>VYXD01002853.1:1121464-1190953 GCA_013397195.1 Hylia prasina
CCTCCCCCCACTGCTCCCCGTCTCTGTTCCTTTGAGGGAATCCCTCCCTTCCCCTAAAATGAAAGGTGATTGCAACATGTTGCTCTTTAAAAGAAGCTGCTGCATCCATTTTAAGATCAGTCTTATTTTCTTCCTTGCTATTTAAATGATGTGACTTTGCCTTGTTAGATGTTTCTTTTAAATTAAAATAAAACCTACTTTAAAAAAACCCAAAAGACCATAGTGTAGACAATTCCAGAAAGGTAGACAGCATCACTTCAGGGACTTTGCAAGCTAACTTCATTTTGTTCAGAAACATTTACGGGAGTCCTGTAAATATATATATACACACACACTTATATATATATTTTTTGTACATGTATATATTTATATATGTATATCTGTTTATATATAAGTTTACATGCCTATATATGTATAGACATATAATACTAGCTTTTCTAATCAGCCTGATGACTGCTAACTTTTTCTGATAATTTATTCATTTTTATAGGAAGCAAGCTAATTGCAAGCCTTCCCCATTTGATAGGTATCAAATTGAAGGGCTTAAGTACAGTGAAGGGGAGTTGAGGACATAAAACCAGCCTTTGTGTGTGTGTGTTACTGTCACTGTTTGGAACATGTTAGGAGCTCTGAGCTGTCCCCTGACTGCTGAGGTGGTAGAGGACAAAAAAGGTGGTTGAAAATATCTGCTTGACTTATAGTTACACTAATTTTTAGAATGCTTTTCTGGATGATGTCCACGTGCCTGGTTGCTTTGTAGGCTACTGCATGTAAATATTTACACATCTACGCTAGCGAGCACCTTTCTTTCTGTCAGTTCACTGGAATGTGATTGTGTGTGTGCAGCAGGAGCAGACAGTATCAAATATGCAGGTTTTGAACTCTTCATTTCCATTCTGAATTTATAGCGGGGCTCCTCTATGAGTAATTCTTGTCAGGAAAAAAGGGAGCAGTGGATTTCCCAAGTACAGGTGTAACTCTTGAAGCAATTAAAATATAAGCTTGTATAGGAATGCTTGTAGCTTTCTTATGGTGGAGAATACTTGCTTCATCTAAGGATTATCTTTATTTAGGGAAAAATGTTCCCTGGTAAGCTTTAGTTATTAGTACTGTTGTACATAGAGGAAGTGATGTGTATTTGACCTTTCGACTCCTATCTTCCAGTGAACCTTTCAGAGGGGTTTTTCTCCTTTATTGTGACCATGTGCTGTTTTATTCTTCTAAGAGTTTTAGTTATACAGCTCTTAAAACTCCTGTGGTTTTTATTTCTACCATGTGTTGAAGGAATTCAATACAGAAATTCAAAGTGAGACACCTTGATGGAAAAACTGAATTCCTGGTAAATCAAGTGCACCCAACAAATCCTTACCAGTGTAGGCATCAGCACCCTTTCCCTCCTATTGTAATTATTTGTGGCAGTCACGTAACATCATTGTCATTGATCAGAGGCCCCTAAACCCCAAAACCCTTTTCAGCCCTGGAAGGTATGTGTAACCCTGTTAGTCTTGCTAAGGGAATAATGCTGAACAGACACTGCACTCTCTGACCTTGTGACCACCCCTGATGTCCCTGAAAACCTGTCACCTCTGCGTGCTCTGAGCTGTGTTTCCTCTGCACAGGAGCTCTCTGCACTCGTGCGTCGGGAATTGTCACACGCGGATGCGAGAACAGCGGTTCTCCTCCAGGCAGAGCACTGAGGCTCGTGCTCTTATTTTCTTGTTTTGGTCCTGTTTAGTGGCAAAGATTAAGAGTGGGTGGTAGGAATTCCAAGTGCTGGTTTCCCCCCCCCCAACCCAGATGTTTAGAATTGGTTTGTACTTTGATTATTGTCAGGCAGCACTAAACAGTGGAGCCAAACTCTCCTTTTAGGCCTCCTGTACTTCACCTTTGGGGGAGGTTTTTCTGGAGGCTGGTACTGACTCATCCTGAATGTTGAGTGTAACAGCAGTAAACATTTTTGTTCATAAAGAATGTTTTGAGTGACTTTTGGTTAGTGTATCAGTAATAGGGCAGCTTAAGCACTTTGAAGCTTCCTGTTGTTACTAATGTTCCTATCTGGGTCAGTGGACACACTACCTCGGGTTGTGGTCACACAAGTTGTTGCAGCTGCAATAGGTTGGGTGGATCTGCCCATTGCAGGTCCCCACGGCACAGCCTGGTTGTAGCTGGGAGCCTGGATCTGGTTACACACTCGTTTCATTGATAGCAGGGTAGTGCTGGGTACGAGAGGGGGTGCCAGCAGTAAATATGTGTTCCTGGCTATTTCTTGTCATTAAATAGCCAGATCACTCTAAGCAAGAGTGAGTGTCCTGGGCAAATTCCAACTTAAGTAATTGCATTCCATTTCAATATCCAGGTTCTCCCTCCTGTTTGGCCGTAGTGGGTATTTTTTTCACCTTAGCTGTATTTTTAGTATCTGTACGCATTGCAAAGAATTTTCCATGTTCAGTCCTAGCAGTGCCTGCTTGCAGACCATGCTGAGAGCAGTATTGTGCTAAAACAGCCAGCCTTTTCTGCAAGTAACATCCTTGCAGTCTTCAGCATTCAGAAGGGAAATGGAATCCAAAAGTGTTGTTTCCAGCTACAGCTTGGATGCTGAAAATGTCCCCACCTCCACTGACTGGGATTCTATTGAGTTATTTGCCTTTAAGAGCTTTGTTACTCAGGTTGGATGTAACAGGCTCTTACTACTGAGGACAAAAAGCAATTTATCTTGACTTTCAGCTCTCCCATTGTGTTTGCAAAGTGCAGTAGATAAAAATTACTTTTGTTTGCAAAATAATCAAATTGCATTCCAAAACTACTAAATTCCACTAACTGCTATTAGTGCCTTGGCTGCTCAGCAGCCTGTGATCAGAACTGGTTGTAAAATCCAGAACTGCTCGGTGTGGAGACTGAGGACATTACCCCAAGCAGTGCTTTGTGCTTCCAGTTGATTTGGCCAGTAATGTTAAGATGCAATTTGAGGTCAAGTATCACTGGAGTAACCATTACAGTGCATTAACAGGAGTCAAGTGTGAATTTGTCCAGCGTCACAGAGGTGGCTTCTGGAATTCAAACATGTTTGAAGGAGGGGCTTGCTTTAACAGTGAGTATTTTTGGGGGAAAAGAAACTGAAGCCCTTACTGCTGCAGCATCTTATCAGGAGCTGGCAGCTTTTTTGTGTTGGCCCAAGCGCTCATGGGGCATCTGTGTATTTATCAGGCTGGCAACATGCAGGAATGAGCAAGAGGGAAATTCAAATTAAATAACAGGAGTGCTGAACCAAATGTCTTACAAGTTAAGGAATTTCAGCACGTTTTGTGTTTTGCATTCAGTTCATGTTTCATGTATGACAGAGCTGTGCAATAGGAGGTGTGGGTGATTTAAATGCTAACAAACTGTAGAGCAACATAGCAGAGATCTTTAGGATTTCTCGGTGGTTGTGAAACAGTCTGTTGGAGACCAGATTTCTGCTTCCTTGCTGCTGCCTTTGCTGGCGCCTTCTGGATGGGTGAGAGTTTTTTGAAGGAGAGCAGGGCCACTTCTGGCATAGGGCTGTGTGTACCTTAGCACTGCTGTTAGAGCCACTGTGCTAAACAAACTGCACGGATTTAGGAAGCGTGAAGGCACTGCCTGTGCTCTGTGTGTGTGTGACAAGTCAGGGAGAAACTGTCTTTTAAGTTCCCTGGGAACATGTCTCACGAACACTTTAAATGTCAAACGTTTGGCAAGGGATCCAAAGTACAAAAGGTAGTTAATGGTATTTAGGTGCAGATTGATATCTCTGCTGAAAATTTCCTTTGCCTTTTCTGTGATACATGGAGATGTAGCTTGTTCCAGAAGAATGTAGCTTGTTCCTTCCTTGCATGGCTCCCTGCCTTTGCTCCAGACTGCAGTGCTGGTGGTGAGCCTGCATTGTGGGAAGTGCTGCCCACAGCCTCAGAACAATACTTGGGTAGTTTTGAGTCTGCAACCACTTAGTTGGTTTTTTCTTGGGTTTTTTTTTTTTGTTTGTTTTGTTTTATTTCAGAAGTATTTTACGTAAGACGCCAATCTCTGCAAAATTTCTTAATTTTGTTTTTGCATTGATTTTCAATATGTTCACAGCAATCTCTTGCAGGGCTTGTTAGGATATGACAGCATAGCTTCCGTATGGGAATCTTCAGATTGTGATAGGTGAGAGTACTCTGAAGTAAATTTATCATTCATGACACTTTCTCAGAAATGTAAATAAACATATTGCTGGTAAGCTGCTCTTCACTATCATGTGCTACATGAGTTGCATCTATTTTCCCCAGCAGAAGCCTCAGAAGGGCTTTGCTAAAGACCTTGAGGTCTGTTGTGTTAATTGTTCTGACACATTCAGCATTTAGGTTAAAACTTAATGGGTGTCTGGTGGGAGTGGGGAGTTGAGTGCGTTTCTGGGAGCTGCAGCCAACTTGTGTTTTTGTTAAAACTCAGCAGAATTACTTAAATGTGCTGGAAGATGTGTTTCGGGGGTTAATGGCCCGTGTGTTTCTTCTTCCTAGCAGGTTTTCTTAAGATGTTTTTCCTTTTACTCCAGTGTTAAGCACTCCCTGTTATTAACGTGTTATCAGGGCTTCTTTGTTTACTTTGTAAAACATGAAAAATTTTGAACCAGGGGACCTGTGTAAAAGTGTGCTTTTTTTACATGGCTTCATGTAAATTAGACACACAGCTCATAAATGTGATCAAGCACGAATCAAATTTAATTTCATGTACAACTGTGACTTCAGATATTCGCTAGATAGTTCATTGAATTCCAACCTCCTGAGTTGCACTGTCAGCAGAAACTGCAATAATATGTAATTATAGCAAGCACTTAACATCTCATTGACTCAAATTCCTCTGTTAATGATTTCACTGGATTCCTGTTAAAGTAATACCTGCTGAAATAGCACAAGCCACTGCCCTGTTAGAGGGAGGTTCCAGGTCAGATTCTTCCTGGTGTTGTAAATTGCTGTAGTTCTGCTAAAATCAGTGGAGCACTGACAGTGTATCTGCTTTTTTGTTACTGGACTGCAGGGATGGGCTTTGATGTCACAGTGACTATTTAAGAGAATACAGTTTAACCTAGGAAATCATTGAAGATTTTTTTTTTTCCTGTGGTTTTCCAAGATGGGACAGTTTCTCCTTCAAGTCTGCTTGAGCTGGTTGTGCTGATACAGTTTCTCATATCCTTGTAGGACATGTAGTCATTCACAAATATTTATTGGCTTATCAAATTTCATTGGTTTTGTGGCTTCCAATTTTATAGATACTGTTCCCCATTTTGTAGAAAACCTCACACTCCAAAACATGGGAACAAAATCTATTTAGTGTTATGTATTCTGCTTCTGCCTGGGTTTTTAAAGGTCTGTCTTAGCTTTCCAAATCTGAAAGAAGATATTCCATGTAGAAATCGGTGTTTATCACCTTGCTGTCCTGGGACTGTCCCTTTTGTCAGAGCATATGACACATCTGCCTGTACCTTCTCCCTGCAGGACTCTCTGTTCTGAGCTGTTCAGTGTTTAAATGTGGATCATCTTTAGATTTCAGAATGGTTCCTCCTGGTAAGGGAGCAGGAGAAGGGTATGGGCTTGCTGTGATTTCAGCAGTGTGTTTGTTGCTGTTGTGCTCTTCTGAAAAAAACAGTAGAAAGTAAACTTAAAACCCAGTTTGTAGCTGCAGTAGGATTACTCCTTTTGACCAGTGTTCCCAGTTACTGCTGTCCTCACTCTGCCAGTAGCTGCCTGCTCCAGGGAGTTACTCTGTGTGCTTTGGTGGCTTCCGCTGTCCATCACTGTTTGAACACTGGAATTACTACAGCGTGGAAGTGCTGTTCCAGGCAGAGCAGAGAGAGCCTTTTCTGCTGCAGGCTCCTGCTATTTCCTAGCTCAGCTGAACACCTTGTAGTAGTGGTTTCCCGGTGTGTATGAGACTACAGTATTTTTAGCACAGCGTTTGTTCAAAATGTCCTGGCTGACATAAATGCTAAATAGTTCCAGTGGATTTAATGAGGTTTATAGTTGGAAATATTTTCATCTTGAATGCTTGCCTTTTAAACTAATGATCTTAGTCAATTAATCTTAGTCAGTCTTGTGGTGTCACCGCGAGAGTTAGGACATTTAGAAAGTGATGTGAAAAGAAAGGGTGAAGGTAATTTTGGATTCTTGTGACCTGCATGGTAAAAGGAGGATTAAAAAACTGGTTTTGGCTTCAGAAATATGAGCATACCTACATGTTTTCAAGTGGAAATTTGGTTTCTAACTTTGACAAGTGAGAGCTCCAGAGTTCAGAATGAAAGTGGAGAATATGGAGCGGTAGTCAGTCTTCCTGAAATTTGTTCTTTTGTAACATGTACTTAGCATCAATGATTCTCAGATTTGTTTAAGATAAAATCAGGATTTTTTAAAAAATCCCTGTCTGTGTCAGCAGGAGCAGTGGCAGGAAATAAACAGTTTTGTGCCAGTCCTTGCAGCAAACAATAATCTGGGAGATCCTCCAACACAACTGGTGGAGATCAGGCTTGATGCTTTTGGAGACGTGGGAGACCTTGGCAATTAGTTCTCTATTAACACTAATGATAGAGATGGAGTTCTGTAAGGAGGGAAGATGAGTAGGAGAGGGACAGTGGTTCAAGTAAGAATTGCCTCACAAATTTTCTAGTGTTGTCACAGAGTTCTGGTGATGTTTTCTATCATCTCAAGGCCTGTTTCTCTGCTAGAATAAAATACTCTACTGCTGCTTCACCCTGGGGAAGTTCCCTTTGTTTCATGGCTGTTGCTTGAATCTCAACAGGTTCTCGGGAAGGTGGTTGCAGCAGTAGTTCAGTTTGGAGGAATGACTTGCCCTGGCAGCTGCTCTGGGTTTGGGATCTGCCGGTTCCCAACACGAAGGAGTCCCAAGGACAGGCAGCAGTGAGCATGCCTTACTCCTGTCTTGGGTGGCTTTGGAGGCGGGGGCTGGAAAATGTCTGAAATGCTTATCTTGATGGGATGGGGGCAGTGCAGGCTCACTGGAGGCACAGCAGGAAAGTTAGTGTAGGTGCTTGTCACTCAGCCTCAGCAGACAGCGTCTCCTCAAGAAAAACACCCTGCATCTCCACCTGGAGTACTTAAATCCCTTTCTAAGTCTGAAGGTGTTGACTTCTGAAATTGGGGTGAAGGCAGGGTAAAGAACACCAGGCAGCATCAGACCGTTGGAAAATGGTTTTAATTGGAGGCTCCTGTCAGTCTCGAAGAGGAAAAAGTTGCCTCCCTCAGAGCTTCCGATCAGTAGATGTTTTTGGATTCCTTATCAATATTTTTGACGTGAGTGTATTTGTTCATGTTCACAAACTTGCCATATGCTTTGTGCAGTTGTGAGCTGTGTGGGCGTCCCTGTATGTATTTTTATCTTATACCTTCGTCAGAGAAAGAGCTTTTTAGGGAGTGTTAGCAAGACAATGGCTTCCTTCTCTATCAGTATTGCAGAATGCTGAGCCTCTTGGTGCCCATCAAAAGATGGAGTTTTTCCTTCATAATTCTGCCCAGCGTAGACATGTTACAGACAGATGGACATTCATGGAATTCAGCTTTGCAGCAGAGTAATTCTGCAGCTGCCTGTATCTTTCCATCACTGGAGAGAGATTGATTTCTGCCTCAGGAAAGCTTGGAGTGTACTTGTAGCTTCACTAAAATATTTTGATCAGTCTGTGTAACTCATCTTTGGCTGTGTCCATTAAACACATGTTCCGTGGTGGGAGTCTGCTTGTGTCCTGGTTTTGGGCAGGATAGAGTTAAGTTTCTTCGTGGTAGCTGGTACAGTGCTGTGCTTTCGGATTTAGTATGAGAATAATGTTGATAACACACTGATGTTTTAGTTGTTTGGACAACTAGTTAAGTGCCTGCTCGGTCTCATCAGCTGCAGTGTACAGCTGACAGTCCCTTTCACACACACAGCATTCAGCACATAGTGCAGCTTTATTTAGTGAAGAAATACTCTTACATTCTCAATGGAGGCATAGTTCTGGTTCTTCAAGATGTCCATTTTTCTTCCATAATGCTATTTTTCAATGATTTTCTAAAAATAAGACCCTGGTGGCTTTTATTCCCTATTGCTCATTTTGTAATCCCAGTCATTGATTTGCATAGTGTTACTAATTTTTGCAGCAAGCATCCAGAACCTCAGTAGTTGAGTATTTTGCTGTGTTTAAGAATAAATTATAAGAAGAAATGAAATATGGGATCTGGTCTTGAACATGCATAAACTGCATACAGCTTTTCTGTCTAAAACCTACTGTTTGGCTGCCCTGAAATGTTTTACCAAATGCTTTGGAATTTCTGAAGTGTTGGGCTCACTGTACTACTCAGTATATGCAGCAGGAAATTGAAAGTTGTCTTGTTTCCATCCAAATGTCTTGTCAGTTTGGTGCAGCTAGATGTGTGGCAGTGACTAAAGGGAATAATTTAAAGAATTTTTAAGAATAATTTTTTAGACATTGGCCAGAGATGTGGCTTGATAGTTAAAACGTCAGGAAAATAATTCCTAGGGATGGAGCAATCCTCAAGTGCCGATAGCTTTTTAATTTTTTCCTGGCATTTGTCACGGACTGCTCTATTGCCTAATACAGCTTCTGACATACGAGATCATGAACTTATAGAGTGTTATCCAGAACATTTTTTTCTTTCATTTGTCACTTCTGTACACATTTTTAGTTGAACATTGCAGCAGCTTTTCCTGTGTATGTAGCATGGAATAGATGACCTGTACTTTAGGGCCAGGGCAATGTACTTTAGTTGAACTTTTTATTGATGGCAGTATTTTACTACTCAAGGCTTATCCTGGTATTTGAACAAGGGCCAAACTTGTCAAAACAGCTGCTCCTCTTCCTCTGAGGTAGCACTTTCTTGTTTTGCAGAGGTGGCTTATAAAGACCTTCTAGGAGAGAAGACACTTCAGTGTTTTCTTTCCCCTTTGAACTATAGTGTCTGTTGCAGATTTTTTAGTAGCTGGAGTTAGCGCTGAGAAACGTGGTGATCTTCTAACTAAAAGCCAGAGATTTCTGTAGTTAAGGTTTAGCAAACTTGGTATTTTTGTGGTCTGTAAGCAGAGTTTTAGGAGGAGAAAAGTAGAGGTAGTGGCAGGAGACACACTCTGTTACATGCAGTCTCTTTGGAGACCTGATAACCAGGTGGGAAGGCTGTCTTCCTTCATCTGCTCTGCAGCAGGTGCAAGTGGATGGAGTTTTGTTCCTTAGGGAGATTAGTAGCTGATAAGTTGGCAATTCTTATTGCATCTTCTGGTTTGGTGCAGTGCTGCCTTGCCAGCTGTCAGCTTGTCTGGAGTGCTCAGGACATGAGGGTGAAGGGTTGAATGTGAAGAGAGACTCCTTGGAAGCTGAAGGCAGGAAGCACCGGGAAAGGACATTTTGTTACTCATGGATGCTGTGTCTGGGTTTAAGGTCCTTTGTGCTGTACATTGTTATCTTGTCCTAAGACCATATTGTTTAAATAGGCAACACAATGGGGAAAGAGGGAGTACTAAACTCTTCTCAGAGCTGGAGAAACCAGAACATACTTGGAATGATTTTTTACGGCACAGAAATAGATATAAATCTGTCTGGCTGGGACTGAGATTCAGTTCCATCTTGGACATTTGCTTCTGACTTTTAATTCCTTCTCCAGCTTAAGACTGAGGTGCTTATCAAAGGGCAGCACAAGAAAAAAAAAAAAGGAGCTTCTGCAATTTTAGCATATTGGTATATGCAAATCTCATCTGGGCATTTTCTTCTGTGGTACTATATTATTTTACAAATACTTAAGATACAATGCAAATTAGAAATGTTGTGTGGAGGGTTCTGCAATTGGTGAAATCACTGGGTTTGCAGTTGGGAGCCAGTGTCTTCCTGGTTTGTGTGCAGGGTTCTGGTATCAGGTACGTCAGCCTCTTGCACCATACAGGCCACCTTGCTATGAGTGTCTCCTAACTGGGCCTGGAGCAATAGGAAGAGCAAATTATGTCTTCTCCCAGTTTGTAAATGCTGGTGAGTGTGTGAGTAAGATCAGTTTTTGGAAAAATAAAACAGCTGGGATGGGCAGGTACTGGTTTAAACTTGCCTTAGGAAGGCGCCTTACAAGTTAGACGAGCACTCTCCAGTTTAATCCAGCCTTTTGGGAAACAAGAAGCTGAAGCTCTTTGGAGATCCATGTGAAGGGGATGATTCATTGCAACACAGGCAGCATGTACAAAATGGAGGGATGGAGTAGAGCTAGTGACGTACTCTGAGGTTTGTTCTCTAGAGTTAATGACCACCAGATGGGGAATAAAAGGCTGCCTGCTTTTCTTCTGAGGACTGGGAATGTCACTGAGGCTGTTAAAATGTGCTGTATCTGTGGTAATACTGCTTGTGCACAGCAAACCCTTTGATGTGTGGATCAGAGTTAGCTTTCCTTGCTGGTGTTTCCCCTCAACACTTGGGGTTTAGTATGGGTTTTGGCTGAAGATGAGATGCTTGCAGTGTGGTTTACTGTGCACCTCAGGGATACAGACCAAAAATCTTTGAGTGCTTTCTGCAGTAGAAAAACTAAGGTGCAAGATTGTGTTCCCATGCTCAGTGTAAATGGTCAGACACCCAGGGGCAGTAGGTTCATGTGGACAGAAATGCAGTGCAAGATGAGTGAGATGAACTCATAACAACAGTGACCTTGAATAACTTCTGCAGTGTTGCCCAATCCTTCTATAGGAGTCATCTCCATCCATCTTTGCAGTAAGAAAGCACTGGCACAAATCAGAGGCTGAATGTCAGTGCTGTTAACTCCGATACTCGCAAGTTGTCATCCTAGAAGTGTGTAGGTGTTTGGGTTACTTCATCTTGCTCCATCAGATGGGACAACTCTCCAGCTGTCCACGATACCTTTGGACATGAATGTGGAGAACATTTGCATTTTTCAAAAGCCTTTTACACTTTTGCAATCTCCTATCCTCCTGCCTTCTTCCTACTCCAAAACCTGGAAGACTGTCAGAGGAGCCGTCATCTTGTCTAAATCATGTTATCATAACTGTGTATGTCACCTGCACTTCATTAGGGAGCATAAGCAGGCTGTCCTTGAAATACCTGTTTTTATGAGTAGAGTCTTCTAATTTAAAATATGCTGCTCTTTGGATTTTGGTAGCTGTCATAAACAATATCTTTCTTTTATCATCAAGTGGGCTTATTCAGCATCGTCTGTGTCTAAAGGAAGCTGCTTTCTGGGTTTAGGCTGTTGTAATCGTATAGATATAAAAAGTACAGCTTGGCCCTTGATGCTCTGTGCTTGGCAGCTTTAGTTGTCAGCATGAGGTCTTGGGAGAGCCCAGCACGGTGTAGTTTTATTTGCCCCAGCCTGTAGCTTGTCTTGTAGTAGATGGAGGCGGCAGCTGGCAATAAGATGGCTATTCCAGTAGTTTAATTCTTAAATTGAATCCTGGGCAAAAGGCAGAAGCAGTTGAATTGGCAAGTGCATCATTTTCTTATTTGACAAGTGATGGTGTAAAGCTGTTGTTCTGGAAGCACTGCTTTCTGTCTAACACATTTTCCCCTTCCTTCCTGCCCTGCCCTGTTGTTGTGACTTCTGTCCACTGATGCATAATCGTCAGTTTATGGTTTTGCTCCGCATCACTGTCAAAATACGAGCTTGTCTGTGCACAGTAAAACATGAATTTACGTTTGAACCATAGCCTGAGTTGAAATTCTCCTTCCCTGTGTTCGTGAGTGGGCCTCTCCTGCAAGATTCATCCTGAGCAATGTTTGCCTCATTTGGGAATCAGATAGATTTTTCTCCAAAGCAGTCGGTGTTGTCTTTGCACACCAGCTGAATCTGGTGTGCGTGCACTTCAGCAAGCTGGGTACACGGTGCTGACAGCAGGGATAGCGAGTTCAGCAGGGGCACTGCATCTCCCAGGAGCTAATCCATGCCTGGGCTGTGCCCATCACTGCTCAGTGTGCTTGGTGAGAATGAGAAACGCTGCTGACACCACGGCCACATTTCTGAGGGATCGGGAGCTTTGCTAAGTCTTTGTGTACTGAAGTTAGGGTGTATTTTTAAATGGATTCCTTTGTAGGAAATAAAGCTGTGGAGCATTGTTTTGTGAAATAAGTTCCCTGTAGCTGTATTTCACAATAGCATGAATCAGTGTTCAAAACAGATGTGAGCTTCATTTATTAAGGGCAGAATTAGTTTGGTTTTAATTTTAAGGTTTTGTGTTTTATCTCCGTTTTTGTAAATATCCCATCCATTCACCCTAGCACAGGAGCTTCATGCTCAGATTCTAATCCAGAGTAAGAAAACTTGAATTCCAAAGGGAATTTGTTAGTGTGTGATTATTTTTCTAAGATGAATTTTTATATTGTCTTTTTGTGTGTATTAACATTTTAATCTCAACAGAGTTCTGGAATTAGTCTTTGGCAATTAGCTGCATAGGTAGCCAGAGTCAAACATGCCCTGACTTTAATTGTTTTTTCCCAGTACTAAGAAAAGTATTTAAAAACTCTTGTAGTACATGGACTACAAACAAGTGTAATGGTAATTTTATCATAGTAGCTCCAGAGGCTGGATAAGTAAGTTTTCCACTGGTTTTCAGTTCAGGAAAGATGTAGTGTCTAGAAGGGCTTTCTTCTAAGCATCCATGAAGTGTTTGAAGGCTCAAGAATTAATGCAGATTTGTGTCATTTCTAGGCTTGTCACAGGTCTGTTATTTCCAGTTCTGAGGGTGGCGTCATCTTTTCAGCAAGTGTCAGGGACACTTGTTCAGTTCCTCATCCTGTAAGCTCAAGCTCTTCCTTATATCTTTACTGTCTCTTCCCCATCACTGCCAGGTATTCTTACAGTGTGTATATAGTGCTAGATGGTGTGGTTAGCACTTTGCTAGCTACAGGTCTGTGATTTCCCAGATTGTGCCATCTGAATGGGTTTAGTTACGTTCAGATCAAATTACCTGGGGAGACTGGTACTTCAAAAAAGCACAGACTAAGGTTGTCAGGCGTCTTTGTACACCAAGAGTCAGAAGATGTTTCCTCCCTGCAGGGCACTGCAGTTTCCCATTGCACTTAATCCACCCAGAATTACCCTTGTACATGCGATGTGCATGTAGTTTGTAAAACACTCTCTGATGGAACAAATGCTGGGCTTTACCTTAACCATAGACTTTTCATAGTAGCAAAGTTTGGCTGTTTGTTTTGTTTTTAGCATATCTTGCTTGGTATTAGCAAATTACCTCCTTGTTTTACTTGTCTGTGCTTAGGGCTTTCACTTAAAAAGGAAAATTGCAGTTTCTGTATCAGGGTAGTTGTCTGACTGTGAAGTACGACAGGATTTCACTCCTTGTCACAGTGACTGCAGTGACAGAAAGTGTCTTGTTTTATATTTTGATCTCAAGTAACTCATACTCTAAAGTCTCTTGCTGTGAAAACTTAATGCTGAACTGTTTCTCTGGTCACAGATCCTTTCTTGAGCAGAGACTATTGCACTGCTTTACCTGGTAAAGCGCAAACATGTCCTTAGGAAACCAGGTTGAACTTACATTGTATCCGATAAATTTGGGGTATTTAGCACAGCATCACCAGAAGAAAAGTAGTCCTGTTACAAGCTGTTACTTAATTCTCAATTTTATTAAACCTCTTTCTTCAGGAGTATCTTGATCTGTTGGAGCGGCTGCTTAGTTTTGAGAGTGGCATGTGAAGTTAAGTATCTCATGTTGTTTGCTAATTTTCAGAATAGGTTGTTCACAATTATTCTTTCTTCTGGTATTAGGGCTACTTGTCATGTAGTTTTTTCCACTTATGCTCTCTGTTTAGTATTACACAGCCCATTAATGAAAGCAGAAGGCTCCAGGCTTTCACTGTTAGAACCTTTTTACATCTGATGAGATCAAGTAAAAGGTGATCACAGGTCACAGTTGTGACCACAGGAAAAAGAGCAAATTTTCCCTAGTCTGCTGGAGACTGGGGTGCAGGAAATAAGATAATTGCTGGCTCAAAAATAACATGGTACACTTTAAAACTTGTAAAATAATGTTGCTGAAATGCATGGAAACTCAAACAGATTAAATGTATTTGGGTGTATTGCAGTTTCAGAAATTGCTGGGGCTGCTGTGCACTCCTGGGTTACGCTGAACTTGCTAAGAGGAGAGTGGAGCCTTGCTCTCTGCTGGATGCCTGGGTAGTGCTCTCACTCCCAGATGTGGTTTTGTCTCGCACAGGCTTGAAATACTTGGTAGATCAGGATAGAAGGGAATGGTGCAGCTGCTGCTCTGGGCTCTTTGTGTAAGAGCAAACTGCTAAATCAGCTGGAGTGGCTGCAGCTTCCACGCTGGTATTAGTCTTTCATGTAAAACTGATAATAAATTTTAATAGATGTATTGATTTAGTTTTGACTCTAGTAAGAATTATAATAACTTTTTAAAAAGTCTCACCATATATAAAACTGGCAGCCAAGAAACTTCAAAATATTTCATAGCATTACAGCTGAATCATTCAGGAATAAATTATGAGATTGTAAATAGTCTTAGATGTTCATCTTGTTTCCTTTGCCTATTTCTGCTGTCAAATAATCAAGTGGAAATAAATATTTCCTAATGCATTGGAATACCCCTGAAAATAAGATGTGTGACTTGGAGTTCTCACTTTAGGTTATATTAACAAAAAATAACAGAGCCTTGAATCTGTATGGTCAATTCTGTAGTGCTCATGGTTTTTCAGGCATGTTTCTACCCCTCTCACCAGTCAACCTTCTAAAAGTACCGGGTTCCATGTTCAGAAAACTGAAAAGCAGGGAATGTGGTTATGTTGTAGTAACTGTAAAGCAGAAGCTTTGATATGATGGGAGCCTTTAGCTAAGCACTTGGAATTTGAAGTGTAGTGATAAATGAACTTTTGATGACACTCTGCACCTGCAACCTATTTCCTTCGGTTTAAACAGCTCATTTAGTGACTGTGGTAGTGGAGGGCATTGAAAGCTAAAAAGAAAACAAGGTGTGGAAACAGCTTTATTTCTGCATATGTAAAGAAAGGACTGCTCTTTAAATTGAGGCACAAGGCAACCAGAATTGATTCAGTTCAGTTTTTGAGGACTATGCTTGCTTTCTTTTAGATGGGAAACAAATTACATAAACATTTCCTCCCCTTCATGTCTTATTCAAGGCAGATTTGAGTTTTTCATGGGGTGGAATCTGAAAATGTTAGCTGTGTGTTCCATCAAGAGATGCCAGCTATTAGTTTAAAAAAACAAACAAACAAACAAAAAAACCAAACAAACAAACAAAAAAAACCACCAGCAAACAAAACCCAACAAAAAACCTCACCAAACATAATACATTGCATGGAGTTTTTTAATTGAAGAAGTTAGGAGTGTATCATGCATAATAATGTAGCCACAGCCTTTTATCCTGTGTTAATAGGTTATGTTTTATATTCAGGTATTTGTAGTGGTGTGATAGAACAGTTGTCAACTAGTGAGATTTGGCCTGGATTTCACATAATAAACAGATTACAGCTGCATGAAGAGATTAAAATCAGTGACTTAAAGTAACATTTTGTAAATTGAAGACTTCCAGTGGAATTTAATGCACCGTATCTAGGAGCTGTAGTTGTTAAAATTTCGCAATCCCAGCCTTACTTTAAAACTACTGTCGTACACTGCTCTGCTGATCCCTCTTTCTGCATCCTCTTTCCCTTCCTTCAGAAGACTCAGGAGTGCAGAAGTGCAGAAATCTCAACTGTCATTAAACATTTACCTTTTGTTTACTTTCTTGTGTGTTTTAGCTGGAATCAGATTTCTTCTCGTGTGCTAATTGTGGTAAAATCCCCTTAAGGCAGGGGAATTGCATTCCCTCCTTTGACTTGAGAATGGGACTTGTGGCAAGGCAGACTGATAAAATGCTTCTAGACACTGCTGGAATTGGCCCCTTGTGGGTTGGGTGAGTGATAAATCAGCTCACCCACAATGGGGACAGAGGTGAAACCGGGCTGTATCCATCCAGTGCAGCTGTACACTTTAAAAGGAATCATTGTAAATATGAGCCAAAAAAAAAGGGGGCAAAACAAAACCCAACCAAAAAAACTGTCTGAGATCAGTGTGGGAATTGCTCCTTCAGTGAGGAACCAGCTGAAGTGTCACAAAAATAAGTTATCAGTCTTCTGTAACAAACGTCTAAGACTTTGGCCATGCTACCCCATCAGTTCAGCTTAATAGGAATGATATTAAGCTAGTAGGAGAATAATCTGACTCCAGTGCATAGAGCAGTGGTATTGCTTGGCAGGGCTGATTTAAAGCCTCTACCAGCCATTTTTTTTTGTCTTGTGCATTCAATTTACGCTCTCAAACCGAGCTTTGCAGAGGCTTGTTCCCAAGGGTGCTGCCTCTTAAGTCTTTCCTCCCTACAGCAAGCAGGAGACCAGCACTGGCCAAAGCCACGCGGAGTTGTCAAGGGATGGTTAATAAAAGGCTTTGAGCAAATGCCATTAGAGCCTCTCCCTGAGGACGCTGAGCATGTACCACTCCCATGTGTATAAACTGTGTGATCCTGGCTGCTGACACAGGCTGAGCATCCACTGCTGCAGGAGAGGCAGTTCAGTGTGACGCCTTTTTTCTCCCCCTGATACGTTAGATTTTTCCTTGGGGGGAGCCTTTGTTCTGGATTAAACCCAGGATAGTCAAACACACCAGCCCTGTCCTTGTGTGGTGTTGGTGTGAATACAGGCTCTGTGTGGGCTGCTCTTGGGACATCACTCTTGTGCTAAGGAGGTGTTACGATTTCAGGTAGTCTTTACAAAAAACTTCTTTCCCATGAGTCCAAGTATACAGTAGTGATTTACACAGCCAGCAAGAGAAAATGTTTTTCTAGTTGACATCATCACGGGGTAATTACTCCTGACAGCACAGCAGTTTTCTTGTAAGCTACTACAGCTTTTAAACTTACAGCCCAAAATAATATCAACCTATTTTTAAAATATGGCTGAAGTGTCTGTTATTGTCTGTAAGGACTAGGATTTGTTGTTAATTGCCCCTGTTTTCCCCTGGTTCACCTTGTAAGCTTGCATGCAGTAATCAGTGGTGCCTTTGCATCACAAATTGTGCTGTTTGCACCTTTCCAGTCTAATGATGGTATAAAGAGCATTTGGAGGCGGAAGGAGCTTGTGCTGGGGGCACTGACTCAGTCTGCGGATGGTGTACAGAACATGAAGTTCTCTTGTCTGCAGTGCAAAGTTGTGACAGATTGCACCAAAAGATTCTGTTTGCTCTTGACCCAGTCTGTTGAAGTAACTCTCAGGGCTGTTCCTGGGGTAATTTTTTGCCAAAAATCTCCCAGAGGTGATTCAGCTCTCCTACCTGTGTCTGCAGTGAAGCAGCAGCACTGTCACTGCATGCTGTGCTGGAGGTCTGGGCTTGATTCTTGTGCTGCAGCTGAGCACTGGCTCAGGTTCTCCAAGCTTGGAAGCAACCAAAGGGTTAAAGTGCCTCTGGTGTGTGTGCAATTGGGGTTTCAGTCCCCCTGGCTTGCACGTTTTTCCTGAGAAGGGATTGATGAAAAGTAACGTGTTGTCTCCAAAATTCTGCAGCCCAAATGGTTCCATCAGCCAAGAGCTCCTAAAGGAAAAGATCGCTGCAAACCAGAAAAATAAGGGTTAATAAACTAAGGGGTTTGCTTTAGACAATGTTGAAGTAAGGGATAGGTTATCTCCTGCAGTCCCTGATAGCTCCAAAGTCTAAACAAGGCTGTAAATGTTGGCATTGCCCTGTTTGCTCACCTTCTGCCCTGGTTCTCCAGAGGCGGGTGCCCCTGTCTCTTTCTCCTCGGCGACTCGTGGGTGACCCTGGGCAGATCTTTTTGTCTCTGTCTCCTGGCACATACATCCCTGGGTGCGGTGGGTACATCCCTCCCTTTGTCTCTTCCCGAGAAAAGATTTGTGTGACAGCACCGCGTGACAGTTTGTGCGCTAAGCTGTGGATCTGTGCTAAAGGTTGGTTCCTTTCTGACTGCGAAAATAGGATTAGTCCCCCTTGCATTATCTATTTGAATGCCCTAAAATTTTACCTTCTTTCATAATTTTAAGCTAGTTTTGCACCCCTGGATGCCAGACTGGTTTGTGAACAGTTGTCCAGGCTTTCCTGGTGAGTCCGTCTGTCCTGCTGTGCCGGTTATGTTAACTGTGTTTTGCGCAATAGGGAAGAAGCAGGGGAGAATTTGGAAAAGCCTGAGATTAGGTGGTGTAGTAAAAGTTTTTGGTATTTGTAGATCTGAAATCCACAAGGACCCTGCTTTTAACAGCTACTTTATCAAAACTTTTCCCCTCTCCTGTGGATTTGTAACAGCTGTTTGTGCTCAGCCCCAGTCACTTTATGTACTTTAAGTCCTTCAGGATCCCAGTCCTGTGTATTTGTGTATTAGCAAATGGGGATGCAGATGGAGCTACCATAAGTGTAAGGCTTTTGAAACCTCAGAGGCAACTACAATCAAACTTGTTTCCCCTAGACCTGCTTATGCTCTTTAGATCCCACCCTTGGCCTCATCCCAGCCTCCTGATGTGTGGGCTATGGCTGTTAAATTGTGAGGCAAAAGTGTATTAGTTTTGCTTCTTTTTCAAAGATGGACGTGCAGAACTTTGTTTATTCATGTGGTTGTAGGCTCATAAAGCAGTAGGAAAAAATTGCTGAAACCATTTCTACCCCAGTAAGGGAAGGCAAGGAACTCTAGTTCTGAATGGAGGAGGCAATGGAAAAAAAATACCTCCACTCTTGAGAGTGTAGCCTTATAAGAATAAATATCACTAGGGACAAGAATGGGTTTGCTCTTGGTTCCTTAAGAGACTCTTCTGGTCTCCTCTCTTCATACCAGCTCAGCAGCATTTTAAGCTGTTCACTGACGCTGGTCACTTCTTGAAGTTTTAATTTGCTGTTCTGTTTTATTCTGCTTTGTTAGTGGCAACGTACTAATGGGTTTCAGCCTCTGACTCTTATTTATACAATTACAGGAGAATGTTTTACATCTTGGGAATCCCTGGAAACACGTGTTTCTGTTCACATGGAACTTTTTTGGTTTTGAATGCAAATAATGAATTGAAACTTCATTGTTGCCTCTCGGTCGGGAGCCCTTTGGCATGTGTAAGAAGCAGCTATTAATTTAGCCTTTCTGTACTGATCAAACATGTATCTTCATGCTTTATAAGGCTTCCTTGGACTTGTTCTTTGTGTAGTATTGTCTACTGCAATTTTACTTGAAATTATTTTATGCATTTGTTACAGCCACTAAGATCTGCTGTGGAATGGGCATATGTGAACGTGCCACCTCTTTGAGAAGAGGCCATGTAAAAGGTGCTGACAAGTCATTAAACTTGGCTCCTTCTGTCTACACCATTAGTTGTTTTGTTGCAGGTTGTTCCAGTTGCCTGTAGTGTAGCAGTTTCTTAAGGTCAGCAGCCCTGTATGCTGCACAGCTATCTCAATTACTTAGGCATTAATTACCCACAGAGTATTAGCTACTTCCCCAGCAGGTGAAAAAATGAGGTGCACAGAAAATAAGCAATTAATCTAGTGTGGCTGAAAAAAAAACTTGATGAAGGGCTCACAATGTGTGCACTAAGAGTGACTGTCCTCTTTCTGAAGAGGCTCTTACAGCACATCTTGCTTTGCATCCTGAGCCTCTGCAGTCTGGGTGAGATTGATGAAATGCCAGCAGTGACATTTGCTTCAGGTTAACTTCATCTCCCAGAGGCTCCAGTCACACAAGATAGAAGTGATTGGTCAGGGGTTTTTTCTGGCATCATTAACACCTCCCTGATAATCTTTTAACATTTGGGTATGGACAAGTGTACATGCCAGCATGCCCTGTCCTGTGGCCACCATGTGCTGTCCCTGTTAGCTGTGCTGTCACTTATTTTACCTCTCTTCCTTAGATTGAAGTTGTCCCGAGGTTTCAGTGGAGCAAAAGGTCCATTGATCTTGTTTTGCAAACATTGTGTTTTAAATAGTCTACGTAATATACTTGTTTGCACACTAGAACTGGAGCACAGGGGAACTTCTTGAGAAGTTGGTGGACTGAGAATGGATGGAGACAATTCTTTATCCAGCTGTTTCAATTGTCCTGTGAAAATTCATCCAAATCATTCCATTGGTTTCTTCTTTTCCCTCTATTCAAAAGAAAGAAATACTGGGCCTTCAATGACAAGATGAATGAAGAATGCAGTATCTAAGGGGTCTGTCTTGTTCTGAAGCCAAGTTTCCCAGACAGGTCCTTTTAAGGAAAAAGACATAATTATCTGTCTGGCCCTGGAGTATCTTTTGCCTCAAGTAACTGCTGAAGTGTGGAGGGGGGTGTGAGGTCATCGGTTTTACTCTGTTTCTATCAAAAGTACTAAGTTTTCAGGCTTTGGCAGTGCTGGTTACAGTGTGGCATGGTCAGTTCTGGCTCAGCCCAAAACAGGTTTTGTCTGAGTAAATATAGTCTGGGGAACAAATATACTCAAATCTGTTCAGCTGTGCTATATTCCTTCATTTGAGCCTTAGAAAAAAGTAAGAATGCCTCTGGCAGAGTTTTAATAATAAAGTTCCTGCCCTAGAAAGGAAAACCTGTTGGTCAGTTTTTGGTCAGTACTGCTGTACTTCTCCAGGCTCCCTTTTTAGGTTTTCACAACTTTTTTTCTTCTATTTCTTTTAATATTGGAAAACTAATGACTGCAGATCTAAACTTCACAGTAAAGAGCTGCATTGTGTATTCCACTTGTGCTTAGTCACAGTTAGTTTAGTTGTTTTGCAGTAAACTATAAAACTCAGATTTTATCTGGTTGATGGAGGGAAACAGTGAAGTGTTGAAGTGTCAGCATCCCTGTTATTATCCTGCACCTGACCCAGTAAGGCACCTGAAGTGGAATAAGCTTGTGATAGCACAGTAACATATTTCATTTAAATTTGACTTCAAGAAGAGTTTTAAGGATTTAGATTTCTGTAGCAGTGTAGATTGTGGAGGTATCTTTATAAACACTAGTACAAGGTTTTGTGTCAAGTTGCTTTTGGAATGGGTATCTTTGCTGTTAAGTATGGCATTATGAAATGAGGAAGCAGAAGCCAGACAGTCTTGCTTCATTATCAGTGTAGTTTCTTTCCTTTTTCGACTGAAAACCCAAATCCTACTTCTGCTATTGAATTTCAGGCTTAGGTTATGGGAGGCTCAAGTGGTGGTTTCACTGTTTCAGCCACTCTCATTTCAGTATTCCAAATGTTTTGCAGTGAGTTACTGCAGAAATAAACCAGCACAGCAAACAGACCTGCAATACTTTCTCAGGGTAAATGTTTTATGTGGATTCTGCAGTTGTGTAAATAGGGCCAGTAAGTGACATATCCAGTTTCACTTGGGAAGTTTATTTTAGATTGTAGTTTTCTACTCCAGTGTATCATCCGCAATACCATCATCTCTCTGAACAATGCCTTCTGGGTATGGTTTTCAGCTCTACACGTGTAGCTGTGTAGAGAGGTTTTCCAGTTTCTGTACCTTTCATGTGTACACTTTGGTTTTCTTTGTGTGCCTTGCTTTATCGGGAAAGGTATTGTCTCCCATACCTAGATGCAGTTCTGTTTTCTGCCCAGGAGCTCTCCTCTCTCTCTCCTGGGCTACAGCAAGGTCAATCCATTTAAATAAATTCAAGAAATACTGTTTAATTGATTAATGGAGCACCATGACCATAATGTGACTTCCTCTAACTGGAATACAAATATTTTAGAAAAGTTTAAACCTCTTCCAGATTACTCAGGTGGGATTATTGTACACAGATTTACAATTGTTAAATCAAAACACGTAAAGTCGGATGACTTGTCCAGAGTTAAAACCTGTGAGGGTGCCTGTGCTCAGACCATGCCATGTTTGCCATGTTGGTTTTCCTGAGCCCCACAGGGCCTGCAAGTAGGAATTGTTAACTCTGCACCATGTTTGCTTTCTCAGGCAAGATTTATAAATTGACCAGCACCTCACAGAGTGACCTTTACACGTGGGATTACATTGCCTGTTTAGGTAATGCACTATAACCCTGTCACTATCTGTGTTAAAGATCTTGGATAATGACCGAATGTTGCACTCTTTCTACTGGCTGGTATCTGTGTATTGTAGAAGTTAGTGCAGCACTAGACCATTCTGGTCAGATGCCAAGGGCAAAAGTATGTGTTCTTTGCCAGGAACATGAATAATATTTTAGACACCTTGGAGTACGTTCACATGTTTGAACACTCTTAACCCTTCCTGGCATCATTTCATCAACTAAACTGTGGTAATTTTAATAGTAGTCTTTACTGTGGTAATTTTAATAGTCTTTATATACAAAATGTAAGAAATTAAAACTCTAAAAGTAATATGATTTGACAAAATAAATGGAAAAAATCCCTTGAAAGTAAGAAATCTTCTGATAATCTGCATTTTAGGATGAATGCTTAAAAGGAGAGCCTGTGGTGGAGGCAAAAAACCAGTAAATTCTTTTATTTAGGCAATAATAAAAGAGACTTTAAGCTTTGCTTATCATTGCATCACAACCAGTGAGAAGAATTCAGCCTAACTACTAAAGAGGCTGCTGTGGAGTACCCGGCCTTACATGAAGGTGGTGTTTCAGCTGAGAGGGGACTGACCATTTCTCCAGTGACAGGAAGTTTTCGAACTTGACCAGCTTTTGAACCTAATCCAGTGTTAGAGTTACCTTGCTTTCAGCTGCATAATTTAGCAGTGGAACTGGAGAAGTCTTTAAGACTTTCTTCTCCTTTCCAGAGAGGCTTAAAAGACCCTGCTGGTTTCATCTCTGCCAATAGCAGAGGGTTTCTTGCTCATGCTTCAAGTTGAGTGCCAGAGAGAGCCGTGTGCTCATACACACCAGTGATCCTGAAAGCCTTGAGAGCCCGTTTGCTTCTCTTGTAACACAAAACAACACTGAGGCATTGGGTTTAACTCAGGGCAGAAATTTCAGCCACTCATCTGAAGTGTTACTGGAAAAACAAGATGTTCAAAATGTTGGTAACAAGATGGATTTTTCATGCTGTGTCCTTAGATTTTGGGCGCAGATTGTGATCCCAAGGAACCAGAAAGCTTAAATTACCTTTCTGGACATCAGTGTAGAGGAGTATTGAGATGATGCTTCAAACAGATTAAACTCAAGCACACTCAGCATTAGAAGTATTTCTAGGAAGTGGAAAAGAAATTGGGATGTTTCTGGAACCAGATAGAAAATACAAAAAGTCCTTGTTTGTAGAATCTAGTAAGACGTTTTAAAGAACAAAGAAACCTCTCTGTAAGCAGGTTAATAAGCTATTCAAATTGTGCCCACAAAAACTTAGAAGAAGGTGAACAGAAAGACAGCAAATCTGAAAAGCTGATATTTATCTGGAAAAGCTACTGTTGACCAGAAATTGAGGTTACCAGGTGTTAATTTGCTGGCTACCTCACTTAATTGGGGAAAAAATTAGAAGGAGCCAGATTGTCCTCGCACCTTTTTTCTCAGTTCTTTAAAAAAAAATATATTCCAGTGCAAAATGATGGAAGAGAAATAAAAGTGGGTGTTGGGAGTGGGATAAAATGGCATCTGTAGCATCCTGTATCATGTGCCAACACTACTCTCTTGACAGCTGTACTGACTGGGCATGCAAGAGCTTACACCCCTCTCTGATTTCAGTATTTTATTAGAAAAGTTGCTGTCAAAACTGAAATACTAATGTAGGAAGTAGCCTGACTTCCCTTGACTGGGACATGTAAGTAGTATTTTGGAAGGTGTGCAGAGACAAGTGTTCAGAAGTGGTTTTGAGGCAAATGAATTTGGCTTGTGAATTAAAACATCACAGTCCCATGTAATTGCTTTGTCACCAGACTAATTAAGCCAAGGGCTGTCCTTGTTATGAGGGGAGCGCTCACCTCTGCCATCTGTTGGGACTCCTCCTCTCCAGGTGACAACTGCCTGCTGGAAGAGCCTTTCTTTGCCTTCATCCCTGTTCTTGCCATGCTGCAGTTGGAGATGCCTAACCTTTTACAGCTCTGTTCCTGGAGAAAGAGTAAAACTTGCCTGTTCCAGGCAGACGTATATACAAGTATTGCAAATAGGGTTATGACTCAGCCTTTCCCCAGGGACTCAGCGCTGGAGCGAAGGCGGAGCAGGGAACAACAGAGCCACAGACCAGAAGTGCTTAGAATTTCCCATCCTTAAATCAGTGTCCTTGTAATCTAACAAGAGTTAAAAGATGAATCAGCCCTACAAAAATGCAGAGCTGCTCGTGATTTGTTGGAGGTACAGAGGAATGGCAGGAATAGTACAGGGACTGTGGTAATCTTTTGGAGACACACCAGGCTCAGCATTAACAGACAGCGATCCAGTGCCAGAGACATCAAGCTTTCTAGAACAGCAGAGATGCCAAAAGCTCTGTTTGGGTTAGAGGATACTGAAGGGAAAGCCTCAGGGATAATGGATCCTTGCCCAGTGAGCATAACCCCTGTCCCTGCTGTAACCTTGTGCTGAAGAGAGACTTTGCATGTTCAAAAATATTTAAACGTCACATATGCTTTTGGGGGTTTAAACTTTGCTCACAGTAGATGATGGATTTTGCCAATAGTCTTGGAGAAGGAATAGTATTTATCTCCTTGTTTAGTGTTCGAGGGAACAGACATACTTACTGGAAGATATAAAAGGCAGGAAACAAATCTGAATGTGTGATAATGCCGGAGCTCTTTCTGTAGCTGATGTGAGGCTGGACTTAGTCAACTACTAATCAGCTGCAAGCTGAGAGAGAGTTACTGGAGGCTGGAAGATTCTTCTAGGAATCAATATGCTAAATATATCGAGGAAGATGCATTACAGACAGGAACACTTCCCGCTGATTGCCTGTGTGCTGATGAGGCTTGGAGTGAGGTGGCCCCGTTCCCAACTCAGTCATCTGTTGCCTTGTAGTTCAGTCGGAGGTGATGCTGCACTGCTTCCTGGCAAGTGGGTACACAAATGGGAGTGAAATGGCTTAAACTTGTTTCATGTCAGCCACCAAATTACCATTGGCATGGACTCCTAGATAAAGACAGTCTGGAACAAAGCATTTTTGTGTAGAACGCCAAAAAAAAAAAAAAATCCTGTGCTTTTTAATGACCCAGTCTCCTGAACTTCATCCAGCTCCACCCTCAACAAAAAGAAGTAATGCCTTCTCAGGACATACATATGTCAGTTCAAGACTATTTAATAAACTCTTTTGAAGTTTTCATTCTTAACCTACCTCATGGCATTGTGTCAGAAAGTAACACCATGGAGTTTGAATACTAGGCAAATATTCCAGAATAATTTAATCCTTAGGTGATATGCCTGGGAGGTAGACCTCCACGGAAGTACTACTTTTAAAGTATTGTTCATAGTGAGAAACACCAGGTAGCTCTGCCTTGACATCTCTTCATTTTTGGTTTGAGACCACGCACAGGACCCATTGTTTCCCAGCCACTGTGGCCTTTGAGCCAGAACAGCTCTGTGGAAGACCTTCCTGTTAGCAGTCCTTTGGTAGACAGCAAAGGAAAGCTGTCTGGCAACAAATCCTAGCAAGCAGAGCTAGTTTAACTGGTCAAGCTTTCTTTTTTTTACTCCTGCAGTACCAGGCTTTAATTGTCTGAAAACACCAAATCATTGTAAGCAGAGTCAAGGGTTGAGGAAACAGATACCCAACTCCAGCAGTTCTAGGGTATATCCCTGGAACTGCTTTCCAAGAGTAAATATTAATTTCACCTGTAAAGCACAAGGCAGCTGCAAGGAAATCTGGTGATCAAGATAAACTGTTGTGTTTTCTTCTTTTCTTGGTGACAAGTCATCTTATGGCTCTTAGTTCTGAAGGGAATAACACTGAGCACAGTCACACACGTTTTCCATTGATTGGTTGATAGGAAAAATTGATTGTGTGTGTGCTCTACAGTGACTGTACATAGCTGTGTGTACAGCATCGTGCTGGTTTCTCTCGCAATTTACCTATTCATCAAGTGTAAATAGCTGCTGTTTGCTGCAGCCAGGGCTGTGGGAATCAGTGAGTAAACCCTCTGTGGGATAAACCCCAGGCAGTTTGCAAACAGCCAGGGCTCCCAGCTCCTGGCTGAACTAAAGAATCACAAGTGTGAAACGCACTGCAGAAACATTTTTGCCAGTGAAATGCGTGTTGTCCTGGTGGGAAGAAGGGCTCAGAGAAATTGCTTCTCTGCAGTTCAGAGCGTGTGGGTGTCTGGTCCCCACACAGTTTGCTAGAGATGCCTGCAGACTCTGCCTGCTGCGAAAGAGATTTTGCTCTTTAGGTACTTGAAAACTCCTGGGTGCTTTATGCTGTAACACCAAATGTTCCACATAACCTGCCGCATGCCTGTATATCAAAATATGAAAAATTTGAGCCCTGTGATTTAAATGTGTGCACTGTGTACACCAAAACACATTGCTGAGTTCAGGGGGGTGGAGGAAAGGTGCAGAAGGCATCCTTGGAGGCTTGAGTATCACTGTTCCTGTGTTGGTTTATGTTGTCTTTCTGCAGGTGTCTGAAAGCAAACCCTGAAGTTACAGAAAGCAATAGGTTAAAATCATGTTCTGTGGGTATGTCTCTTCTAAATCCATTTGAACGTTTTGAGGTTTTAAGAGCTGGTGTCAGTTAAGGAGAAAAATAAATTTGTGGTGTAGGACTTGGAGTCAGGAGGATGAGGCTTGTTCCTGGCTCTGCAGTGCGTTTTCCATGTGACTCTGAAAGTCACAAAATCTTTTTGTTGCAGTTTCCTATTCTTACTGCAGTGATAGGAGTCATTTTAGAGGCATGGTAGCATCTTTACAGTTAATTAGGCATTAATACCTTACATCAAAGATCTCTGGTGGAAATTCTAGCACTGATACCTGAACAATTGCCAAAGTCAGCGCAGCTTTTAGGTTTCCTGAAGAGCCTGCTTAATTTTGGTTACTTTGAGTAGCGTGTTCGAAACAAAACCTGGGGGGAGTCTTTGGGTATTGTATATATTCCTCCTGTCACACTGGCCTTGACTGTAAATGGCCTTTTGAGGTGGTTTTGAGGTGCCAGTTCAGCCTCAGCTCCTTTTTACTATCCTTGAAATAAAATGCTTGTGAATGTGATTATTTAGAATTCAACTGTGTTGCTCTTTTTTACTGCTGAATTCATTTCCTTGGTGCTTTAAAGGACTTCATTGTACAGCACAGTTGTCACTGAGGATGGGAAGTGTCACTCAGAGTAGAAGCTGATAGCAATAAAATTACTGTATTCCTGTAGAATCACTTGAGTGCCAACTCCCATTTCTGACCTGTCACATAACTGGGACCAGCCCTGACCTGTGTAGGTGGGTGACCACCAACACAGCTCATTGCAGCTGTCAGGTTGGGTTTTCTTGGTGGAGCAGTTATTGGAGGGAGGTAAATGTGTCCTGCAGTAGAGAAGCAGGAGGAATCCTTCTTTTCACCCTTTCTTTTCATTTTCTGCCATTACTCCTCATTTTCCTTGCTTTCTGCCTGTCATGTTATGTACTGTTGGAGATAAGAATGAAATGGTTTTATTTCAGAGCAGGGAGAGCGGAAGGATGCTTTATCAAGATTAAATATTTGTGGAAGTAGAAGTATTAAATTTTGGGATTTAACAGGCCTGATGCCTCAGCTTTATGCTTTGTTCCTATATCCTTTCTGTGTATTCAGCATGAATGCTTGGAGGCATAGGAAGTCAGGCTGCCCATCTGCCAAGTAAGGATGAACTTACTATATCAATAGGTACCTAGTTAATGGCAGGGTTGCATTTCTTCAGGGTCTGTAAAGCATTTAAAGGTCGCTGAACTGAAGACCATGTAAATGCAGCTGTTGCCAAGATGAATTAACTCGTGCTGCAGGAGCTAGGAATCCATTTAGGACCTCTGAAACTAAGATCTGTTACAAATTTTGAATCACAGAAATCCTAGAATGCGGTGGGGAAAAATGCAGAGGTTCACGAGGGAGGTGTGGAGATTTCTCCCAATTTAATTTTTCTTTTGTTTTGCCTCTCTGCTTACAGATTCTCACAAACACAAAGATAAACACAAAGACCGAGAACACCGGCACAAAGAGCACAAGAAGGACAAGGAAAAAGACCGGGAAAAGTCCAAGCACAGTAATAGGTGAGGAAAAAGTGGATGAAGTCTTTGTAGGCTAAAACACCATTGAATGTACAGTGTTACAAGAATTACTCTGATAATAAATGAGTATGGAATTGCTACATTTTGAGTGTGGTTTTTATGAGTGTAGGTGCTTTAAGCTTGATTTTTGTCATTGCCTGCATTTCCATGTGGGTGGCTGAAGCTGTGCATCTTGCAAATGTGAGCTGGTACTAATGTATAAACGATTATTGTAGCTTAATGTTAAAGGTGTAGAAAACTAGCTCAGCCTTGCCTTCATGCAGATTGATGGGCTTTGTTCATAATCTTTTGTGTGCGATTCCAGTTGTTTGTCAGAAATGTGGAGTTCTCTTCATGCTGGTATAAACCCCCACTGCTTTAGTACATGAGACCCTCATGTGGCTACTAAACCTTCTCATGGTTAGAAGTGCCTGGAAAGCTGGTCCCCCAGAACCATGGTGGTGTCCTTGGCCTGTCACCATAGTGGCTGAATATCTCTGTGTGAGGCAGCTCTGGGAAACTGCTGGGTTAGATGGATCCCAAAGGATTGTGTGCTGTTTTGCCCGGTGTGATTTATACACTACACTGCCACTGGATGGGGAAGGTGTTTGATGCCAGTCGCCTGCCAGGTCACCCACACTGATGTGGTGGCCTGTAGCTCTTAAGCTGCTGAATTCCTTGGTCCAGTTGCTCCCTGGCCTCCTGTGAGCTGCAGGAACCAGGATGTGGAAGTCTGTGTGATAATTTGGTGTGGTGGAGGATGGGGCAAGTATGTCACAGCTCACAGCTAGGATGTTAGTTCGGGGAATTTTCCTTGTTGTAACTCCTGACCCCACAAGTGTTGTGGAGCCTAAATTGCCACCAAAACTTGCAAAAACTAGTTCCTGGAGGAGGAGCTTCTGGTGTGACACTTGGTGAATGACAGATAGTGTTTACGCTGTGGGCAAGCAAGTGTATTAAGTAATTGCTGTGAAACAGTGATGGCACTGGACAAAAAGTAGCAGAAAAGCTTGTGTTAACAATGATTTATATTAAAAAGAAGCATGAAAAGGAGGGAGTGCAGAGTAGTGGGTTTGTTTTATTGGGCTCACTTGATTCAAATTTTCTGTGATCTTATGAGAAGTTACACAAGCCTACTGTTCCATAATGTGTCTTTGATGGGGAAAAAACCTTAGGCCAAATAACTTGCATTTGCTGGCTTTCACAACGAGGGTGTAATGCTTTGGACATGTTTTTGCCTTTGTTCACACATCTATATTGCCTTGATTTCTAGTTTTCATTTTCCTGATCATCATGCACCCCAAAGCTGACTGCCTCATATTTCCAAATGTTCATTGCTTCGCTTCAAAAACCATTCTCCTGAAATCTTAGCAGAGCACATTCTTTTGTAAGGAGTAATGTAAGCACTGTCTTTAAATTCTCAAATTCATTAATGTTTTGAATTCATTTGTGTAGGAGTTGGAAATGGTCAGCGTTTTTTAACTGGAAGAACTAATTATGGCTCATAACTTGAAGCTGACTTTGCAAACAATAAGTACCAAAACAGTGGAAAGAAGACAGGATGGCTGTGATGTTTTGCAAGGTGTAGCTCAGGAGGTGATAAGTAATCATGCTTTATCTTGAAGTACTTCCTTCCTCCCTACCATGTTGTCTTGAAATCCCTCTGGGAAAGGCATCATGTTTTCTAGGCACTGTGCCTAGTGCTCCCAGTTGTTTTCATGTCTCTGTTAAGTACTTGTGTGTCCTGTGAGCACAGGATCTGCTGCATGCTGGGGTCCCAAAACAAGGTCCCCCTCTGCAGGTGGCATCACTCAGTGCATGCATGCGCAGGGGGTTTGTTCAAGGCATTTTTTGGGGAGAGATTACACAGTAGTGCTTTGCCCCTCAAGTTCCTTTGCCAGGGAGGGCTTCACTTTCCCAGAATGAGTGCACACTCTGCCTTTCAAAGCTGCCACCTTAAAAATGAATGTATTGTAGCGCTGAATCTGGAGATTGGGGGTTGAAAGTGGCTCTCTGGGAAGTTAACATACATGGACATGCCTGTGATCCTCTTGGGATCACTCCTTTAGGAGTGCTCCAGAATCTCCACTATCCCATTCATTCTCAGTCATACACACGGTTGCTTCCTGTGTAAAAACAGCAGACTTGTAACAGAACTCCATAGAAATAATTGAAATTTAATCATTTCTTCCCTAAATGCTTTGATTCAGCTGTCACCCATGCAATTCCGTAAATGTAAGTTGCTGTGACATTTGGATTTTAGGTGACTGTTGTTTAATGGAAAAAAGCCTGCTGGTTTATACTGAAGTTTCTCCTTTGACAATGAGAAACAAGTGAAAAATAGCCATGAATTTGGTAGAAATTAAAGAAAAAATTCTCCAGGAAACAAGAACAGAATGGGGGGGTTCGGTGGTTTTTACCCCTATGAAGAATTTTTGAAGCGCTTGATAAAAGGCTGTATATTAATGCTTTGGATAAGTTTATCTTAGATTTATTGAATTGCATGTATGTCTTCACAAAATCCATTCTGTATTTCAGAAAAGCTGCTGTGTTACTGCAAAAGCTGTGCTGTATCTTGGGTAGTTCTCAAAAGAGGTTGAATGGTGCTTTAGCAGAAATCGAAGCCATTGTTTTCTGGGAAACTTGGATTGGTACCTCTGTGACATTTTATCCGTGGTGTGTGAAGAGCCCCTGATTGCATTCTGAAAAGCACAGTTAAGAGCACTGTGTGGTTGTGTTTGAAGCAGATCGTTTTTGTGTCTGTCTGTAATAGTTTGACAGTTTCATTTCCTGTCCTGTACTTAAAAAAGGCTTTTAAAATAAAACCTGCATCAAGAAGACAGAACAACTCCAATGCAGGAGAATAAATGTTTCCTGTATCCAGACTTTGAAGGATCTAAACTGCCAAGATAAGTCTCCAAAATACCTAAAATAGACAATTTTGATTTCATATGACAGAAGTGTGTGGAGTGGTATGTAGAACTTCTTAATTTTGGTTCTTGCTTTCCTCCTCTCCCACTCACAAGATGACACTTGTGTCTTAACCACTCATTTACAGCTGTAGTAAACTGGGAGAGAACATTTGTGTGCCTCAGACCTCCCCGTCACCCCTCAAGGAAAGAAAATGCAAAGCCCACTTAAGAACAGTCTGTATCAAGGAATAAATCCACATCCCTGTCCAACAAAGTGTGGTTTTTTGCTCATTTTCTCAGCCCTGTGCTTCCTGGTCTCCAAACAAGAATCTAATACACATCCATTAAATATAAATGTCAGCGGTTATAAAAATAAAATGAAACAAATCCCATGTGGCAAAAGGTTTTTGATCTGTGGGAGTTGAGTGTTTCAGACAAGTAGACCACATAAAATAATGGAATAACAGGTCCTTTGAAGCCAAGGCTTGTTAGGGAGCGGGTTGGAAGTGTTGGCAGTAACAGGTGTGTGTGTGCCAGGTGTCCCGGGCTCTCTGCAGGGACAGTGGGCTGCCAGGAGCCTGAGGAGGGCAGGGCTGGCTGTGACAGGGGATGGGAGCAGAGAGGCTGCTCTGCAGTGCTCAGCTCTGCTGTCAGCCTGACAAGCACTGGGGCCGCAGGAAGAAAATCTTCTGTCAGATTGCATATTTCCTCCATTTACTAAATCTCTTGTGATCACAGCTTGGGATGAACAGAGGCGTGGAGCACAGAAGGGATTCATAGACCTGATCTTCACTAGCATAATTTTATGGTTTTGCTAGGAAAAACGCAGATTAAAAACACAGATTCTGGACATTTGCTAGCCATGGATGAAGATAAATTTCAGTTCTGATTTCTTGTGCACCTCCTCTGGTTTATTATGTGATCCTGATCTGCTTGGAATGGTGTGTGTTGGGGACAGGAAGAGGCAGGGATACCCGATGTAGGGGAAAAGGCAATTTAAAAAAAAAAGACTTCACACCTGCCGTTCTCTAGCATGGGTGGGTTTGGTTTTCTACCTCATTTTAGTGCACAGTTCACCTTGAGCAGTTTTCTAGTGTGACGCTGCTTTCCAGTAGTGAAAACTTTTGCTTTTTATTTAGTAGTCTTAATTCTCACATGTCCGTAGGAAGCATGTGCTAAGCATGATCCTCATTTCAATGTGTGGATATTGTTCTTATTCCTAAAATTTTTATCAGCTGTTGATTAGCCCAGCTTTTTATCTTGTTCCTCTTGCTGAAGGCTTAATCTGTTATTTGTGAAAAGGCTCACCACTGGGAATAATGGTTTCAGGTTGTTCTATTGCATTGCCAGAAACCCAGCAAAACCCTTGGGATTCACGTGTTTATTCCCTGTAATTCCATATGATAACCCTCTAACAGCATAACGTCCTGCAAGCCAGCTGAAAACCTGTCCTTCCTTGGGGTGCTGCTGCTTTGGAAGTGCTCCTGGCACAGGCAGCTCTCCCTTGGTGTGCATTAGCCTGGGTGTGATCACAGGTTTCCATTAATACTGTATTGCGTCAAACGAGACACGGGCTGTGTCACCTGTGCCCTGTCCCCATCGTGTTTTCAGGCTGCACTGAAATCACAACTCCCTGTTATTTTACGCTTCAGTTGTGCTGCAGCAGCTCCCGAGTAGACAGGGCTCCGATGGCAACCGGCTCTGGCACTCGCTAGTAGCAGATTCCCTGCCACGAGCTAATTACAGCAGAGAGAGGAAATAAGAGACACTTTAGATAAAGCATCCTTCCCAGCTTGTGGTTTTGAAGCTGGAATGGAAAGGGCCTGGGAAGGGATTATTAACGTACATAAATGGCACCTGAAGAATGCAGTGTTAAATTACTGCGAAGCTGTTGCAGTTTGAAGGAGGAAGCTGTGATCTGCACATCTGCTGTTCTTTGGAAACACTTTCCACTTGTGACTTTCCCATGTGATCTCGGCCTGAACAGCTGCTGCCAGGTGCCTGGGCTCCCTTCCTCTCCCTCTCCTCTCTCCTGCAGGCATCCTCACTGGAAAATATATCCACGCTTACAAGGGAAATGGCTTCTTCTGATGCATTTTCTGCTTCGTGTGCTTCAGCCTGCGCTCCCCACAGCCTTTGGATGTCCTTGTTTACACTAAAAGTGTAAATGGAAGACTAAGCAAGCGGGCACAAAGGATGGAGTGCTTCAGGAGATGTGTGCACTCACCTGGCCTTTGTCTGAACTAAGCCAGTAGTAGTACAATGATACACCTGTAGATGATGTAATGCCTTGTTCTGCCTGTGTTAATGTGATCTCCTGCTGTACTTGGTTACCTTAAAAAAACACTAACAGTGCAGGTTTGTCAGCATTAAACACCTTCAAGAGGCACAGCTCTGAGTTCTGTTGCAGTGATGCAACTGCAGTGGTCTGGGTGAGAAGGAAGACTTTGCTTTGTCAGCAGGGCTGGGTATGAGCAGTTGTTATGATCCAGGTGTCCTGTTTTCAGGCTGGCTTCCCCTGGAGCTTCCCTCTATCTTACAGGGGTTTTGCTGTCCTACTTCCATGACTTCAAGCTGGCTTGTTGGCAGAGAGGTATGTGCAGGAAAGGTAACAAAGGATTCACAGAGCTCTGAACAATGAATTCAAGATAAAATTAGCAGTGTTCATGTGATCTTGAGGCCATTTTGCTTGGTTTCTTTAAAGAAAAGTGATTTTTTTTTCTTCCAGTTTTGAATTGACCAGGAAGATAGACTTCTGATCTTTAAATTGTTCCCAGTTCCTCCTAATAATAGCTTTGGAATTGTCTGAAATAGCTTTCTGATAGAAGGCTGAAACTCCATCTTTGGGGTAAGGATGGCATCCTGTTGCCTTCCCTTTTCTTTTGAGATTAGTGTGGTGGTTAAATTGTGTTCCCTGTAGGCTCACATGTGTATCTGAGCCAAATGAAAGGCCAAAGCAGCTCAGCTTGATTGCAGTTAATATGTGAGCAACTTGCTTTGCTTTGGGGGAAAAAAGAAGTTCCTCTGCTAAGCATTGTTGCTTGAGGCCTTTGTTGCCAGCTCATTTCCAAGGGAGCTTTTCTGGGAGAGGAGGTTTCCATCCCTCTGAGAGAAGAGGGGCACAAGCCTTCCTTGATGCACATGTCAAAAGTTTTGTGCTGAGCTGTTGAGGAGCTGTGTTCCAATGTCTGGAAACACACAGGGCTGGCAAGCAGGCTACTTACAAAGAGGGGAAAGACATTTATGCTCTCTTTTAACATTGGAGTGAAAAGTACACAGTATCACATTTTTATCTAGGGAGCTCCTTCCAGTCACCAGGAGCAGCAGCAAGCAGGACCTTGGGGCCATGCCACTAGTGCTGATCTCTGGAAAATGAAGCTGCAGAGTGAAACTGGAGACAGAGTTTCCTTAGGTTATCTGAGCCCACATTGCTTGGGTGAGAAATTTACTGCTCATTGCAGAGCAAAGGGGAAGGATAGTCTTATGATAAAAAAAATGAAATTAAGACCAACAACTGAGACTGAGTGAGGAAGCCAGACTACTTGATTCTGGCTTTGATGCTGAAAAAATCTGAGAAACCACGCTGAAAAATGTAGATTAGATTGCATGACAGCTTTTCAATGCTGGCCACTTACTCTATCAAGAGGGATGTCATTTGAGCTTCTCCTTCAAAAAGCCTAAGTTTTTAGAGGTTTTAGCACTTTTTTTTTATTTCTGCTGTAGTCTGTAGGCATTCAGCGCACATAAATACTGTCTCTGCCTCTCTAGGTCAGTGGGATTTTGTTCCTGTTTCCATCTTAGCTTTGCAGATAATAGATTGTCATCCATTAGTTTGTTTGTAATCATGCTTTGTGTACATTCCAGGGCTCTTCCAGTCATGTACTGAAAGCTAGTGCTTTTGGCTGCTAGTGAGATGGAGTATGATGCTTTGGAAAACCAAAATGTTCCTTGTTTTTTGGGGAGGTTTTTTTTTGCTATTCCAAACTCCCAAGCAACAGCCACTGCCATGAACTTTACCTCAGAGCACCAACTCCAGTGGCTGCAGTGTGTACCACACTTTAACGATACAAATTAAGGTAAAAGACTTTGTTTCAAGTAGGATTTAAATTTCAAACAATAACAAGAAAGAGTCAGAAAATAAACACAAGTAGACTTGGAAAGAACAAGATAGGTCTGAGCCTTGTGTCTGTTTATGATTATTTTTTTTGGTACATTAGAATTGTAGAATCAGGGAATGGTTTGGGTTGAAAGGGACCTTAAGGCTCATCTCATTCCACATCCAAGGCCTATCCAACCTGGCCTTGAATACAGGGATGGGACATCCACGACTTGGATTGATAGAGGAAGGTTGAATATTGATTACTGATATTGAATGTTGTTGTTATGAGTATTGGTTTAAATATATGAAGGTTGAGATGACTTTTAAATTGTCAACCTTAAATCTCTGGGAGATGGGGTACCTGGCATACAGATACCAGTGCAAGATATCAAGTCAGAATTTCCAGACCTTCCTGAGTTTAAAAATTTAGTAATGTGTGGGTTTTTTGCTTTCAGACAGTCAGTAAATCTGATTGGAGCAAAGGAAAATTACATAGGTGTCTTGAGCTTGGAATACTGATGAATAAACAGGGTAGAGAAGCTGGGATGAGAGATCTGAGCAGCAGCAGGCATGTTGTGGATTTCCAGGATCCAGTGTCAGGATGTTCCGTGTCTGTACTTGCATGTCCTGAGCACACTGTACATAACACGATCTGCTGGGTAAGAATAGTCTGCAGTTGTTGAGTCTGCTCACAGGCAACATGTGGTGCTGTGTGTCTAGCTACAAGCATTCCTAGAGTGCCTGTTGCCTTTTGATGTTCAGATAGGCCTTCACTGCTTTGTATGAAGAGGTTGCTAGAGAGTTAGAATGAAACTGGTTTCTCTTGCTGCTGATCTCTTAGTGTCACACAGTGTGTGAATATACTGATTTCCTTTGGAGATGGATTTTCATGCTTTAGCTGCTTGGGCTTGGATGGCTGGTGTGTGTTTATTCAATTTATTCAATGTATATTTATTGGAGTGTTATTATTCACGCTACTCTGGGTTTGAATTATTTAGACCTTTGGCAGGTTCACATGGATCTGTCCACGCTGGTGTCTGCAGCTGTAAGGTGGGTGTGGGTTGGTGTATTTGTGACTGTGATTGCCTTGTTCCTATTCACACACAGACTGTGGGAACTGGTTAAGGTGCTGCTCGCTCTCTGTAGCCATCAACCTTTTTGCAGTCTGTTTCTGTATAGAGAGAAGTCTCAAAGGATCTGTAGTTTTTAAAAATCATGCTATTGCCCAGCATTCCCCAGCTTGTTTTTCAGGGCTGTGTTCACCCAGATTGCTTTGGGCTTGCACCTGAGTGCTGAAATAACTGAAACAAGGAAAGTGCCTTTTTCTAGTAAAGCTTTGTAGTGCATTTTGTAACCCTAAGGAGAAGCACAGCGTGTCCCAGAGAACAGCAGTGATGGGAGTCAAGTGCTGAGAAGGGAGAGTGTGAACAGCCAGCATGGGGAAGGCAGCTTGGTTGGTGCCTATCCATGCTGATTTACACCATGCCTTTGACTTGCTAAAGCCTTGGGTGACCTCAGGGAGTCCACACAACCTTCTGAGTGTGTACTGAAGGCTGTAGAATTGCCAGGCTTGTTGCTTGGCTTCCACACCCACTGCTGCTAATCCTTGTGGCCAGTTCTTGATGTTTCTATTCTGAGTCTCCTGAGAGTATTGCCTCAGTTTCGGCTTCAAGGTTTGTCATTCCATGAAAAACCTCGTTTTCATTTGGAAACAGCCATGTGTCTTTCTAGTTGATAAGAAAAACTTGAAAATGTGATACAAATTTATCCTAATGTCTCAGAAATCAGAAGTGGGTAGAGAAAGAATAATAAAGGTTGATTTTCTTCTCCCTGTATGCATTTTCTCCATGTTCTGACTAAAGATCCTAGGTATTTAAACTCTCAATATTGCTATTCATGACACCAGGGTAGTTACAGACCAGACTCTCACTTGGAAACACCTTTGTTGGGTTCTTGCCTCACAGGATGGGGCTGTTTCAGCAGAGCTGGGCTGGCTGTGGTGGCATCGACAGCTCCAGCTGAGGACTGCAGCATTATTCCTGCCTTTTCTGTTTGACTTTGCATAAACACAAGGGCATCACATATCCTGTTTGCTCTGGTTTTCCCATCTGTTTGGGAATACTAGAGATCAGCGGTTTTCTCTTTAAGTTCCAGAGATGAGAGCTGCTACAATGACAAACTGTTGTCTGAGCAAAAGCTGACACGGGCATTGACGGGGCTGGCAGCTCTGTTCCAGTGACCTTTTATGTGGGCTAGGAAAAGAGGGAAAGCAGAGACAGTGGGAATTCATCCCAAAGTGTTGAGCTTTAAGTGTAGCAACTGTGGATTTCCTCAGCAATCCAGGCTGATGGGTTTCCTAAAGTGGAAGCTTGGCAACTGGGATTTTGTGATATCCCTCCTGTTCTTCCTCCCAAGGAGAATGGGTCATGCCTGACAGGAGACTGTGGTGGATCTTCCTCCTAAGGTGATCCCTTATTTTTTAGGGTTTGTAATCATCAAAACCTGTGACTCTTTACCACTGGAAGTTGTATTAGTCAAACCTCCTTGTGTTCTCCTCTGCAAACACACTCTCTTGTCTTGCAGTGAGCACAAAGATTCCTCGGAAAAGAAACACAAAGACAAGGAGAAAACCAAACACAAAGATGGCAGCTCAGAGAAACACAAAGACAAACACAAAGATAAAGACAAGGAGAAGAGAAAGGAAGAGAAGGTGGGTGTCTCCTGTGGGAGAGACAAGAGGATGGGTTTGGCTTATAATGCTGAAGAGTACAAACTCAGTGGGTTAGACGTAGCTTGTACTTCAAGTTTTTATCAACTTGGAAAGAATTATCCCAGTGCTAACCCAGACACTTTGTTTGTGGAGTGCTAGATGTGAACTCTTAAGGGCTTTATCTGCAGGTATGTGAATAGAAACAGTTCCACTGTGGAGCTGTGTCCACTGGCTCCACATTTTCTCCCATTACATTTCACTTTGCCAAGCTTGGGTTCAGAGACAAGGGAGGAAAACCAGTCATATCACATTCAGTTCATACAAGAAAAAACTGTATACTTAATTCCAATTTACGGAGGAAATTGGAGGGCCAAAAAGTACTGAATTGACTAAGACATGCAGAAAATGTTGCCTTTCAGTCATGTAGGTCACTTATGACTACAGGGGACGGAGATAGTCACAGTTCCTTCTGCAAGTAAATACTCTCTGTTATATGTTGGAAAATGCTAATCAGCTCCTACTTTTTATGTTTTTCAGATGAAGTTGTCTTCTGGTGATATAAAAATAAAGAAGGAAAAGGAAAATGGCTTCTCCAGGTAAGAAATCAGGTGTATGATTTGTAAAAAGCTGCAGTTGACTTTTCGTAGGTGCTCAGTATTTGAATCATCTCACTTGGTGTTGAGAAAAAAACTGGAGCACTCTTAAGCCCTTCAGAAGATACTCAGTTGTGAGAATGGGTAGATGTGCTTACCCAGTACCTGGAGATGGGAGCAGTGGAATACCTGCACACGTTGGGTTTGTCTAAGTATCCAGGAGCTGGATTCTGCTCTGCACTACAGGAAGAGTGGTAGCTGGATTTGAAAGAACCTCTGTTGTAAAATTGAACCCTGCAGACAGTCTCTTGGAGACAGGACCCAGCAAAGCCAGTCCAGATTGCCTCTGTGTGTCTCTCCTGTACTGTGCTCTGCAGCCTGAAGCCTTTGCAGAGGAGTGACAAGAGTGACGTGTAAAATCAGGAAATGCATAGATGTCCTACTCTAGTACTAAATTCCTGCTTCTAGTAGAACCTCCTGGACTTGAGTGTTGTATCAGTCATTGCTAAGTAGTCCTATTAAAAACCTGAAGTGAGCAATTGATAGAAGAGTACTTTTTCTTAGTAGTCAACTAAGATCTCTTGTGACTTGTTTACAGTCCAGCCATTGGTTATTTTAAGGTGCTAAATCCAGTCCATTGACTTACTGAAGGTGTGTGGCATGGTGGATGCATGCATCTGTATCCAGTAGTCAAGAACTGCACTTAGTTCATGAATTATTTCAGTTTATGAATCCACTTGAAAATCAAAACAAACAAAATCTTTCCAGTCTCACCACGCTCTGTGGATACAGAGAGGTTGGGAGAAAGCACCTGCCTGGCCCATGTTTTTGAGGTATTCTTTGTTTGTTTTCAATGTGCCCTTTCAACGGTAGTTTTTCCATCTGTTTCATTTCCCTGCTCTTAGTTTAAAATGCAGAGGAAGGAGTCGGGCTTGGTGCAGGGCAGAGGCGCCATCTCCAGGCCCTTTGGGGAATGCTCTGGAAGTGGAAAGCAGTGACATTCAGGTGTTCCGTGGCGCAGCAGACACTTAATAACTCTCTCTAGCCTCTGCTGTTCAGCAGAATTGCGTGATGTGCTAATCTCACCAGGGATGTTGGATGCTCTCATATAAGCTGAATCCTCCTTAGGTCCAAGAGCATTTTTTCATGTGTTTGAGAAAAGCCTAGAGGAGCCATCACATTTGTGCCTTCTTCAGGGCCAAGTGCTGGCTAAGAGTAAAGCAATTATTTTCTTTTTTTTTCCTGCTGAAATATTCTTTTCCATGTTCTGCAGAGAAAAATGTCCTCACTCAGATGGTTTTTATTTTCTTCTTTAAGACTTGGTATGATGAGCAGCGTTACAGTCCTGGAAACAATGCTAGTCAAGGTCCAGCTTGGTCATACAGCTCCTTTCTTTTCACAGACTCACACTTTATTTCTTCCATTACAAAACATTGTGCAATATTTCAGTGTTAAAATAGATAAAATTCCTAGTGACTTTACACGCAGTAGTTCTGCCTTTCGGCCTGAAAGGGAGAATATATTAAGTGGGACAATCACCTTTTTTTTCCCCATAGATGTTTTGCAAATGTCTCTGTGCTGCAGACCTGTGTCTTAGTCAATTCCAGGCAATGCAACTGAAATGGCTTCATAGAGAGCTTGTTTTTATCACCCCTGAGCTGCATCTTCCAGCACTGCAGTGGCTTTAGAGCTGTGAAGGAGCAAACTGCTTGTTCTGCTTCATGGACACACTGCCAGCTAACATGAGACTCCCTAATGTCTCCTGCTGACTGTGTTCTACAAAGCTGAATGCTGCTTATTTTAACTCCTACTTCATCTGATTGCAAAATCCCCATGTTGGCTTGGAAACTGAGTCATTTTGATATAGAAATTGTTGGTGGGACATGAATAAGGAAGCCCAAGATGGCACTAAGTACTTCAAAATGTAATTTTGGACTCTTTGAGACACCATTTTCTTTATGAACATCAGTGAAACGCTCCTGTGAAATCTAGAAATAATGAGTTTGTCTAACAGAATAGTCTCTCTTGCACTCGTACTCTATTTTTTTTCTTATTGCTAATGTCTTGGGACGTTATGGTTGAAAATATTGAGCCTAACTTTGTGGTCTGTTGAAAGAGACAGGATTGTTTGCTTCCTGCAGTTTGGACAGTGAAAAAAGACTGATCTGTTTAACTTTGCCAGATCTTTGTTTCCTTTTCTGGTTTTCACATGCCTCAATATTTAATTGGCAAAATATTCCAGGGAATAGCTTTCAAATCTTTGTTCAGTTCATAATATTTTTGTCTCTTAGAAGGCTCAAAAAGGATATTGAGTTGAAACTAAATAACATCCTGCATTTGACTCCACGCAGGCATTTCAGTTTTTAAGTGTGTTTGAAAATGCTGGAAGCTACATTTGTTTTTACTCCAAACCTCAGAGAAACAAAGTGAACTTGGAGCTGTTGAAATTGAACTTGATGTTGCTTGAGAAATGGCAAATGCATAGACATTGAATGACTCTCCATACTCCGTCTGTGGGTATTCAGAAAATGACACATCTCAAGTCTTTGGGGTCTTGAGATGGCAGCACGTTCTGTGGAAGACATTCCCATTTTGCAGATGATTATTTCTTAGAAGTTAGTTGTTGCTGTTTCCGAGTAGCCTCTTCTTTGGAAGTAGAACTGTGTTTCTTTGCTTCTTTTTGCAGTCCACCGCGTATTAAAGATGAACCAGATGATGATGGGTTTTATGCATCTCCTAAAGAGGACTCCAAACCCCTGAAGAGACCTCGAGAGGATGATGAGTAAGTAGTGTGGGTGCTGGTGACTTGGATGTTTGCCTCTAGTTTTAAAAGGAGAACGTTGAGGGAGCAGGTGGAATTTCAAGTGATCAGCACAGACTTCTTGAGATGGGTCCTGGAGGTCTGAGACCAGGCTCCTTATGCTGTCACAAGTTCTGTGAGCAGGGCAGAGATAGTACTTGTGCTGTGCCAGGCAAAATGCCATTACCTGCCTCTGCAGATGGTGCTGTGAAATGTTGCAGAGCTAGTAAACAGAAAAACCCCAGAAGGCAGGTAAAGACTGATGAAGACTGTAAAACAGAAATGTGAGCACGTGAGGTATTAACTTAGCTAAGTGGCTGCAGTGGTTTCTGTTGGGCAAGGAAACGACTGCACAAGAGGCAGAAAATGCACTGTCAGCCTGTTTGGAGGCAGGGGAGGTTTGCCTGCAGTGCCTGGCGTGGTTTGCCTGGAGTGTCAGTGTGTCATAAGTTATGCTGAGGGTGTTGTCTCAAAGAGAAGCACACATGACGTTTGCCTGACACAGGAACCCACTGAAATACAAGCTCAGTTCCATCTCACTGTGATGTGTCACTGTGCCCATCCAGCTCTTCAGGTAGTTTGTCCTTACTAGTGTCCTTACTAGAGGTGGATGAGTAAAGGGTTGGAGGGGTTTCACCATGGTGGCACTCCATCCCTGTGGGTCTCAGTTTCCAAGAGACATGGGTGGGACATCTTTTCTTTTGTGTAATCACTTGCTGCCTTCTGCTAGGTTTGTATCACCTCCCCTCTCACGTCTGCAATGGAAAGATTAAGGATCGGGGTGTTTCTGTACGTTAGGGACTATTTTGTCTGTATAGAGCTGAAGAACAGTGACAATAAGGTTGAGTGCCTATGGATGAGCATCAAGGGGAAGGCTGGTAAGGCAGATATCCTGCTGGGAGTCTTGTTCCAGACCACCCAACCAGGATGAAGAGGTGGATGAGCTATGCTGTGAGTGGCTGGCTGACGTTTCACCATTGCCAGCCCTTGTTCTTGTGGGAGACTTTAACCTGCCGGATACCTACTGGAAACTCATCACAGCAGAGAGGAGGCAGGCTGGGAGGTTCCTGGAGTGTGTGGAAAAGAACTTTCTGTCTCAGCTGGTAAGGACAGCTGTGGCCTTTCAGGGGTAGTACCCTGCTGGACCTGCTGTTTACAACCACAAGGGCAGGTGGGAGATGTGGTGGTTTGAGGCAGTTGTGGGCATAACAATCAGGAAATTACGGAGTTTTCAATACTTGGTGAAGGAGAGGTGTCAACAAACCCTCTACCCTTCCAAAAGGCAGACTTTGGCCTACTCGGGACACTGATTCACAGTGTCCCTTGGGAAACAGTCCTTAAAAACAAAGGGGCCCAGGAAGGCTGGACGTACTTTAAGAAAGAAATGTTGAAGGCGCAGGAGCAATCTGTCCCCATGTGCCAGAAGATGAGCCAGTGGAGAAGACGACCAGCCTGGCTGAGCAGGGAACTTTAACAGGACCTAAAGGAAAAAGAGACCATATCACTTTTGGAAAAAGGGGTAGGCCACTCGAAAAGTGCTTAAGGATCTCTTTAGGTCACATAGAAAGAAAATTAAAGAAGCAAACGCTCAATTAGAACTTAATCTGGCCACTTCCGTAAAGGATAGTAAGTGTTTTCATAAATAAGTTAATAAAAAAAGGAGGGCCAAGGAAAACCTTCATTCTCTACTGGATACCAGAGGGAATATGTTATCAAAGACAAGGAGAAGGTATTTAATGCCTTTTTTGTATCAGTCTTCAACTGTAGGACTGGTTATCCTGAGGGCAGCTGGGTCCCTGAGCTGGTAGAGAGGGATGGGGGAGCAGAATGGACCCCCTGCAATACAGGAGAAGATAATCAGTGGCCTGCTGAGCCCCTTAAGTGTTCATGGGTCTGTGGGACAGGATGGGATCCATCCAAGCGTGCTGAGGAGCTGGTGGGAGAGCTCTGGAAGTTGGTCTCCATCCTTTATCCAGTCCTGGCTCACCAGGAAGGTCTCAGATGACTCGAGGTGCCAGTGTGACACCCATCCACAAGAAGGGCTGGAAGGAATATCCAAGGAACTCCAGGCCTGTCAGTCTGACCTCAGTGCCTGCCAAGGTTATGGAGCAGATCTTCCTGAGTGTGATCACACAGCACCCACAGGACAGCCAGGGGATCAGACCCAGCCAGTGTGGGTTTAGGAAAGGCAGGTCCTGCCTGACCAACCTGAATCCCCTGTATGACCAGGTGAGCTGCCTGGTGAATGTGGGACAGTCTGTGGATGTTGTCTGCCTGGAATTCTGCAAAGCCTTTGACACTGTGTCCCACAGCATCCTCGTGTCTCCTCCTTTTCAGCCATCAGCCCACAGCTTGGGCAAGTGTACCTCCCCTGGTAGGGTTGGACATTAGGAGGAATTTCTTCACAGAAATGGTGATCAGACATCGGAATGGATGCCCAGGCAGGTGGTGGAGTCACTGTCCCTGGAGGTGTTTAAGAGAAGACTGGAAGTGGCACTCAGAGTCCTGGTCTGGTTGACAAGGTGGTGTTGAGTCATAGGTTGGACAGATGATCTCAGAGGTCTTTTCCAACCTCACTGGAAATGAGATTGTGTTTGTAATTTTCCAGTACTCAATTTCACTATTGTTTGAAGTAGTGGGGGGTACAAAAAGTGAGCCTTGTGGGCAAGATCCCAGACTGATGACTGGAAAGAGAGTTGGGATAGAACATTCCAATAAGGTTTTATCCATTTATTCCATCCCATGGGATCACTGCGGGGCTACTAATGCTTTTGAATTGATTCTTCATCGAAGAAGATGTTTGCTTCAGCAGTGAAACTTGTGGAGAGGTATTGACAATAGCATCTTGTAGGTTTTGTAGACTGTTGTGCTGGATTGGGATTATTGAGTCTCCTGGGAGAGCAGGGTGTAAATGCTTTAGAAGTTAAAAATGCCAGCTATGCTGCAAGCTTGTGCACACAAACTTTGTACGTCTATGACTTCTCTTTACTTGTGCTGGAAAATGGATGGATTTCATCAGCAAGTCTTATTGTTCTTAGTGCTGACTACAAACCCAAGAAAATCAAAACAGAAGACATCAAGAAAGCAAAGAAAAGGAAACAAGAGGAAGAAGAGGTAATGTGACAGACGAGTTTATTTCTGTGATCAAGAAAAGCCAGGCTATTTGGTGTGGGATGATGCAGAGCAGGGGGAATCTGATTTTGTCTGGAACAGAGCTGTGTGTGGCAGATCCCCACCCGTGGTGCAGATTAAGAACTTACCTGAACTATAAGGTATGAAAAGGCAGGGAAACTTTTTTTCCTACCCTTAAAACAATGGGTGGAGAAGGTGCCTCCAGGACATGAACTTCCAGGCTGCTCCAGGCAATTCGCAGTCCTTCTGTTAAGGAGCTGACAGGGGGCAGGGGAGCCTTGCTCACAAGATGTAATTGCACAGATGATGTGGCAGGGTTCAGAGGCAGGGGAGATATAAAAGAGATTAGATGCTAGAAGGAAGCTTAAAGCATTTAGATGGAGCCTTGGTGGAATTTTCTTTAGAGAGGGACTTGGAAAACGTTAGCCATAATTTGGGACTGACAAACTACACATCTGGCAAAGACACCCTTGTGAGAGACGTGTTGCAGCACCTCCAGGCAATAGGGTTGATTCTTCCCTTCAGAGGAAGTGTCTCTACACTGAGCATACACCAGGATAATCCCAGAAGCCACCTGACTATGGTGGTTGTGCTTTGCAGCATTTGCCAGGCCAGGGAGGAGGTTCTGTAACACAGCAGTTCTGGTCCCTGACCCAGACTTGCCCCTTATCAGGTGATAACTGGCTCTGTGCATTTAGCATGTCCCCTGTATAAAGTAAAAGAAGTTGGCTGAAAACTTGAGTGGGACCATCAGCAGACTTTGACTTAATGGGATGATCTAAGAGCACATTTATGTAGTGAAGCCACAGGAATTCAGCTCTTATATACCCCAAGAGAGAGTCTTTTAGTTTTAACACATCTTTTCAGGGGAGGGGGAAATACAGTAGCTTGTTCTAACAGATGCTTACTCCTTCTGCAGGACAGCAAAGCAAAGAAAGTCAAGAGCAAAGATAAGAAAGTCCCCGAAGTGGACAAAAAAAAGAAGCCGAAAAAAGAAGAGGAGCAAAAATGGAAATGGTAACTATATATAGTCAGTGCTGTAGGCTCCCATCTGCACCTGGACTTGCCTGTACCTCCCATGCTGGCTGAATAAGCACATCTGGCTTTCTCTTCTGTTGATTCATGAGGATTTGTTCTGAATAATTGGCTTACTTTCTGGTAAGCTCTAAATAAATATCTCATTCCCTACGTTCATCCTCTGAAGTAGAAGTGATATCCCTAAAACAGGAAATAAATGTTTTGTGGGGTTGGCTGGTTTTGGTTTTTTTCCCCCTCTGTGTCATGTAGAGGCTGCTTGTAATGATCAGATACCAATATTCTTGTGCCCTGAAGCTGCTGTGTGCTGACACTCTGCAGAGCAGTACGAAAGCTCGTAGGCTTGGGGGTGTCAGCAGGAATCTATTAATAGGTGCAGGTGGATTAAGGAATATATTAATATGTGTTAAGCAGTATTCTAGTAGAACTTATCTGTGTTCCATAGAGGTACAGCATGAGTGGGTGTCTGCCTTTTCAGTCTAGCTGAGTGTCAGCTGTGCCTCTCCAAACTGCTCCTGCCTCTGGCACAGAAATGAGACTTGATCAAGTGACCAGTTAGCTCAGCCTGTTCGACAAAGCATTTCTGAAAAGGAGTTTTAAATGAAAAACACTTTCTGTCTTGCCCAAGAACCTTAAGTAACATCACTGAAGGTGTACTTTCACTCACTCTTAAATTTTTTAGACCCTTTTTTAAATAAGCCTGACCTTTGTGGTTCATTTGGAAGACAGACCTGTGATGCATCAGTAGTGCTCTGTGTAAGAAACCTGCTGGATTTTTTTTTAACCCTCCATAGTCATTTAAGCTGTTATTTCTAGATTTGAGGGAGCTACCATTTGTGTGTTTTGAAGTTTTGGCCTTAGTACTTCCCTTATTTTAGTGCATGTGTACTTCTCAAAAGCATGTGTGTTTTCTGCCCACCTGTAATGTATTTTTATGACCTTTCAGGGATGTTTCCTTGATCTTTTCTCAGATCATTTGGCTGTTTTTAATAGATCTGTAGAGTTGGGGCAAGTCTTTGCAATCTTCTTCAATCCTTTCAGGTTCAGTCCTTTACTCCTTTATTGACACTATTATTGATTAATCTTTAAAAAGAAAAAAATCTTCTGTAGTGTTTGTGGTCTTTACATATTTCTCTTTGACTGTCACAACTTCCTCAGAATATCAGCACTTGCAAATCTTTTTCATACTTGAATACTCCCTTAGAAACTCCCTGGGTTTCCAGCCCCTCCCCAAAACTTGCCTTTCTCCTGGGCAATCCACTTTTTTCTCAAATCCTTTGACAGCGTATTTTTAATGTTCTGTGACATTACCAAACTACAGGGACATGAAGCATTAGGAAGCTAATGACAGAAGGTCTTTTTAAGCCTTAACCATCTACTGTCTTTTTGGCTTTGTCTCAGCTCCCCTTACTGGTTCTAACTTAATATTGTCTTATCCCAGCTCCCTTTTATTGTGGGCTATATCCTTGTACAGCAGACCTTTACTGGAAAGCTGTGCTGTTCTCCCCTCACCTGCCTGGGCAGCACAGGCCCCTGTGGCTGGGTTAAGCTCTGCAGTTTGTGCCTACTGCTGAGGAAAAGTGCCTTGGAAAGCATGTTTTGCAGAATTTGGCACGAGGTAGCCGCATCCTTCTGCTGATGTTCCTGTCATCCATCTGCAGCTTTGTATAGCATGTCTTTGCTGGGCAAGGTTTCATCTGCACTTCACTTGTTTCTCTTAAGGGCATTTTATGTTCCATCTGAGTCAATTTTGTGAGCGTCTGATACCTTTTTTTGGCTGCTTCCTCAAGTGCTTGCTGCCTTGAGCATTTTCATCCTCACTCGTGTGAATGCTTGATGCAGACATCCCCGAGGCACTGGCCTCATTCATCACCGTGTGAGCTCTTGCCGAGGTCATTTTCACGCCCCGTCAGCGTGTGAAGGATGTGATCCAGAGGTGCACCTTAGGAGCACTTCTCCCACCCTGTGTTACAGCAAGTTCATTTCCCTGAAATAACATATCCCCGGGGTATGTTCTGGTTCTTTCCCAAGAACGTTCTCCCTTTTCATTCCACTTGAAAGATCTTCCCCAGCTTTTCCTTCCTGAGCCACCCTGGCATATTTAGATAAGTTTGATGTGGGATTTAATTAAGAAGCTGATATGACTGATGAGCTGTTGCTGGAATCAGTGAGGCAGCTTTCCTAACAGGCAGGATTCTCCCACAAAATCGTGTAGAACGTTGCTTTAGAACCAGAAGCTGCCAAGGGCAATGGTGCTGCCCTTGTAAAAGTGTAAAACTGTTTGAAACTAAATGAGGATAAAAAATGAGCTACACTCAGGAGACTCGCTTTTACCTTTTGTCTTAATGCTTAGGTGTGATGTTCAGGAAGGTGGAGGTGGGGTTGGGGTGGTTTGTGGTCTTTTTGTGGCACACTTTCTGGTAGTTCTGAGCTTAGAAACTGCCCCACGAATCCCATGTTTCCTTGTAGCCTTCCCAGAAGGCACAGTGTCCTTCTGCTGTCTATTTAAACTTCTGCCTTTCTAGTACTGCTTTTACATGTGTCCTTTGTAAAAGAACAGGAAGGGATAAAAGTACTGAATTTCTCACCAAGTAAATACCAGAGGAATAAATTTAAAAAAACAAGAATGACAAACCTGTCTCCTGAAAGGCAGTAACTACTGTGAATGATGCCCCTATTTTGTTCTTACTGGAATAAAATTGCTCAATGTCAGAGAGAAGCAGCTTATTCTGTCTGACTGGTTTAGATTTATTTTGCTGAAAGAAGCTTCTGGGTGGAAGCACCTAGGTCTATGTTTGACAAAACATTTATATTTCTAGCTTCTAATTAATAAAAAAGAAAAAAAAACCAACAAAACACAACAATCATTAGGAATGTAAATATTTGGAATCTGTGTCAATATTGGTTTCTTATATCAACATGGTTTACTCTAGCCTTGCCAGCCAGGGACTGAAGTCTGACATGCAGTTCTGTACTGAGAGCTGGGTTTGGGTGCTTTGCTCTTAAAGCTGTTGCTTCTCATCAGAAGAAGTCAAGTCCAGTGGTGTGGTCAAAGATGGTGCCTTTCAGACTCCAGCCACCTGCTGTGTTGCAGCTTCTCCTGAATTGTTGATGTACAGACACGAGTGAAGCGTTTTGAGTGTCTTCTAGCAGGAACTCTTGTCTCTGTACAGTGTTTATCTTCCATGCCATGACTTTTATCTCAGTGGAGATGAAGCAATCTATTGGTGCATCACAACTCCTGAGATGCAGGCAGTACATGCATTTCCTCAGCTGCTGTGGCACCTGGAATGGGAATGCTGCTCCTTAGGGCTGACACCAGACAGAAGTTTAAACTCCTTTTTTTTATTGTCATGGCTGCTCAACAAAGTTGTCTGGGCAATTCAGAGATTGAGTGCTGTGACAGGTTAATGGTCTTCCAGCTGATTGATTGCTGAGGTGAAATAGCCTTTCCCAGCAGGGAATCCTGTGCCAGCAGCATGTAGCAGTAATGTCCTGGTAATGGTGAAAGGAGCTTGGAGGGGAGGAGTGTGGAGTCAGTGGCCTGGGCACTGGGAACTGGGGGGAGGATCCTGGCCTGGCAGGACCCTTTTCTCTGCAGATGAATTGCTGTCCCTGTTCCCTTGGAATGTGGGATTGGTGGCGCCTGCCTTGCTGTGTTGTGATACCAAATGCATCACTTGCAAAGCATTTTTGTAGAGCATTTTATATAGAGAGAGTCTCTAAGGCAGACATGCAGCTTTCTGGGCTGCTCTGTTTTTCTTCAGGTATGCTTTTCTTACCCAGAGAATTGGAATGAATTTAAAATGACAGAGCAGGTTTTAGTCTCTCTAATCCAAGCAGGTTTGTTCTTGTTTAGGTCGTAAATGAACATCTGTTTCTTTATCTCTGCCCTTAATGGCATATTGTCCACATCTGAAAGCAGCTGCATAATATGCCACAATTGTTTGACTTTGCTGAGCAGGCATCCTGGACCTGATGTTAGATCACAGCTGAAACTAATTTGGCATGATCCGAGCAGGTTTACAGGGTCCAAGTCTTATTTTCTTAAGATCTAAGCAATTTCAGCTGTGTGATTTTGTGAAAAGAGGAGCAAATGAGAGGTGAGGGATAGGATGGCATCAGATAATCTGCAGCCCAAGGTGATCTGCTCATGGAGATGACTGTGCTTTCGAAAAAAGGAAAAGGAGAAAAAAAGGAAATAAACCGTGATAGTACATTGAGTATTTTTTGTTGGTCTGTACCTAGCAAAGCAGTGATTTCTTGCTGGTTTAGCATACTCTCATACATACACAGTAATAAAATGAAGATTGGGAGCTTAAAATTGTATTGGTTCATATTTCTTTCTTGAAGGTGGGAAGAAGAGCGCTACCCTGAAGGCATTAAATGGAAGTTCCTAGAGCACAAAGGTCCTGTATTTGCTCCACCATATGAACCTCTGCCTGAAAATGTCAAGTTTTATTATGATGGTGAGTTAATCTGTGTTTCTACTTGCTAGGAAGAGAAATAAACATCTCAGGGTATTGCAGGGTTCTTCTGGGGACTGAAGAGCTGAGGAGGTGGTTGTGTTTTAGTGGTTCACTTAAATCAGCTCCTCAGCAGTGAAGTGAGGTCTGTGGAAGAAAAGGAATTTACCCGAGCCTGCTGAATTCTGCTCACTGAAGTGACACAGGGATGAACCTGCTCTCAGTCCCTTGTGGTGGTGAATCTCTCAGGTTCCTTAGCAGAATGAGGGTGTCTGATGCCTCAGAGTAGCAGTGACCAGTGGAGTATGTAATTGTAGCTGCCTCGTCTCTGGTCCTCTTTAGGCTTGCTCTTGTTTTCCTGAAAGTTAAGAATTGCAGCTTCCATCATCTGTGGTGAAATTCGTCATCATTTGGTGGCATGAGCAAAGTAAAAGACAATTGAATTTGGGTACAGGTGATTAGGATCTTGTAGGAATGAAAGGGATGACGCTGTCAAGGACACAGCCTTCTCATGTAAGTCATGATCCTGTTCCCTGACCACTGCGTGTGGCAGAACTGCTTGGTGTGGGATTCAAGTATCCTGGGCTGCATGGCTGGTAGAGGCTCATGTGGAAGGGATTATATGATGTGATGCCTGTTGGAGCCTGGACTTGATGACCTCTGTTTCCTTTTAGTCCTGTGATCATGTTAAATGAGGGATCAAATTAACCCAGGATTGAATTAAGTGGGAGGTATTTGATTGGATGAAAATGTAATTTTTGGTGATGGGGACATCTGCACATGGAGCTCTTCCAGGAGCAACGTGCTGTGTTCATGTGACATGACACAGTGTTTTTAAATACTGAGGAATAGGTGGCATTACATTTTCAGCAGCAAAGTAGTGAAATAAATACGCTGTAGCCTATTAAAGGCCATCTCCAAGCAAGTAGCACAGTGATCAAGGATGTCTGCAGCCTTCTTTCTTAGGGTTTGATAAGAACTTGATACAAAGTTGGACATTGTTTCCCTCTGTTGAAAAATGCATGATCTCTCCTGTTGTCTAGAGAAGGGGAGGGGCAGAACTGCACTGTGCTATCCCTTGGTGCAAACAGCAATAAGCTCCTCATCCCTCCAGCCATCTATTTCACAGAGCCTCTGCAGGGATTTTTGCAGCCTCTGCCTCTGTCATCACAGAAATTCATCAATAAGCTCAACAGTCATGGACTGGGCAGGGAGGGGGTCTGGCAAATAAAGACATCCTGTAAGTCTTCCTTGAGAAACTAGGCAAAAGATCAGAACTCTGATTTACACAGCAGCTGCTGAGAGCCTCTGTCTGTGCTCACAAGGCATTGTCTCATTTCAAGATTATCCCAGGGTGATTTGTAGAGCCCAATAATGAGGCTGTGGCTGGCCAGCAGCCGGCTCACACCGGAGGAATCTGTGCCTGGCCTAGGGATTCACTGCCTGCTTTCATCTCTCGGAACAACTGCTGGGGCTCTTGGAAGTGCCTGCAATACTGACTTGGGGAAGGAGCTTGAAACAGCAAAACCATCCTTTTTCAGTGACTGTGGGCTAACCAGACCCTGCTCTTAGTCCAGAGGTGGCTCAAACTTGCGCATTTTTCTGTAGATGGGGCAAGGTAAGAGTGTAGGTGGTGGCAGTTGCAGTCGTGGCCATGGGGTTTCTTCTGCTTGTTATGTCCCCTGGTTGCTCTCTGGTTTTCAGTTTTGAAATCAGGTAACTAATACTCGTGCCTCTGGAATAAATCCTTTCTGTACCAGCTTTGTCACGGAGAGCCTTTTCAAACCTTGGTGGAAAAAAGGGAAATGGTGTCCAGTGAAATAAATTCTAAAGTGATTAGATAAAGGTAACTGAGCCTTCAGCTAACTGGGAACAATATCAGACATTTTAGTCCCATAACATGTTACTAACTCCACAGCCTCTCTCAAGCTCAAATTGCAGCCTGGAAAAACAGTTTCCCTTGCTGTCTCTCCCTTCCCCCATTTCCTGTTATAAGCAAACAAATGCTGTATTTTAGGTTACAGCTTAAAAATTGGCAGAGTTACTGTTGGTTTAATTTAATTGTGGAATATTCTCAGATCATTGAGAGGACCTTTTGCTAAGTCCTGTTTTACGAGGATTTATAGATCTTAAGGCTTTATAGCTGACTCCCAGGATTTAATTTTAGAGATGATGCAACTTTTGAAAATATGTAGTAAATCTGAAGTGTGGTTTTTTTTTTTTTCCAAGAGCACAGATTGAACAGTTTCTTGTGTTCATTTTTGTGCGGTAAAATGGTTGTTAAAAATCCCCAGGTATTGACTGTCTGCCAACCACTGGAACTTCAAATGTTTCTTGCAACTAAACTAGCTTGAGGTGTGAGCTGCATGCAGAATCCTTCAGAGGGATCACTGGCACCCCACGTTTCATCAGGAATGCAGTCAGGACCAAAAAATGCTCAATAGGAATGTTAGATGTGGAATCCACAGCCTCAATGCTGCAGCCTCCTCTTTTCCCTTGTGTTTCAGTCTTCCCTTGCAGCAATTCCACTTTGTGCTGCAGTCATGCAGAGAAGCTGGAATGTGACCCCTCCATTCACTGACAGCTCAGTCTTTCTTAGAAACAGCTGGCTTTTGGGCCTGCTTGGGAGCTGCAGGAGTGCATTCCCACAGCACAGGGAACAATTAGCAGAACCCTGACACGTTTCTCTGCAATGAAGGAGAGTTCAATATATGGCATCTCTTTCCAGCCTATTTGTAGTGTATCCTGAGGAAGGGCTCTTCCTGCCTAGAAACAGCTAAAAGCTGGAAGGGGTGTTCCAAGGTGGAGTCTGTCTGTGCATTGAAAAGGAATACAGGGACTGTATTTCCCATATGTCTGAGTGTTGGAATATGAAATTTCATAGAATCCCTGCCTCTTTGACATCAAACAGCAGTGTCTCCCCAGGAGCACACCCAGCACGGGGGTGGCTCAGCAGAGGGTTTCCTGCAGCAGGCCTTTTCCCCTTCCTGCCCTGCAGCCCAGACCTGCTTTGCATCAGATTGCTGTTGCTTTCTTGAATGTTTAGATTCCAGAGGAAACTTTTCTCAAAATGTTTGTGGTGGAAGTCAAGCAATTGTGCTCCTCTGTTTTCTTTGTCCATTCAAGTTGCTGTATTATGTAGCATTTTAAGACAAACTTCTCTGTAGTAAAAATATAATCCTTTAGGGTAGTTACTATGTTCTCTTTATGACTTTGATTCCTGTTTACCATTTTCTTTAAGAAGAAAACCTTTCTTTGTAGGTAAAGTCATGAAGCTGAGTACCAAAGCAGAAGAAGTTGCCACATTCTTTGCAAAAATGCTTGATCATGAGTACACTACAAAGGAGATCTTCAGGAAAAACTTCTTCAAGGATTGGAGAAAGGTATGCACATAGTCCTGGGCTGCAGTGACTATGGACATGGCCAGTGTCTCCCCAGCACTGACCAGTGAGAAGGGGCTGCTGTTCCATGCACACAGAAGTTGGCTTGAGGCAACTAAAAGCTGCCTCAGACTGTAGCTGTGAAGTTTCCCATTTATCCTGTAGTTTCACCAGGAAGGACCCTACCATAAATGCCTTTCTAAACCAACAGAGTCAGCTTTCTGTGTTGCAGCATGATGGGATGTAGCTGACTTGCCTGTTAAATGCCTTGTGTAAGAGTCAGATTTACTAGAAGGAAGCCCCTTCCAAAGAGCTAAAACAGAGATGTTCACCTCAGTCATCAGCTATAAATAACAGCAAAACTTTGGATTAGTTTGATGGAGTTTTCCTGGATATGTTTCTGGGATTTTCTCCCCGTCCATCAGCAATCCCAGTCAGGATGTGGGAGTTCTTTGGAAAGTGGTGCAGTATTGCCCAGTGCCTGGGGAGATCAGAACCCTGCAAGGGCAGTGCTCCATAGGATCTGCTGTTTGTCTTTTCCTCTTTGACCTCAGCTGGAGTGAGCTTGTGCAAGAATTTGGGGATTCTTGGGGGGGATATTGTGAGAACCTGCCTGTTGTTCCTGTTCAGGCTGTCTGGAGTAGGGTAAGCTCTGCTAGGCATGAAAACTCTGTGTGTGGAAACTTAAAGCACTGCTTTCTTTCTGCAAGGAAATGACCTCTGAAGAGAAGAGCACCATCACCAGCCTCAGCAAGTGTGACTTCACCCACATGAGCCAGTATTTCAAAGCTCAGTCAGAAGCTAGGAAACAGATGTCCAAGGAGGAGAAACAGGTACCAGCAGGAATTCTAGGAGACTTCATGGTTGTAAACATCTTTGTGCAGTCATTCCCCTTGCTGTGCATTTGTCAGTGTTTTTCACCAGCTTTCAGATTATTGCTTTCATGTGAACTGTAAGAGTCTGCACTGTGCAGCTCAGGTAGGGCAGAGCTCTGTGTTTACAGCTCAGTCTTCATCCTGACTTGAAATTATATTGATAGGGCTGATCCTGCTTAGGGAAATCAAGTTAAGTGAGTAAGTGCTTAAGTAAAGTTAAGTAACTGCTTAAGTTAATAAAGAGAATCAGAGGTGCTGCCTCTGGGTTCATTGGTCCCTTGGAAATAATGAGCAGTGGACACTTAGTTAAGGATGGCATAGATCAGAATGGTGGAAAGGATGCAGCAATGCTATTAGTGAATAAAATGAGAGAAGAAAACTTAAACTTCAAGTAATGCTGTTTTTTGAATGAAAAATGAACTTTATTATCCAGTAGCAGGGCTACAGTGTCCTGCAGGTTAAGAATTAAATTAACTGCAATGGATGTTGGAAGGTGGAAACTTTCCCCAAGTTCTCAGCTGATCTTCTGTGATGCTCTAGTAGTTGTCCTTTGAATGAAGGGCCTGGCAGCCTGGAATTACAGCCTTTGGGATCAGAGGGATCCCATCAAAGTGGAGAGCCCCTGTCCTCCTGCTGTTTTTGTTTGATAAATGTGGGTGAGCCCTTCAGTTCCTGTCCATGATAGCTGTTAAAATGGAGCAGAAGTGGCTTTTTCTGTTTTTTAGCTGGTGCAGCAGTGCTGTCTGGGTCAGATGTTTTATTTTGAGCTGCAATGTTTTTATTTTTCCTTCTATATAATTAGAGCTCAGGCACAGAAGTGTGCAGTGAAATCTCAGCACATTCTTTCTTAGAAGACTGTGTTCTGCTTGTGAAACCATTTGCTGACACAGGCTTGACATGCAGCAGCCTGGAGACATTCCTTTGCCTGCTTTCCAGTGCTGAATTCAAACACAGAAGTCTTTTATACACAGAATTTTTATACATAAACAGCAAGATAGGAAGTCCAGTGGATGTCAAATGCTCAGTATAAAATATAAAGTAGCAGTACTGTGCTGGGGGTACCCTTGAAGCTGAGATATATGGATAGAGATACACGCCTCTGTTGTGGCAAAATTGTAGCTGCCATCACCAGCACTGATCTGTTTCCTTCAAATACAACTTTTCAGAGAGTTTTCACACATTCTTTCCCTTTTCCAGTTTGTCTGTGCTGTGTGCATTTTATGAATGCTTTTCTGGCCAGTCTGATACACTTGGCATGATGGGGATCTGGTTTTTGCTTGGGTCTTCAACATTAGTGTGGCACAAATACAAAAATTGTTCAAGTCTTGGCATATAAAGGTGCTGTGGTGCTGCATGGGCCATGTCATCTTTGCTTTTGGCTTTTCCCAGAAAATCAAAGAGGAGAACGAGCGGCTATTGAAGGAGTATGGTTACTGTGTGATGGACAACCACAAGGAGAGGATTGCCAACTTTAAGATTGAACCCCCAGGTCTCTTCCGAGGTCGTGGGAACCATCCCAAGATGGGAATGTTGAAGAGACGCATCATGCCCGAAGACATCATCATTAACTGCAGCAAGTGAGCACTGCGTGCTTCACACCTTGGCTCTGCTTTCTAGAGCTCATATTTTAAAACTCTGTATAAGTTGATACTCAAACACATAGAATTAGGGATGCAGTTTATCTTGTTCTCATATGGATAAGCAACTGAGTCATACAGGCAAAGACTGAGCAAGGCAATCATGGGTTTCATGTACAGCTTTTTCAACATATTTTCTTCCTCACGCCTACAGCCTACATCTGCCTAAACTGCCTTTCCTGCTAGTATTTCAAGAAAATAATTTTCTTTTACAAAGGCTGCCCTACCTTGTCTTCCTTGATGATGAGGGCTAAGGTTTGGCGGGCTTCTCTTCAGTCTCTCTAGTCCTCATAAGTGTCCACACTATTACAGTGTTCACAAATCAAAACTGGTCCCAGCAGTGTGGCCCACCTGCAGTATAATTCTTCAGCAGGTACCTGTTGATAGCAGTTACATTCCTGATCTTTGTTCATTTCGATTTACTTGGTTTTCTGCTTGTAGAGATAAGACACTTCTGTTGCCTGCACTTTCTTTGTGTAATGCTGTTCATTACTGTCTCTGTTTTGATGCTGGTGGGATTTTCTTCAAATAGCTTTTATTGTCTGTTTTCTCTGTAGGGATTCCAAAATCCCTGCCCCTCCACCAGGACACAAATGGAAGGAGGTCCGGCATGATAACAAGGTGACCTGGCTGGTGTCGTGGACTGAGAACATCCAGGGTTCTATCAAATACATCATGTTGAACCCTAGCTCAAGAATTAAGGTAAAGATCCAGTTAGAAAAACAAAACCAAAACAATCTTCCTGGTCATGTTTCCAAGAAGCAAAATGTAGCTCCTGATTAGAAAAGAGAAATGAGGTAAAGCTACCTGGCTGTTTCATCCTACAGTGGTTGAAAAACATAGGGAAGCTTCTGTGCTTCTGTTCCCCCTTGAAAACAGAAGATAGTTACTGCCCAGGAGAGCAGGTGAGACCTGGAAAATGTCTTCTGAAGAGCATCCTTGTGTCATTTCTAATAGGAATCCTTGAACCTGTGCAAACCGAAAAGGAAGCAATTTATCCAGGAATGCTCTAGTGGATATTTCACATATATTTGGCCTTAAATTCCCCTGCCTGGTATTGTAGTGAAGTTCTAACCATGGGTTGTTAATTAGTTGTTTGTAAAATTAAAAACCCAGCCAGGCTCCTGGCTGAGAAGGCTGGTAAGGAGCTCATGACTGAAGGAAAACAAACTCCTGCTGTGGGAGCAAATACCCAGTCTGTGGATCAAATCCATAAAAGCAAGAATTTAAGCTCCTTTCATGAAGTCTTTTTCTGAGAGATTTTTTCCTGGATTGGAAACATGGAGTTTGTCCTACAAATACAGGAGGAAAAATATCTCTATTCCCTGTGAATTCCTGCCCTCTTTTTGCTGTGTCTTGAATATATAATAATGATGATGAACTGTTGATGTTGCTTTTGCCTTTTATGGGTATTTAATTACACAGCTGAAAGAACATAAGTGCCATCTGAATAAAGCAAAGGAAACCATTAGTATTTTGAGAAGCAGGGAAGATGTGTCTTTTGTGTCTCTCTCTAGTTGCTTCCATGGAAGTATTTAATATCATGGAAATCTGAATGACCTGCAGCTGTGTGGCAGCGCAGTGTGAAGCTGAGCTGTGCAGCAGCAGCATCTCAGTGCTTTTGTACTGTGAGACTGCCACACACAGCCTTGCAAAGCCTTGAGGTGCAGATTGGAGCTAGTGCTCTGCCTGCTCTGTAGTGCTGATCCTGTTCCAACTTCCCTGCAGGGTGAGAAGGACTGGCAGAAGTACGAGACAGCTCGGAGGTTGAAGAAGTGTGTAGATAAAATCCGGAATCAATACCGAGAAGACTGGAAATCCAAAGAGATGAAAGTACGGCAGAGGGCTGTGGCACTGTACTTCATTGATAAGGTGAGGCTCCTTCCATGGCCCTCTCGCCTTCCCTGTCCTGCTGGGAATACTTGGGAATGCTGTGTGTTTGTCCTGAAGGCAGAATTGAGCCCAGCTACTGAGGTATCCTGAGAGGAGATGGTGGGCAGGCTCCTTTTCCTTCCCATTACCTGGAATCCAGAGCAATAAACTATTGTACTAAACACAGCTATTTCAGGCAGCATTGTTTAATTCAGGCAAAGATCACAGCCTGGTTCCAGAATCACCCAGTTGGATTACTGGGAAGTTTGTGTGGGCCTTTTGTCTCCAGCTGTTTTAGTTTTCCTGCTGGGAATTTCTGCTGGTTTGTCACCTCTTCAGTGTGAGGTCACAGTTGTGAGGTTTTGTAATTATGCTAATTTTCTCACCACAGCATAAAGAAAACTGCAGTTGTGTTGATGCATTTAAAGCAACATAAAACCAGTTCCCAGAGAGCTGTTCCCTAGTAGCATATGGTGTCTTGACTAACTCAATTAACATGTTTGGTTCAAAATTGTGTGATGTAAACCAGTGAACTTTAATGTGAATAATTGTGGTTTCATATGACCACTGAAGATTTCAAAAGTTAGAAGTTGTTTTAGCCAGCACTGTTAAAATATGTGTTTTTATGCAGCCAAATGTAGCCTTTAGATAATTTATACAAGCCAGTGTTTACATAACCTGTATGCTATTTGAAATGTATTTAGTGTGCAGTGAATAGGTAGGATCACAGAAGTTGAACAACTGAACCGTATTAATTGTTTCAAGCAGAGTTCACATGGAAGTCAGTTTGATTTTTAAAAACTGCCACACTTCTTGAAATTAATTTCCATTAGTCAGAACTGTCTCAGTTTGAGTTACATTATGAGGAAAACTTGGTAAAGCATCCCAGCTTAAACTCTTTAAAAAAAAAGGAGATATTCTTCTCTGGACACTGCTGCTTCTAGGCCAGTATCTGAAGGTTTGCAGCATCTCTCTATTCTGGGGACAGTTTGAATTCCTTACCTCTCTTGTCTTGGTACAAATGTAGCTTGCCCTGAGAGCTGGTAACGAAAAAGAAGAAGGAGAGACAGCTGACACCGTGGGCTGCTGCTCTCTGAGAGTAGAGCACATCAAGCTGCATCCTGAACTGGATGGGCAGGAATACGTGGTTGAGTTCGACTTCCTTGGGAAGGACTCCATCCGATACTACAACAAAGTCCCTGTGGAGAAGAGGGTAAGGAGCTCCACAAGCACATACACAGACTGAGTAGCACAGAGGTGTGCTCAGCACAGTCTGGATGGCATTAACAGGTTGCTTTATCACTTCTCAGATACCGAGCCAGAAAATAAGTTAGTTAATGTGACATCCTTGTGGTGTGACACAGCCCAGCACATGAGATGTTCAGACATCTTGCAGCTCTTCTCTCTGAGAAGAGTTGACATAACAACTGTAACAGCTGTGTCAGACAAGCTTCTTGGGTCTCATTCTCATCATCAGAGTTGGTTTTGTCACCTGTAGGTGTGGCGTTGCAGGCCTGTGTGACAAGTAACAGCATAAATGGTTGTGAAATACTGCTGGCACTGGCAGAGCAGCAGTTTGGGGCTTTGATAAGAGACGCCTCTGTCACAGTGGTTTGGGTCATGTTGGAGCTGAGCCCTCACAGAGGTAGATCTTGACCTTGGCTGCTCCAGAGCCCGTGGAGAAGAGGCACTGATAGCTCTGGCCTATGCACTTGGGTGTCTGCCAGCCAAGACTTCTTATGCCATGTCGATTCTTTTGTTTCTGTCACCCACCAGTTTCAAATTTGCTGTGATTTTGGCCTTAGTTCAGAATGAATCCCTATCCAGCAGCGTGAGCCTGGAGGGCACAATCCAAAATGTTTTTATGGGTGTAACAGCTTTGCATCTGGCCCACAGCTTTGTGGTCTGAGTTAGATACCCTGTGTATAATACTTTGTTAATTGTCATGACAGTCAGCAGTAAATGTTGGCCCCTTGAGGAGCAAAACAACTGAAAAAAAATATCAAACTACTGCAGCTCTAGAAATTAATGTGTGCTGGAATTCTTGGTTCCCTGTGTAAAGAAGACATATTTTTCTATTTAAATTTATTGGTATCTGTTGGTATTTTTTCAGTGCTTAAAATAGGGTGTTGATTATTGTGGAACTAGAAATCTTTGTATATTGGGTGTCCATAGAAGAATGTGTGTTGTTGAGAAGCTGGAGAATTGGAGCACGCAGAGCTGGGATTTGTGGTCTCTGTTGTAATCAAAGATGCTTTGATTATTCTCCTACCCCAGTGAGACATGTTTGGGATGAAATTGTATTAAACAATGCAGCAGTGAGGAAGGTTGGTTTCTTGGAGCTTCAATGCATGGGAAATGGCTCAGAGGTCTCTTGGGCTCAAGTAATAATGGGAGGGCAGGAAAAGGCAGTAGCTTTGGGGTCTCTTTCTCCTTTAGGCAGCTACACCAGAGCAGTTAAGTCTCCTAACTGTAATTTTGATCCAAAGGATGAGAGGGCATTGAAGGTTCAGGACTCCTGTTGCTGGGGAGGAACCTGCAGCACTAGCATTGCATTGGGAGATGGGTCTTTGCCTGCTGGGAAGTAACATCCAGCATCATCACTGTTCCCTGAAAGCAGTTTAATGGCTCCCTGGCAGTCCTGCTTTCATATAACTTTGTACTGCCCAGTGCTGTCTGGTCTGTGTGCCTGATGTTCCTGGTTTTCTTTTCCTGCAGGTGTTTAAGAATCTTCAGCTGTTCATGGAGAACAAGCAGCCTGAGGATGACCTCTTTGACCGCCTCAATGTAAGCACATGGTTCATGGTGAGGGTGCTGGAGCACCCTGAACAGGCTTGCTCTGCACCAGGCAGTAACAGCTGCTCTGTTCCACAAATGGTTTCAGTGGAAATTTTCTTCCAGAGCAGCCTCTAAGCAGTGAGAGCCTGTCTCAGTCTGGTGTCTGAATTGTCCACAGGTTCCCAAAGTGATGGGCCTTGGTCCTGGTGAGCCTGCCTGGCTTTGAACTGGGGAGGTTTTTTCAGAGTTCAGAGATGATGAATGTGTGAGGTGACAGATTTTCACATGCCATCCCTGTCTGCACACTTGGCTCTGTGGGAGCACTGTGGTGGTCCAGGCATGTTTATGGTTGCTGGAAACCAAAACCTCCACACCAAAGAAATCCTTTTTGGCCACTTGTGGTACTTGTTACCAATTTTATACTTGTTGGTTCTTTGTTCACTTTTGCTGTGGTTTCAGTAATGCTGTGGCTATTCTGTTGTGGTCAGGTCTGAGTATACCAGGCCTCAGCCATGAGCTGTGCACGTGTCTGTTAGCCATGGATCCAGAGGTTTCACGACCACTGTGGTCATTCCTAGTGCTCACTGTTGTCTCCTTTTCTGCTTCTTTAGACCAGTATCTTAAATAAACACCTTCAAGACCTTATGGAGGGACTGACAGCCAAGGTATTCCGTACTTACAATGCCTCCATCACGCTACAGCAGCAGCTCAAGGAGCTCACTAATCGTAAGTCTGAAGCTGTGAGGGGAACAGATCTTACCCTGCAATACAGATCTGGCTTCCTTGGCTGAGCCACAAGTCATGTATCTGTTCACCACTTCCTTGTTACAGTTCTCCCAGTGCAAATGTCAGGCAACTGAGGTCTGACCAAAAATCTGCTGTCAGACAGTCTTTTGGGGTAGTTGAACAGCTCAGCACTGGGGCAAAACAGAGCTGACTTGTGAGCACACCGGGGTGTGCTTTCCAGGTGATGCCTATCCTTTGCCAAATCTTTACTGTCTGTTAATTGTGAGGTGCTGTAGATGACAGGCAAGACAGATGCATGTGTAACAGCCCCTTGGCTGCTCATCCACAACCCCTGTGAGCAGTGCTGCCTTGCACTTTGCAGCTGTGCCAAGTGGGCACGTTGGACGTGTGAAGCCCAGTGCTGTCCTGGGCAGGGTGGTCCTGCTGTCCCTTGCTCTGGCTGTGCTTTCCCTCTACTGAGTTGAGATGGTGTCAGTGGTGATGAGACGCATCCAGAAGGAGTTATGGGCTGGGATGGAAGTGGCCAGGCTTGGGACTGTGGTTGGAGTGCAGTGTTGAAACTGGACATAGGAGGGGAAGTTTGGTTGTGCAGTGGCTGTGGGACACTGGCTGGGGCACCACACCCTGGAGGGAGATCTCACTTGTTCCCCACTCTCCTGTCCTTCACAGCGGATGACAACATCCCAGCAAAGATCCTCTCCTACAACCGTGCCAACAGAGCGGTGGCCATTCTGTGTAACCACCAGAGAGCTCCGCCCAAAACCTTCGAGAAGTCCATGATGAACCTGCAGAGCAAGGTACCTCCCCCTGCGAGCTCTGGGGCAGCAGGGCTCCACATGCTGCATCCCAGGAGTCAGCATTCCTTTCCTTGGGGTGAAAGCAGGGCCTGCTGCTCCCTCTCAGAAGCTGGTGGTGTGCATCAGAGATGGGTTTGCTTGGAGATGAGCAGTGTGCTGGAAGGAGCTTCTCTGAGTTGTCTTTTACCTGTAAGAACAAGACCAGAGCCTTTTTCTGCCCTTCATTCTATAGCTGTGTTCTGCTACCTTTGAAACTTGAGAGCAGCAGTCTCTGGCTCTGATCTGTGTCCCCTACAGAACCTAGAGTGGGAATCCACCCCTGTTGTGTGAATCCCAGGCCGCTGTCAGTGTGTACATAGTACATTGTGCCCCTCTGACATGACCTCTTCCTTTGCAGATTGTTTCTAGTGGAGGCCATGAGGTCCGAAGGGGTTAGGTCTGTTCCTGGTCTGGCTTTAGAATAACCTTCACAATAAGGAGTTCTGGTTTGGCACTGCAGTGTCCCCTGCTTCCATAACACCTGACATGGCTGCCCTCACCTTAGATCCTAGAGCTTGGGAATGTTTAAGGGGAGTAGTTGAACAGGGGCTGCAAAATGCTGAATCTCCCTGAACCCCAAGCTTACTGAAGAAGAACTGCCTGAAGTGTTAACACTTTCAGTGTGTAGGATTTGGGGCTGATTCCTGCTGAGGGATCAGGGATCCTCCTTCCTTGTAGCCATTAGAGAGCTGGTAGTGGTGGGTTGCAGTGAAGGCTGACAAGCTGCCAGGAGGGGTTTATTGGCCAGGCCAGACCAAGCCAGTTGCTAGGCCTGCATGGTTGTAGCTGTGTGAGAAAGCTCCCAGCACCGGCTTGTCTTTGGAAATCAGTGAGGCCCTGTCTTCTGAGGGGGATATCTGGCTGCTGGTAGATTCTGAACATGGTCACAAACTGGTTTCCGGGGTCATGCTGCCCAGGGGTGACTGACACAGCTGCCAGCAGCTTGTTCTCAGTGCTGCCATGTGGTTTTACCTCTCCTAGATTGATGCCAAGAAGGAGCAATTAGCTGATGCCAGGAGGGAACTGAAAAGCGCCAAAGCTGATGCCAAGGTCCGGCGGGATGAGAAGTCTAAAAAGTAAGGCTGGTGTGGCTGGGCTGTGCAATGCTTCCAGAAGGGGGCCTTCACCCTGTATTCCACTTTCCTGGCCTGTGGTTTGGGAAGGCTTTCTTTTGCCCTTTTCATTCTGTGCATAAAGAAACGGCTGCCTGCGGGGTGATCTGACACTGTGGTTCCTGATGTGGTCACTCATGCCCAGCCCAGGAGCTGAGCCAGAGCTCCCCCACCCCACTGCTGCCCAGGGCCAGTGTGCAGCCCTGCTGCCTTCCTGGGCAGCCAGGCCTCACATATTCATTAACTGCACAGGCACCTCTCCGAGTTCCTCACTCCCTGTTGGAAGCCCTCAGCACAGACCATGTGCTGGGGCTCCCTGTGGGCTCTGCAGAGCAGCTGAGTTACAGGAGCTCTGGAAGCAGCATCGCAGCATGACTTACTGAGGGATAGATGGGCTGCTGTGGGAGTGGGTGTAGCATCAGAACAGTTCAGGCTGTTGCTTCCAACCCTTTAAAACAAAACTGCTGCTTAAGATTCCTGCTCTGCCTCTTGGAAAATGCCAGTTCTTAATTGCATGTGCTGAGTGTGTTGTCACCATCTGTGCTGACACGGCTGCCCTGTGTGGCTGGTGGCATTTCTTACCTTGATCAGAGTTCCTTTGGGTTCCTGCAGTGCTGGCAGGGCATCAGGAATTCAATGCTTTGTTCTTTGCCACCCCAGGACAGTGGAGAGCAAGAAGAAAGCAGTGCAGAGGATCGAGGAGCAACTGATGAAGCTGGAGGTTCAGGCTACAGATAGGGAGGAGAACAAGCAGATTGCCTTGGGCACCTCCAAACTCAACTATCTGGATCCCAGGATCTCTGTTGCTTGGTGAGCATCTGCCTGGGGTGTGCTGGGGTGCTCCACCTCCCCTTCCCCTCTGTCTTGTCCCCCCACATAGCAACAAGGGCAGGGTCTCTGGCCTTCCTTGTATCCCTGACTCTAACAGCATCTCCTCTCCTGCAGGTGTAAGAAGTGGGGAATTCCTATAGAGAAGATATATAACAAAACCCAACGAGAGAAATTTGCCTGGGCTATCGACATGGCAGAGGAAGACTATGAGTTTTAACCTGTTTTTATTGAGCTGAATTTTATGGGAAAAGGGAGTAGCCTGGTTTTTAGGGAGATTGATAAACTGTGAGCCTTACTTGTCCTTGGATGCTGGGGAAGGGGGAGGAAAGGGGCAAGTGAGCATCAGATAAAACAGCCAACATCTTGCAGAAAGCATAACCTGGAAATATCTTAAAGGAGCTGAGCCAGTTGTCCTATGGACAACTTATTTAAAAATGTTTCAGAGATCCAAATTCTAGCTGTCTGGTTTGTGTGGTTTTTCTCTTGAGGCAGGGCAAGTGGATGGGGGATTTGTCAACCTTCCGCCAGGCAAATTCACCATCACACTGAGAGCGTGGGAATCTTTAGCTACTGTATACAAAATCCAATTATATTGGTGCGTTTTTACAGTTAGGGTTTTGCAATAACTTCTATATTTTAATAGAAAATGGACTCCTTAACCCCTGCCCTTCCCCTCCCCCTCCCGCCCCATTTCAGAATTTAACAAATAAACAAAACTTAAGGAACCCAACGCACCTGTTACAGCTGTCACTATAGTCATGGAAATACCCAAATCTTTTTCAATTTGTCACTTGAAACAGTCGTGGCATTGGAACATGTATTACAAATATCCACCACATTTGTTCAGAGCAAATCATGATGGGAAATCGGCCTCCTGACTTGAGTGTTCCTATTTTAAATGTGAATTTTTATTTCTTTTTAATTATTTTTAAAATATTTAAACAGTTTTCTTTCTTTATGATCTTAAAGATCGTCTGGGCTTGGGGAGCGGGTGGGGGGGAGGGGGCCGTGTGATGGAAAGATGTGTGTGGAATTTGAGGACAAGTGAAATTGGAAACAAATGACATTCCCATCACCCTTTGTTCTGAACACACTCTGTACACTTCCAAGAATTGTCTACTTTTTAGGTTTGTCAGACTGTTTTACCTTTCCCCCCCTCCTTTTTTTCTAAGCCCCATTCCCCTCTTTTACTTGAAAGATTTTATTGTGTAAAAAGAAGTTTCACAGGTCAATAAAATTTCGAGGGAAATGAGCATTGGTCCAAAAAAGGAAAATAATCAAGATTTTAGGGCTTTTATTTTTTTCTTTTGTAATTGTGTAAAAAAATTTTAAAAATTAAAAAGCAGAATTTTAATGTGAAACCTTTTTTTGCTATAATCATTAGTCTTAGAGGCATTGTTAGCGTAGTGTGTGTGCAAGACCATTTCCTGCAGCCTTTCCTCAACAAGTATCTTCTATTTTTATCATGAATTCCCTTTTAATCAACTGTAGGTTATTTAAAATAAATTCCTACAACTTAACTGAGTGTTGGTGTCCCTGTGTTCTTTCACCTCAGCCCCTGGACGTGAGGCCCTTGTGGTCACTGGGCTGGGGGAGATGGTGGGGTGCAATTCCTGTCCCAGCCCCAGCAGGAATTCCCTGAAGGATGTGGCCCATCCCTGCCTTGCTGTGATTGTGCTGCACCCTCTGTGGTCACTGTGGGTTTCCATGCAGGCACAGCTCAGGGTTTGTCCTGGAAAAAGCCCTGCTCAGGACAGCAAAGAGCAGGAGCAGGGCGATGCAGTGACACCAGAGCTGCCCTTGCTGGTTTTCTCTGCTGCCTTTTATTCAGCCCCAGCCCTCTGCACGGAGCAGGATGGAGGGAGAGCAGCTCCTTGCCTTTCGTGGCTGGGAAGGGCAGGAGGCTGGGCAAGGGCACGGGTGATGAGGGTGATGGATTCATTCTCCTCCCTGGCATTGGGAGCAGCCCTGGCCTGGCGTCCTTGGGGATTGTGGAGCACACGCAGCCCTGGCTCCTCTGCAAGCACCTCCCTGTGACCCCAGAGCTGGGGTGGGCTCCCAGACCCCCGAGGGGGGCTGTGGGGTCAGGCTCAGCCAGCTGAGGAGCCTCTGGGCAGCCAGCCCCGAGCAGGGCTTCCTGCTGCTCGCTGCGATCTTCCAGGCACTTTGTTGTGGCTGCACAAACTTGGAGTTTGGCAGGAGCTGCCGTTTGCTCTCTGGGGCCTTTCCAAGGTGCAGCGGTGAAAATGCCAGCGGAGAGGGAAAGGGGCTCATTGTGCTCCCAATCTGCCTATGCCTGAACAATGCAGCCTGGAAAAATATCATTTCTATTTATACAGCCCTCCTTCCCGCCTGCAGACCTGGCCCAATTATCCCAGACTTTACAAATTCCAGTGTTTTACACCACTGAACAGGGAATTGTGGAATGCAGTGGGAAGGGGTGTTCTGCTACAGAGGCGTCCCCCAGCCCAGCATTGCTGCTGGCAGATCCCCCTCCCTGGGCAGGGTGGGGTGTTGTGTCCAGGCTGGGAGATCTGTGGCCAGGCCGATGTCCAAGGCTGGAGCGTGCTGTGCCTCTCTGTCAGTGAGAAGGAGAAGGATGTTGGTGCAAAACCCACCCTTGAAAATGCACCCAAGCTCCCTCCCACCCTGGGGAGCACAGGCTCTGTCCCGGGCAGGGAGCTGAGGAGGGTTTAATGGGTGCTTCTGCCTGTGGCACAGCAGGGTGAGGACCACACACCCCACGCTTTCCATGGAGAATTCCCAGACCCCACTGACTCACTGTGCAAACAGAAATGTCCACAAACGTGCCACATCCTGTCTCACATCTCCACTNTTTCCTGTCCCACAACAGGGCCCGTGTTTGGGAAACTGAGGCAGCAGTGATACGACTGGTGGAGAGGGCAAAATGTAGGTTTGAAGCGGATCTTGTGCGTCCGTGGACAGGGCCTGGAGGCCAAGGGGAGGTGCAAAACCCTGCAGGATGCAGCCCCATCCCCCTTGAAGTCTTAAGGATTCCAGGGTTGAAAATTGAAACCAGGTGAATTCGATATTAAAAAAGCGTGTGCTCCCCGCGCGGCGCGGGGGAGTGGGGACAGGGAGCCCGGAGCTGCAGCGGGCTTCTCACCAGGTGCTGCTTGGCATCCAGGGGGAGCTGCGATGGGAGCCAGGGGCAGGGATTGTGGGGGAGGCAGCCTGGGCACGGCTTTGCCCGGTTCCTCGGAGAGCCGGCGTGCGGCACGGGCCGGCACCGCGCCAGCGTCCGCTGCCCCGGGCGGCTCTGCTTCCCATCCCCGGCACAACGCTGTGTGTGCCAGCGCCAGCCCGGGCACCACGCAGCTCGCACCGCCTTCCCTGAGGGCCTTCCACATCCTGCTCCCTGCAGCACCCGCGGAGCTCTTCCCCCGCGGTGATTTTCTCGGCTGGTGTTGTCTTTACCCGCCCCAGGCAGCAATGAATAAATAACCCGGAGAGGGGCGTCTCTCCCAGGGACTGCGCCACCCATCAGGCACCTCCTCTCCACGCCTGGTGTCCGGGGCGGGAGAGGGATGCATCCGTTCCCAGACACTGGTGTCAGAGGGATGCTGGGCTGCAGGGACCCCCCGCGCTGGCCTGTGGGGTGGCCTCAGAGTGCTGTTTCCCTGGATTTTGTTCCACAGCTCTCGAGCATGCCTGGGGCTGTCCTTAAGCCAGAGGTCACCTGGCTCTTGGCCTGTTCCTGGTGGGAGGATGCAGCTGCTCCATGAATCCTGCAGGATATGGGGGATGGCATCCCGTGCTTAGGAACAGTGAAGGGGGAGGTGCTGGGGCCACTCCGAGGGAAAATCCCCCTTTTCCCCGAGGTGGGAGAATTGCAAGGGGAGATTGCAGAACCCCCACGTGATGAACACAATCCAGGGAATTTCTTCAAAAGAAAACCAGGAATATAATGGAAGTTTTTGCTGCCCTGAGGGGTGGGGGTGATTGTTCACAGCCTGGCTGGTACAGGAGCTGGGACCACCAAACAGGGCTGGTCAGGCAGCAGGCACACAAAGGCTGTCAGATTTCCTTGCTGTCAAACAGTGGAATTCCTTGGCGTGCAGCATCTTAGACACAGAGAGCTAATGCAAGGCTGAAAGGTGATCAGTCAAACTTGGAAAATAAAAAATCTCCATCGCAAACGGCTCACTGTAAACCACATCCTCCACGTTCTGACCCCAGCCACCTCAAGCTCCAGAGCTGAGGACACACCTTGCTGGGTGCTCTCCATCAGCAGGAACAGGCAGCGTTTGGGAGCGAGGGAGTTACCTTTTCAGCTCCTTCGGTGGCCACACTCCCTTCTCAGGTTTTGCCCTCAAAAACAAGGGTGTGCCCATAATGCTCGGCTATTTTAAGACCACTGGGAGCCGGCTGCTTCCTGCCGATCCCAAGCGAGGCCATTACACAAGCCAGGAGCAACTTCCCCAGCGGCCACAGCAGCTCACCCCGGAGAGAACCAGCCCCAGAGTGCTGTGCCAGCACCAAGCACAGGCTCGGGTAGCTCTGGCTCAGCTGAGCGCACCCCCAGCATCCTTACAGTGCTGTTGTACGCTGCTCATTTCTATCAGGGCAGGTTTAGGCTCTCACCCCGGTGTGTCTGTCCCTGCCTGTTTGATGCCCAGACTCCAGGTAGGCTCCTAAACGACCTTATAGGGCTCCAGCTGTGTGTGCTCATGTGTGTGGTGGGGAATGTCCCTCTGGAGGCAGGCGAAGCAGGACAGGGGGAGCTGCTCACATGTGGGATCCACTCAGGGATGGGCCCCTCACTTAGAAAATGATGCCCCTCCCAGTCCCAGCCATGAGCTGAGGGCGTGAGATAAGGACTGCTGAGCACAGGCTGCCTTGCCACGGGCCTGTGGACACGTGTGTATGTACGTGCGTGTATTCACAGAATCATCACGTTTGGAAAAAAGAAAAAAATCACAGGATCAGTAAAGTTGGAAAGATCATCAGGCCGAAGCATTAACACATATTCATACATTTATACGTATAAATGGAACAGCCTGAGCACCCAGGGCGCCATGGGGTGCCCTGATGGAAAGGACTGCATGGGGAAGAAGGTCAGTGGCACACAGAAAGGGAAATTGCAGGCTTTAACCACTTGAATGGAGCAAACTGCACTGAAACGCTTCCCAATTCAACCATGTATCCCCTCGCTAACCCAGCTTTTGTGTGGTCTCTAACCCTGTTTTTTTGTGGGCCGGAGAGCAGCTGGAGATTGTCCAGTGACCCCCGGCTCCCTACCCGTCCCCCACGGGCGGGATGCCACAGGCCACCCTGCAAGCCCCACACTGCTTTCCATGCCAGCACAGATCCAGCGGGGATCTTTGTGGAGGAAAAGCAAAAGCAGACCTGGCTTCATCAAGAACCCACACCATGGTGCCAGCAGCAGCCATACGGATGGGTCTGTCCCCAAGAAAAGCCACCGTGGGATGCAGTGTTGGGACCCCACCCGTGCCACGCCAGCATCCTACGCAAAGCCTGCTGTGGGTGCCGTGGTCCTAAGGTATCCTATGGGCTGTGTGGCACACGCGGGACCTGTGGGGTGCAGGGTG
>VYXD01002853.1:1191451-1239175 GCA_013397195.1 Hylia prasina
TCCGGCCGCCCCCGTGCGCGGGGGATGCGCGGGCCGGTACCGCCGCCGCCCCCGCCCGGCGCCGCCTCCCAACTTTCCGCATCCCGGTTCGGCACCAAACTTGCCCTGGGATAAACGCGGTGTTTTCCCGGGTGGTGCCTTGGCGAGCGGCACCTAAGGGCTGTAGGGAGCCTCAGAAGGAGGCAGGATTAGTGCGAGCCCTTTCGCGGTTGCACCTCGGAGCAACAGATGAGACAAAACGGAAAAGGTGAAAAAGTAGGAAAGCCAACCCAAAATATTGTACTGTAGTTCCGTTCTCTCCCCCACTGCCCTCTGCACATCAGCCTCGGGTTCCCGTCCTGGATGGGGACAAGGAGGACAGAGGAAAGGAAGAAACCTGAGTGGAAAACCAGAAAGATGGGTGGGAAGGGGATGAGATCTGGCATGCCCTGCACTCTTAACCTTGGTTTCCCGGGTTTTGTTAAATTATCATTCCTGCCCCCGTGTGCACCAGCACAAGGACGGGGTCTCTGTTCTGTGCAGGACGTGAGGAAGAGGGGAGGTGCACAAAGGCCAAGGGGTGGGAGAGCTGGTGCTGGCTGTGGCACTGGCCCTCCCTGTGCTGAGGGATGTGACTGAGGCCCAGCAAGGCCAGGGAGGGGTTGTCATCTCTCCTGGCAAGTGCTGCTGGTCCAGGCTGGCAAGGTGGGATGCTGTTAGTACCAGGGGCTTAGATGAGGAAAGAGCATGGAGGTGGTGGCCACATCTCTGTGGCAGGTCCACAAAAGGCCAGTTTGGGGCTTTGGTTTGCCTTCAAGTCCTCTACCTTCTGCCCTGTGGTGTCTGCAGGCATATCTGGAAGGAGCCTTGGGCTCCTTTAGCATCCTGAGGATGTGAAGCTCCCCCATCTCTTTCCCAGAATGGCCTCTGGAAGCGATGAGGCACTGTGAGAGGGAGGAGAGAGCAGCATTCTATTGACCCTGGGCTTAAGCTGTTCTTAAACTAAGGCACAGCAAACGTTGGTTTTGCTGGGGAGATTCTCAGGCAGAGCCTACAGACTACGTGTGCCCATGGTGGATAGAGGTCCCCAGTGGTGTCTGCATGGGTGATTGTCCCTGGGGACAGACCTAGGCGTGTCCCTGTAACCTGGGACCTTAACCTGGGGGAAATCTGGAGAACTTCAGCTTCTGTACCAGAACTATGGGCCTAACCATGACAAAGCCATGGCTGCAAGGAATTCTTTTGCTGTGCAGACATCCAAGAGCAGACCAGTGAAAGCAAAGAGAGTGTCCCAGGGACTGAGATGATTGTGTTTCTTTTAATGCCACAGAGGAAAATTCCTTGGGGCTTCTCTGCTGTGCCACAGGCAAGTTGTCTGGCTGGTGGTTTTGGGCTCTGGGTTCCCCACGTGTGCCTCCCAATGCTCGTGGTGTTCCCACACGATGTGTGACCCTCCCAAGGGGCAGGGTGGACCTTGCTGGACACAGAGGACATCAGGCTGAAGAGCTGCTGTATCTTCATCCCCATCTCTCTGATGCCAGATGCTTTCCCCATGGCATCCTCTCTCACCAGAGCATCTCGCCCTGTCCTCAGTCTCCTCCCCTGCTGTCACCCAGCACCCTGAGCTTGCAGGGCTGAGGAGCAGAGCTTTGCTGTAACACTTCCTGGATGGAACTGTGGGGCTCCAGGTGGAAATATCAGCCTGTGTACACAAATAGTGACTGGGTTTCTAGGCAAGCAGGGCAAAGCCACGGGATCGATGGCCAGCAGGACTAGGTTCTTGGCCAGCTTCCCTATTTTTATGTGGATGTGCTTTCTGGGCAGAAAGAGGATGCCTGGGAAACGCCAGGTGTGTGACAGCTCCACTTCGTGTGGCAAATACACCAATGTATTCCCCTCCTGGCTCCTCCCCTTGAGGATTGCCGTGTCCATGGTGAGAACCAGAGAGGGAGGTGATCTGCAGCTGAGCTCATCACTGTCAGTGCAGGGTAGCTTCCACCATGGGCAGTGACTGATCCAGTTCTGCCCATGCCAAACCATGCCAGCATAGGGAGCAGTAGGTTGGGACTGGTAGGAAGCCTGGCTTTTGCTTTTTGTGCTGGTACTGGTTCAGCCCCAGCTTGCACTATGAGGAGAGTGGGCAGCTGTCAGGAGGTGAGGTGTCCCTTCCCATGGAACAGCATCTCCACCAAACGGCGTCTGGGGACTTGAAGGTCAAAGATTGCTGTGTTCATGGGTCAGTAATGGATGTTCTTGTGTTTCTTGAGAGCTGGAGACCACCAGGGAGTTTTAGACCACCCTGGATACACGTTCATTGTCTGTAAGTAGGAATGATTCTGGGTTTTTATCCATTTCAGAACAGGTGAATATGCACAGCATATTCACCTGTTCTGAATATTCACCCAGAAAGCACATCCACATAAAATCTCACACGGAGATTTTGGGCTCAGAGCATGTCTGTGTGGATGGCCATGTCTTGGGGAGACATGGACATCTGTCCCCATGGACACCAAGTGTAGAGGATCTGTGCTCCGTTCTCTGCTCCTGCTGGGTTGTGCAGAGAGGGGCTGTGTTTGTTTGGCTGATGGTGTTGGGAAGAGCTCAGCCCCCGTGGCTGCAGCCTGGGAAGCTCCTGTTGCATGGTGGGCAGTGCATGAGGGGACAGAGGGTCAGCTGGCTCTGCTGCAGGTGGCCTCAAGCACGTGGGCTAAAGCTGCAGTGTGCCAGGAGGAGAGGGCTCTGGGCACAGCCTGCTGTGGTTCCTTGGTGTGGTGGTGCTCACCTTGGAGTTTTGCCATCACTGTCAGAGGTGTCGTGATGCCCCAGGATCTGTGGGGGCTGGTCTGTCAGTACTTCTCATCTCCAATGGACTCTGGGGGGTTGCAACAGGCAACCAGTTCCTTGCCTTAAAAACAGTGTTTGGGTGTTGCTTGGCTTTCTGTGCACGCTGATGTGAGGCTGAGAGGGGAGCAGAGCCTGAGCAGGCTGAAGGTCACCCCACTGCTGGAGGGAGAGGTCCAGGGACCCCCTGTCCTTTGTGTCTCAACAGCGTGGTGCTGTCGGTGTGAGTTCCCTCACTCTGCCATGCTGCTGTGCCCAGAGGTGGTGTGCCACCCTTGATTCCAAGTTACTGGAGCCAGCAGGGTCTGACTGGCCTCTGCAAGGAACTTTTGGCACTTGAGGACGAAGGCCTCTCTGTGCTTCAACATCTCCTGACAGCAGGGAGGAGATGAACCAGGGGGATGCTGGCTGCACGTGGCTGTGTAGATGTGGCACCTGGGGACATGGTTCAGTGGTGGGCCTGGCAGTGCTGGGTTAATGGTTGCACTGGATGCTCTTAGAGGACTTTTCCTACCCTAATGATTCTGTGAAGGATTGGGTGGCATCACCACATGTTCTCTAGAGGGACAGGTAGCCAGCTGGCCTCGTTGGCCACCATGAGGCTGCCCAGCCTTGCCTGCCCATGAGCCAGGAGGTGCAGGGGGCCCTTGCTGGTGTGCCAGCCCTCTCCCTGTGCCCTGCTTTGTGACCCTTGTGTGGCGCTTTGTGAGCGCTGCATAAAGACACTGTGTGTGTCCCCACGGCTGCCCTCCGTGGGCAGCTCTGGCTGGGCAGCAGGCAGAGCAGGGCCTCCAGCCAGCTGGGCTGCCACATGAAGAGCCTCTTCTCTTGGACAGGACCCTGCTCTTCGCTGAGCTCTTCAGCTCACTCCAGAGTGAGTGAATCTCCATGAGCTGAGGAGTGGGGAGGAGGGGTAAGCTCCCCTGGGCAGGAAGCCTTTCTCTTTCCAAAGCAGTTGCCTCCTTCTTCTGTACAAAATTGCAATCCTGGTTTGTGCCTAAGGGAAAAAAAAAATAAAAAAGGGGGCTTTTTTTTCTTTTTTTTTTTTTTTTTCAATTAATACTTGTTTTTATCCATAGGGTTCCAGCCAGGTTTAATTACCAACGCGTTGCTTTCTTGCTAATCAACTCTGCAGAGGGCCTGGCTGCTACAATAGGAGGAGTGCTAATAATTTTCTATTCCTTTTGTTAAGCGCCCAGAGCAAAGTAGACCTAATCCCTCAAGTCAGTTGTCTTTTATGCATTTATTTTCTTTTAAACTTCCTGTGTTAACTGATTCTTTATTTTTAATAAAAAAGGGTCTTGCATTCTTACTTTTTCGTGCTGGGGGTTATAGGCCAGCTTCAAATTGAACTGTTTGCCTTGAAACACGTCAGAAAATTCAGAGAGTTTGCTCAGAGAGTGAGCTGAAAATTTGGAGCAGATGTTTGTTTTATAGGGGAGAGAGAGGAGAAAAAAAATCCCTCAAAAAAACCCTGGTTGCATTCTTGCTTTCAGTGAAATGAGCTCAGTCCCTTGGAGGTGGAGAAAAGCCATTGCCTGTGCAAAAGAAAAGAAATGAGCTGTAAAATATTAATGCAAAGTGGCTCTGAAGTGTGGCTCATACTCGCCTCAGCCGTTTCAAGCACCAAACTCTTTCATTAGTCCACTGGGGCACAGCTTTTTTAATTATGTTTTTTTGGGGGCCATTTGCTTAAGCTGAGGAGCCTGGAGTTCTTAAGAAGCGAGCGAACCAGACATGGTTTTCAAGGATAAAATCACTTCAGAGTGAGCTCCTCTTGGGGCGCAGGATGGCTCTTGCACTGGAGGGTCCCCTCCTGCTCCACCACCCAGGGGTGCAGGATGCAGCCCCTGCAGTGGGCAGGAATGGGAGGAGGGAGCTGCCCCCGAGGTGCCTGGAGCAGGGGGCTGCAGAAGGGAGAGTGTGGCTTGTGCCTGTTGGGATGGTTGGAGCTTCCCCTGCTGATGCTCAGCTGTGGGAGTTTCTTGAGGGCAGGTTTTGTGTGTCCCCCTTCCTGCTTACAAGGGCATTTGTGCTACACACAAAGCCAGTGAGCTCTGCTCTGCCTGCACCTCCAAACTGAAACAGCCTCTCCCCTCACTTCACATCCCTTTGTCATCCCATTTTCACTCTTGGTAGCATCTTGCAGGAGGAGTAGGTTAGAAACCCCCCTCCCCATGCAATAGGACACATTACCTCCTCCCTTGGCATCTCAAGAGCTTCTCTGCCACCTGGAGAGCAGCTGCAAGTTGGCTGGCTTGGGAGGCCAGTGATTTCCTCTAGTACCTGCACCCACGTCATCCCTCCATCTGGTCCCTTCCTCTGCCAGTCAGCCACGTGGAAGGAATCAGCTTATGGGGTTCAAGCCCACTAATTAGAACGTGCTGGAGAGGTTTTGCGAAGTGTTGGACTGATTATTCCTCACCAACATCAAGGGGCTGAGTTTTTCAGGGCTTGGCTTTCTCCTGGGATGTTGGCTGGACACCATGTGTGGTGGCAGGAGCACCTGAGTGAGCTGGATCTGAACACCTGGCCTTGCAGAGTGTGTGCCAAGAGGTGCCAAGCTCATCTCTGTCACCTCCTGTCACCAGGGGCTGTTCTGTTGTGGGATTTCATACAGGACTTTAATGTGCCCCATCTCCAAGCTGAGGAGCTGAGCCAGCAGTGTCCCCACCCAGTCTGCAATGCCTCTGCTGCTGTTTGAGCTGCCTTGCCTGCACAGGGGGGATGGCCATCCTTATCTCAAAGCTGTTATCTGATGGCAGTGGCTGCACTGTGAACACCCCCAGGACATGCTGACTGTCAGCATGCCCCTGGCCTGTCCCCATGTGAGCAGGCGTGTGACCTCCTGCATATCTTACAGATTGCAGGCACAGGAGGAAAGGCTCTGCAGCCTTGTGGGAGGCAGGGCTGGAGTCCCCAGCCCTGAGCACTCCTGAGGTCCCTGTTCCCAAGTGCTGCATGTGGCAGAGGGGACCTGGCCACTGAGTTGTCCAGGAGTGCAGACTTGGTGTAACTTCTGTGTTCCTGGGAACCTGGGCACTGCTCTTTGGCTGGGACCTTCCCCTCCAGGGAGCACTGGGGCTGTTGTGTCCTTTTGGAACTGACCCATGTCAGAGTGTGCTGTGATGGGCAGCCTGGCCAGGATGGAAAACTTGGGAACTCTTGGAACGGAGCAGGAGCTGTCAGAACAGACCCTCACTTGTGACTGCCTCAGTTTTGGCTACAAACTTCTGCTTGAGCTGCAGGGTTATTGCTGAGCTGCAGCAGCTCAGCCTGTGGATCGCAACTTCAGGAGCCGCTGGGAGTGGAACAGTTTGATTGTGTCCAACTCCTCTGTCTCTGCCAAAGTGGGATCCTGCTGGGCTTGGCTTGACAGACAGCTTGTGCTGAGCATCTCCTCTGGGCCGTGGGACTGGCTGGCAGGAGCTGTGAGATCTCTGTGAGATCAGCCTGTGATTGCTGTCCTGCAGGGCTGCAGGAGTACCCCAGCACTACTGGTGCTGTGTTCTGGTAGGTGAAGAGGCCAACAGTGACAGTCTGTGCTTAATGCTGGGTCAGCTGGGTGGTTTGGGGCTCAGAGGTGTGTGACAGTGGCTCTAGGAGCCCTGTGGCCTGGCAGGGCTGCAGCCAGCCCCCAGCTGTGTCCCTGCTCCTCAGCTGCTGCAGGTTTTGTGAGCCCCAGTGTAAAGCTCACAGTGAAGGAGGCTGTGGGGAGCCCAGGAAGAACTTGCAGCATGTGGTGAGGAGGTGTGGGCCTTTGAGCACAGAAAACCCAAGCAGCTCTGAGTTTAAAAACCATTGACTCCACCTTACCATACAGCAGAAGGAAATGGGTGAAGTCAGTGGAGAAGAATTTTTACTTTTCTAGTGTTCTCTGAGGTTTAAGAGCAGTAGAAATCAGAAAATTTTGAAGCTTTTGAAAAGCTTCCCCCCACATCCGCCCTTCTTCCCCTTGGCCAAACAGGCTTGGCAAGTGGATGGTAGAAGATGCTGCTGCAATAGAGCAACTAGAGGGATACCTGTCTAGAGAAGGCTAAAAGGAGACAGCAGCTCTGGGTGTTCCATAGCAGCTCTGGGTGTTCCATAGCAGCTGTGTGGTGCCTGACATGTGGGGATGCTCACAGAAACCTGTGAGGCTCCTCAGCTCACTTGGTCATGGTGGTTGCTGCTGCTGGTGCCCCGTGTGAGATCAGCTGCACACTTAGCACATCCTCTGGCAGTGACTGTCCTGCCTGCCCGCGGGTGGGAGGTGATCTCATGGCTTTTCCCTCTCATCTGTTCCACCTAGCGTGGTTTTGCTGCTGGAGGTGTCACATCAGACAGTGGTGGGAGGGTTCCAGACCAGGGAGAGCCCTTAGGAAGGGACATGGTGACAGCAGCCATTCCTAAAGGGACTCTGTAGTGCTAGAAAAAGTTGTCCTTCTACATGGTTTTAATCTTTCAGTATTCTTATTTTGCACAAAGTCCTGTTTTATGTGGAAAAAGCTTTTTGACATTGATTCCAATGAGCAGCTTCCTCATTTCTGAGGATTTTCAGCCTTTCTGAAGATTCCCCAGCACTTGGAACTCTAGGCCAGGGCTGTCTGCTTCTGATCTGCCAGACTCATCCCTCCTGTCCCAGGTGTCCTTATCTCTGAGCACCTTGCTGCTTCTCAATAAAGGATACAATAGATGTCCTTGTCATTTATTGAACACCTTGATACACGGGATGGCAGGAGGATTCAGGATTGTGGAGCACCCTGAGCACCCAAACAACCAAGGGCTGATGTCTCTAGCAGAAGCTGGCCATTCTAACCCTGCACAAGTCAGCAGAGCTTTAGGATGCTGCCAGTCTATACTCAGAAAGTCTCTGAGTTTCAAACTGCTTTGTAGCTCCATCTCTGCTGTCCCGTGGCTCCTTAGCCTGATCTGGGGTCCTGAACTTGTTTGGCTGAGGAGCCATGGAAAGCCTTCCACAATCTGGGATGGACCTCTCCCTTGTTTTCCTCTGCAGGTCCTCCCTTCTGGCTGTAAACTTTTGTGGCTCTGAGGTTTTGGTCAGTCCCTTCTTGTGCTGTCAGTGGGGTGTCCCAGAGCGTTCCTGGCTGCCCAAGCATCCCTGGGGGGATGGCTGCAGGAGGCCCACTGTGCTCTGGGTGACACAGCGAGGCTGTGGGTGCTCTGGTGCCTCCTGACTCTGGGAGCTGCTCCAGCTGTCCTGCTCTCCATCTTTGCTGGAGCTCCTCTGATTCCTCTGTGGCATCCTGTGCTCCTTTCCTCCTGGGCTTGCCCCATGCAGAGCCCCATCCTGCTCCCTTTGAGCATCACCCAGGCCAGGGCCGCTCCAGCCAGAGCTGGAAATTCCCACATCAAGGAAGGCTGTCACTGCAGGCTGTGCTCCGCAGGGACGCTGGGCTGAACAGCTGCTTGAAAGTCTTTTTCCTGTTTACTCGCTCTCAGATGTGCTGATGGTGATTAAAGGACATCCCCCCTTGCCTGTGCCGGTGCATCCTTCATCCCTCCTCCTCCTCCTCAGCTCTGGTGCTGTAATCCTCAGCCCAGGTCAGATAAGGGGGCTGGCTGCAGGTGGGGGCTTGGCCCTGCTGGGAGCAGGGAATGTCCGGGAGGACTTTCACCCCCTTGGCTCCCTGCCCTGGAAGTCTGCACCCCATAAATCTGCTTCCCAGCTGGTGGGAGGTGGGGCAGGGACTGGCTGGGTTTGTTTGCCGAGCATTTGGACACTGCCTGTCAAGGTCCTTCTTGGTGTGGGGCTCTCATGCCCCTGGGCTCATCAGAGCAGAGCACAGAGCCTGCTGCCTCATCTCTCCAAGCTCCTGTGCTTGGGTACTTGTCCCTTAGACATCGCTCATCCCCCTCTGGCTCCTCTTGCCAGGATTCCAAGGCACTCTGGATACTCTCCTTCTCTCCTGAGCTTGCAGTCCTTGTCCTGTTAGTCCCTGCCAGCCCACAGCCCTCCTCAGCTTCAGAAGACCAAAAAAGCTGCATCCCTGGTTCCAGAGCAGACCCCAAGCCATGCCAGGGCAGTGGGGAGTTGATTCTGCTTGTCTCTGTGTCCCAGCAAAGCAGCAGAAATTGATTTTTGTTGGTTTGGTTTTTTTCCTTTTCCATGTCTCACATGTCCTGTGGTGCCTTGTGTCAGCCTGTTCTCAAGGTCCTGCTGCCAGTTGGAATATTGTCCCTGTAATCTCCTGCAGCTCAGGCTCTGGGGCACTTTGTGAAGAGGTCTAGAGGTGAGGGAATGAGATTTGTGGAGCATTGATATATCAGGTTTGATATGAACCATGGAGCAGGTTGGAGCACAAACAGGAAGAGGCCTCCAGTTCTGCGGACCAAATAAATCCCAGGTGAGGTCATTAAATGAAACCAATCCCAAGCGGTTTCACACCATCACCATGAGCTTCTGCTTCTCCCCCATAAACTGAAAATGCTGTCACCTGCCAGGGCAGTGTGTGGTTGGGTACTGTCTGCTCAGGACAGGAGCATCTTCAGTTGCCTTGGCATTGGAAGGTGAAACCAGCCCAGGGGGTCCCATCGTGGTTAGAACACCTAAAGCACATCTGATGGAAAGGAAGAGGAGAGTCACCGTTTCCATTTCTAACCACACTGGGACTGGTTTCACTTCACCAGCAGCTGCTCTGGTAACTTTGTGTCTGGAGTGTGTTGGGTGGATAGACGTGGCTCAGGAGGAGAATCCCAGGTGGAGGTGACAGGAGGAGGTGACAGGAGGAGGTGCCTCCTGCATTTCTTGGCTGAGATGCTCCAGCGCCTGGGGCTCTCTGCAGACAGCGGCACAGAGCAGGATCGAGGGGAGGGCACAGTCACATCTGTGCTCTGGCAAATACTCAACCCTGCCAGCCTCAGGACAGCTTTTGAGGTGAGCATGGGATAGGAAGGGGTCAGGCTGTTGTGGTGACCTCAAACAGCTCAGCAGCAGATGGGATCTTTATCCCATCATTCTCTCCCCAGTGTTGCTCTCACACTGCAGAGTTCAAGCCCTGGCAGGGACAGGGACTTCCCTGCTGCCCACTGAGGGTCCTGGCCAGCAGGCACCTCAGTTGTAAATTGCTGTCATGGAAACTTGATTGTGTCGTCTGGTGAGATGGATGAAAACTGAGTCACAGCATTTGACCATCACTGACATTTTCTGCCACTGTGACACACCTTTTCTGTCCTTTGTGCCCTGTCCTGGGGGCAATGTGTGGTTGCTCTTGTCTCCACTTGCTTTGACTCCTGGACATGAAAGCTGGGCAGGCACCTTTGTTGAGTGCAGGAATCCCCAAAATGCCCCAAGGAGAGCTTGCTGCTGTTGGACACTCGGGTCCCCAGATCCACCTCTGCCAGGGCTTCCTCTCTGGCCCTGCCATGCTCCTGGCTGTCAGGCTGTGAGCATTCAGAACTGCTGGGTTGCCACATCTGCCCTTCTGTGCTGCTTGGTTTCTGCCAGTCTGCTTGGTCCCATCCCCTTCCCCTCACTGGCAGTGAGCGCTCTGGCTGGCTGAGAGCCTGGGGACATCAGTGACCCTGAAAGGTCCAGGAGGGATGCAGAGCTGTTGCACAGAAGGGTTCCCTGTTCAGCCCTTCCATGAAGGACACCTGCCTGGAGAGCAGCTTCCTTGAGCCTCTCACCCTCTTCCATGCTGAGACACAGCATGTATTGTCAATCTGTCCCTGCCCACCTGTGGATCTCCTTACAGCTGTAAGATCTTCCCCGGAGGGAGGGGCTGTGCTCACAGATCTTCATCCCATCCTCCCTCCAGTTTATTCTGCTCCTTTAAGGTCATTGCATTTCTCACCCAGGCAGGGCTGAGGGGGATGGAACCTGCAATGCCATGCAGAAGAAAGGTCACCTTGGGGGTGGATTGTGGAGCCTTCCCTAGACAGGCTGTCCAGAGCAGCAGTGCTGAGCTTCCCCTTTCCAGATGAGTCAGTGGAACTTCGTGCCTCTCAGACAGGGCGATGACTGAAGGGTTCTCTGCTGGCTGCCACCGGCCTGTTTCATCTGGGACAGGGACACCAGTGTCTCCAGAGCAGCATCTGTGCAAGCAAAAACTGGGGCTTTGCCTCAGCTGGAGCAGCTCTGCCTCTCTTTGGGGTGGAAATGTGCTCCCATGTCCTGTATGGTGGCAGTGCAACAAGTCCAGGGCTCTCAGAGGTGCTAGCCTTGCACGTGGGAGTGGGTACCACTAGCAGCCCTGGGTGCCCAGCCTGGGATTTGGTACAAAACCCCACAGCTCCACAGAGACAAAATCTCCATGGAGGACAAGAGGGAGCCCCAACACATTCCAGGAGGAGGATTGCTGGAGCCTATGGCTGGCATTTGCCATCTGCTGCCTGTCTCCTTCAGCCCCCCACCACTGGCTGTGGGCAGAGGCTGTGAGGTAGCAGCATCCTGCTTTGCTCACTTGGAGGATCAGCTTTGGTTTTTCACTCATATTTTCTTGCAGCTGAGGGTGAGCAGGAGAGATGTGCTGACGATAACAGGTCAGGCAGCTGCCAGCCCACAGCTGCCTCTGCTTCTCACATCAAGAGGATGTTCAAGAGCTCTTGAAGGCCACCTGTGTGAGGCTGGTGCTGGCAAGGCAGCCTGGGAAGAGGCCACCGTGCCCTGTAGAAGCAACGTCTAGGCAGGGCCTGTGCCTCCCTGCTCCAGCCCCTAACATGGGATGTGTGTGGGGTGGAGGAGGGAAGGTCTCTTCCTCACATCCTCTCCCCCAGCCCACAGAGCAGTGTGGCAGAGCAGCATCTCCTAATCTCCCTGCACATCTCCTGCAGCTTCCTCTGCAGGTGATAAGGATTTTGGAGGGGGGAACAGGGGTGGGAGGAACAGGAGCTCAGAAGCCACAGGACACGTGACGCGGGGCACAGCAGAGGCTGTGGCAGGCAGTGGCTGGGGCAGGAAGCCCCAGTGCCCACAGAGCACTGAGTGTGTCCCCATGTGCCCTGTGGGGGCTGCCTGGGGCACACTGCTGGCACTGATGCCCAGCTGCCACTTCCCAGGTGGTGCTGAAGCTCTCTGCCAGATCCTCTCACTCCACACCGAGTGACAGGGATTGCTGAGAGGTGAGCCAGGGTCTGAGTGGGGATCCAGGCTAGCCCCAGTCACCCTGGCTAATCAGGAATCCCTGCTGTCCCATCTTCAGGCCACTCAGCTATTTTTCCCCCAGCGTCTCCTCTCCCAAGGTGCTTCCTGCATGGATGTTGCTGTCTCTGGAGTAGTGATATGGAGACAATTGCTTCATAGCAAAATCCAGTGGCTTGGAGCAAAAAATCCAGTTTGCTGATAGGTGAGATGAGGCACCTTGTTAGAGCAGCCTGAGACACAGCTGAGCTGAATCTGGAGGGGAAAATATCTTTACCTGCATCTTCTCCTGAGGCAAAAGTACCATCTGCATGTTGTAGCAACAAGAACAGTGGGACCCGATGGTCCTCTGGGCACCAGGATGGCTCCTCCCTGGGACAACAAGGGAAGTGAGAGAATGTTTTACAGGGATTTGAGTGCTTAACTGAAAGGGCAGAATCTCCTTTTTAGTTCATAGGGAGTGAGGGATGCTCTGGGGCACAGGGTTCTGCTGGTTTGGTGATTGTTGGCCTCCGTGGATGCTTCAGCCATGCTCCCTGTCCTCTGAAAAACCAGTTAAGGTCAAATGAGAGGCCTCAGCTGGTTTCTTGTTGTCCTGTCTGGATAAGCCATCTGTTAATGGCCCTGGCTCTTCCTCTGGAAACCTGATAGCCGATGCTGAGCCGCGCCAGGGGATGCGGTAACCTCGTCTCCGAGCAGGGATGTTCTATTCACCATTACCCTGTCTGCTTCAGGCTTGTCTGTAAAGGGAACCTTGTGGCCTTGAGAGGTTGAGCTGTTGTCACTCTGAACACCGATCCCAATGCGAGATGCGCTCCTAATTGGCTGGGGGGACGTGGCTTCTTGCGAAGGGGATGCAAAGGGCAGGACCGGACTCGGTGCGCCCATTACGGGCGCGGCAAACCCCGGCTCAGGCGGGATTGTCTGCCCGATCCCCGCAGCCCGACACGGGGATGGGGCTGTGAAGGGCCAAACCCGGCGCTGCGCAGGCCGGAGGGGCTCCATAAACAGCGAAGGGCAGGCGACGGGCTCCAGACTGCGAGGTGCTGAGGCTCTGGCCCCCGGCCAGCGGAGCACTTAGAGCCGCCCGGCCGTTCCCGAGCTCACGGGGGAGTCGTGGTGGGGTTTTTGTTTTTCTTGCAGGCGGTGTTGGGTTGCAGCAGCAGAGCCGAGGCGCTGAGCAGGGGCAGGGCTGCTCGGGGGGGATCATCCTGGTGGGTGCCATCAGGAGCAGGTGAGCCAGGATCCTCCTGCAGCTCCTGACAGCCACTGCTGGCCCCAGTGCCCACTTCGGGGGGCTTCCACCGAAATATTATAAGGGAGGTGGCGCTGCTTTACTCTCCACGCTGTTGCATAATAGTTTTTTTCTTGTATTTTACTCACACGCACATGCGTGTCCTTTTCCTCTTTCTCCCTGGGGGCCGCCTGACCCTCCGGTGCCCCTTCCAGTGATGGGAAGCCTGGGGATGACCACATGGCTGTGCTCAGTGGGATCCACAGTGCTAAATAGCAGGAAGAGTCTTTTTTAACCTCTTTTCCTTTGCCAGAGTGAGTAGGCTGGAGGCTTTTCTGCTGCCCCCGGGCAGGATCAGTCCATGTCAGCCAGCTGAGGTCAGGCTGGGCTGGCAGTGACCCTGCGGCTCTCACTGCACCATTTCTCCCCGGGGAGACACAGACCCAGCAATGCCTGTTGAGGGGGTGGGTGTTTGCTTGGAGCTGTCCCTGATAAACCCATCCTGGAAAATAATCTGGCTAAATGTTATTTTTGTCAGCTTTTTAAAATTTTTTTTTTAAATTTAATCAGTTTTCCATCTTTCCAAAAATCCTCTGGAGGTGGCGATTTTGCAACCCTCAGAGCCTGTTCCAGGCTGTCTTTATCCTTACCCATTACAACACCCTATCCATCAGCGGGTAAATGAGGCTTGGATGAAGTTTCAGTTTTAAATGACTTCAAGGGTGGATCTGGTTTTCATGTAACCAGAGGGTAATTTGGGGGGTTTTTTCTTACATGGTGAGGGAGGTGGATCTGGGGTCAGCTTTTTCTTTCTGATGCAACCCACTCCTGCTGAAAGGAGGGCTCTTTGCCCAGAAATGTGATCCTTTTTTTTTTTGGTTTTTTTTTTCCCAGTGCTGGAGGCAAAGGGAGGGCCAGGCTGTTTCTTCTGGCAGTGGGCTGCAGGGAAGTTTGGGAGGCTGTGAAGGGCACAACTGTTTGTACAACCATGAGATGGCTCAGTGTGGAACCCTGTGGGGGGGGCTCAGAGCATCTCTGGCTGGATGGGCTTTGCTGCCTCCTTCCTGGAGCCTCTCCTGGCTCCTGTCTGCACATCCTCCCGGGAGGGCTGGAGAGCAGCCAGCCCACTCCAGGCCTCCGAGCTCATCTGTCCCTGCTTGCTGCTGGTTCTTCTCTGGGGCATGCAGCTCTGCCAGGCTGCAGCAGGGTTCCATCAGAGAGCTTCCCTCTGCCATCGCTGCAGGACCAAGTTCTTCCTCTCTTGCCACATCCCAGACAGGATAAGGAGCAGTTTGTACACTCTGCCTCCCCCAGCACACCCTGGGAGGGGGCAGCTTGGGCAGGAGGAGATGTGGCTCACCTTGGTGACAGAGGACTTGTTTTTGGAGGGCTAACCCCGGGTCACCTGCCCTTGTTCCCCTGCCCAGGTGTGCCTGTGGAGCTGGGACCCCACCAGGAGCTTAACCCCATGTCTGCCCACATCCTTCCTGGGCCTTCCCCAGCAAGGACCCGAGGTGCAGCCCCACTGTGGGACATGTGGGTCCTGTCACAGCCCATGCCACCACTGATGGGGAAACTGGTGCTGAGCATGGCAGAGCCTCCAGAGTGTCTCTGTGAGACTTGGGCTAGAGCAAAACCCCTCCAGCCCCCCTCTCCCTGGTCCTGCACTGCCAGAGGGAGGACTGCAGGGAAGCCTTTGCTGCTTGGGGATGGTGGCATTTGTGCTTGCTGTGCTTCCTGCTCAGAGTCCCTTCCTTCCAGCTGCCAGGGGGCCGGGAAGGTGTTGGTGGGAGAGGTTGTGTGCTGCTCTGTGGGAGGAGAGAGCTGCACAATCCAAACCCAGCTGCCTTCCCCGGCACACTCGGGCAGGTCTGGGAGGATGAGAGAGAGCAGCAAGCAGCTGCAGGCATGCGTGGGCTGGAGGTTCCTGCCCCATCCTCACCGAGGCTGCCCTTTGCCCCAGGAATTCCCTGCGTGCTTTTCCCCTTGATAAGCACCTTACTTGCTCTGGGGCTCTCTCCACTGCATGGATTTTAGGTATGCACTTTGTAACAACAGCTCTGCCTCACTAAGGAGTAACCTGCTGGTGCTCTGTGCAGGGAGGGGTGAGCACAGGGCACAGCCAGCACTGCAGCATCCCAAAGGGCAGACAAATGTGCTTGCAGTGTGGTGCAAAGGCAGGACAGGAGTATTCCAGCACCTTCCTCTGGTAGTTATTGCCTGGTAAATTACCATGAAATCCCTCTGACAGGTTTTCCCTCACTGTGTTGGTCAAACCCTGCATCCTCCAAGGACAGGATCAGCCTTCAACCCCACTGTGCATGTCCTGGTTGCAAAGACCTGAACTGTGATTGGATTTTTACAGGCTAAAATAACCTGCTGTGTCACTAAGGATATGAGCACATAGGTAAGGTTATGGCAGGGCATGCTAACATTCAAACTGCCAGACAGCTCCTTTCCAAAGGGTGGATGATGCCTCAAAAAGTCACACTCTTTCTTATTTTAGGAAGCTTGTCTGTCCTTCCTTTGCAGCCCCAAGGAACTGGGTCTTTCTATGCTCTTGGCACAACTTGATGAGCTGTGGAGGGTTATTAGAGTCACAGAATATCCTGAGTTGGCAGGGACCCACAAGGATCATAAAATCCAACTCCTGGCTGTGCACAGAACACCCCCAAATTCATAGAGTGGTCAGTCTGGACATGTCCTGTGCCAGGCAGTGAGCAGGCTGCCACTGCCTCCAGATGCACCCACAGTGCTGCACGGGAGCAGGATCAAAGAGAGAATCCCACGTTCTTTGTGCTTTACAAGTCCTCCCAAAGTCTGCCTTGCCATGGGGTTTGGAGAGAGCATCATCTCTCATGATGCAGTTCAGTGCTGTGGGTGATGAGCAGGTCACAATTCTGTCTAGTTTTGAACTGCAGTAAATAGAAATGAAAGGCGAGACGATCCACAGTGAGTGCAGTAAGTGGAGTTTAATTGGGATGAATTACATGCCAGGTTTGCAGTAATCTCCATCCTGCATTGCTCAGAAGCATCATCTGCTTTGGAAACGTGACTCAGAAATGTTGTTATTTGATTCCCATGAGCATTTAAGAAACTATTTTTCCAGGAAGCAAAAATTCTTGGGTTTGGGTTGGGTTTCTTTTTTTTTTTTNTTTTTTTTTTTTTTTTTTTTTTTTTTTTTTCCCTTAGTGCTGCTGTTGTTTTCTCTTTGTTCTATGGCAATAGGAGTCCTTTCCCAGAATTTCCTCTGGGGAGGGAGGCTGTGAGATGCTACCTTACCAGTGTCTCTTCAGCTCCTTCTCCTTGCTTGGCACTAATGCTCCAGCATGCTCACAGCTGCCCCTTCCTGGGGATCCCTGTGGGGGAGACATTCAGCCATTTTTGGGGAACATAGAGGTAAATAAGGGGGTGCTGGCTGGAGAAACCTCCTAGGGAAGTCATAAGAGGGGGCTGTGCTTAAAGGTTGTAGTCCTGGGGCTGCTGTCGTGTAGTAGGTGCTAACCCAGCTCTTCAGGTGACTAAATCCACTGCATCTGTGCCCTTCCTTCTCCAATGCCATGGGAATTCCAAGCTATTGACCCTTTGTTTTCCCTTTCTCTTAGTGGATATTCGTGAAATCAAGGAGATCCGTCCAGGGAAGAACTCCCGTGACTTTGACCGGTACCAGGAGGATCCGTGTTTCCGCCCAGACCATTCCCACTGCTTCGTTGTCCTCTACGGCACAGAATTCCGCCTGAAGACCCTCAGCTTGCAAGGTAGAGCTCTTGTGGGTTGTGCCAGACAGGGCTGAGCCAGAACTTCATCCTCACAGGACCCAAACAGCTTTGCTGCTTGGGGACAAAGAACTCCCAGCTCTCAGGAACTGAAGGAGGAGGGAGTGGGACATGCAGGGGCAAGAGGTCCAGCCAGCCACATCCATCCCATGGGAGAGGAGCCAGCCAGAGCATCTGTGTGGGGGAGAAATGCTACCAGAAAGGGGATGAAGCAAGGAATAGGACATATAAGGTGCTGGGGATACTCCCAAGAGGTTTGGGTTGGTGATCAAGCCTGTGCGTCCCTTCGTCCCACTCCTATGTGTTTTCCACAGCCACTTCTGAGGATGAGGTCAATATGTGGATCAAGGGGCTGAACTGGCTTGTGGCAGACACTCTGAGGGCACCCACCCCACTGCAGATTGAAAGGTGAGGAAAACTCATCCTTTTCCTGCACTTGTTTTCTTTTTTCCCCCTTCTGTCTGTTTTGACAGAAAAAGGTGAGCACAGTGACACCTCATTCCCTCTCTGAGCTGTGCTGACCCAGCACTTCTGCCTCTGCACCCCAGAGGCTTCATCCTGCTGGCACCAGAGTCTGATCCCACGCATCAGGGAGAAGGAGTTTTACACAAATTGATGTTTCTGTGTGTGCACTCATCTGTAGCACATCAGTGCAGAGGCATTTTTAAAGCAGAACTTGCCACCTGTATGGAAATAGGGCAGGCTGCCTCTGAAAGGGGGCAGAGCCGGGTTCTCTGGTGGGGAGGAGGGATGTGGGAGTGGATGGTGTGGCACTGAGCATCTTCCAGAGGGGGACTGGAGCAGGGGCTGGTTGCTGAGGAGCTGGGGCTGAGCGTGTGCCTGTTTGTGCCTCCCCACCCAGGTGGCTCCGGAAGCAGTTCTACTCTCTGGACCGCAACCGGGAGGACAGGTGAGGAGGGAGAAACCTGCAGTCGTGGTCAGGGAAGGGTTTGAGCTGGAAGGGTTCACCTTTGGCTTTCTGTTGGGTTCTTTAGGCTTTTAATGCTCATTTCCAAGGAACCTTAATCCAACTCCCAAACTTCTCTGGCTGATTTTCACTGAATTAAAAAAAGCATTAAAAAGCTGTCTTGTTTTCCTGACCTATTTCTCAGCTGTTTAGACCCAGCAACACCTTGAGAGGCCACAGCTGTGAAACACCTTCCCCCCACCTGGCACCACCCAAGGAAGCAGACATCAAAGAGCCAAGAGGCAGTTCAGGGCCCCCCATCAGGGCTGAACTGGGTTGTGTTTATTACTCTCCACCCTGTTTGTTCTATTCTTTTTTTCTGAGGCCCATGAGGCCATGGATTATCCCTCTGCTGGGCTTGTGGGATTCACTCTTGGGTGAATACTCAGTGTTGTCCTAGCAAGTAAAATGTCACGTTTGTCATCAGGAGGTAAGGGAAGGGAATTGGGTCATGAATCACCATGAGATAAGGGAGGGGACATTTTCCTGTTGGGGAGGTGAGTTCCACCGTGCTCTGCTCTCTGTCCCACTGCCATCACCACTTTTCCAGTCCCAGTGCTGGCTGCCAGCCTGCTCTTGCTGAGCTGCTGTTGTTTACCTCCTTTCATCCATGGGGCATGCTTCTCCCCTGTGATGTTAACTGAGCCCATTAACCTTTCAGCATTGATTCCCACGTTAATGTGCTCCCCTGGGGCCATCAGCCCAGTGCCCCCAGCTGCTGTGGAGCACGTGGCTCCCACCTGCCCCTTTCCCATGCTCTGATGTCCAGAGAGGGCTGACTGCAGAACACTGGGGTCCAGAGCATCCTCTGCTTTGTCCTTCTTGTGTCCCTCCCAGGACAGCCAGCCAGGGGACAAATTCAACCTGTCCAGGAGCAGGGCAGGAGTGTGTTGCATGGGGAAGATCCTGCTGCACTGGACATTTTTACCTTTGCAGTGATTTATACTGTGGTGTGATGAGAGCACCGCTGGGTGCACGGGGATTTTGTGGAGGAGGGATAAATCCTCACAGAGGCAGAAAGGGAAGAAGAGGAGCTTTAACCTCTTGCAGCTGCTGCTCTGCAGAAGCCACACACCTTTCCAATCCAGGCTTGGGTTGTATACACAGTGGTGACTGGGCACAGTATTTCCTAATTCTGCAATGGAGAGCACTGAGGCAGGTGCAGAGGTAGATGTGTGGAGGTTTTGGAGGAGGAGTGCTGGAAAATTGGAAGTAATTGGTCCTTTCTTCCCTCTGGTTATGCAGTCAAACTGATGAAATGGCATCCCAACAGGACAAAAAGAGATTGCATGTATAGATCTGCCTGCCCAAGGCAGGTCAGCAGAGCTGACAGACAGCCTGTTGCATCCCTGTTGTTTCTGTTGATATCATCTTTCTATTAGCATTTAGAATTAAGGCAGCAAAATCCAATATATTTCTTACCTGTCAGCCACAGGGAGAGGTTTCAGTGCAAAACCCTTACTTAGGAGAGCTGCTGCTGCAGCCCAGGCAGTGAGAGGAGCAAAACAGCCATAGAGGGGATGTGGAAAGATTTGGGGTCTTCCCATTTTACAAACATTTTAAAAGCATCCACATGTTTTCTACAAGGTAGAGGCTACAGTTATGGGACATACACATCTCCTGAATTAAACCTTGGCCCTTATGAGGCTTTTCAGCATTAAATTTAATGTCACTGAGCTCTTTGCTTTTGCTTCTTAGCCTGGAAGTGGGTTTTCAAAGGGAACGGTGAGTTGTTATTTTTTTTAAAACACCAAACCCTACTTGCACACCGTCCTTGATCCTTTCCAGAACAGAAAGGGTTTTGGCAGCTGCAGAAATCATTCCCAGCATTTGTGTACCCCATGCCTCAGCCTCTGGTGCTGGAGCCCTCTCTCCTTTCTGCCTTCCCTGGCTGGGTGCTGGGATGTCCTTTCCAGCAGGCCAGCAGATGGTGGCTGTTTCCACTGGCTGCTGGGCCTTTGGGGATTTGTTTTTCCAAGGGAGGTTAGGTGGAAAGAGGAGGATAACAGGATGCTGGGTTTTTTTCTTAACTGCTGTGGTGGAGACTGTTTCACCTCTGGCCAGGAGAGCTGCCCATGGCTGGGAGCAGCATTTACAGCACTGAGGGCTGGCAGGGGAATGTTTCCATCCCCTGTGAGAGGGCTGGGCCTCTGGCATGTTTGTCATGAAACCTGAAAAAAGTTCCACAGAAAAAATTAGTTTATTTTGTTTTTACTTTCTAGTCTGAGAATACTGCCAAGCTGTTTATCTAAGGGCTCCAGCACTTTAACATGATGAATAACACGCAAATAAAATCCTTCCATACCCTGTCCTCCTTCTGTAGCTGAGGGAAATGCTGCCCACAGCTTTGACAGGGCTTGCTCTTGTCACATCAGCGAGCAGGGCTGTGCTGCAGCACCTCCTGTGAAACAGCATCACCAGAGCTGTCGGCTCCAGAGAGTCTCCAGGGATGGCTGCTGCTGGTTCTGCTCTTCCAGCCCCTCCTGCTCTTTTTCCAGGAGCTTTTTTGCAGTCCCATGCTCTCGCCAAGGAGGGATTGCTGCTGGGCAGCCCTGGGGACTCCGTGTGTCCTGTGGGGGTCCCATGACAACTGTTCCATGATGTGGTTCCTGATGTGTGAGGGGATCTCTCCTTGTACTCCTGGCTCGCTCCACACATTTCCCTGTCACCCAGGACGCCAAAGCTGGGACCCCCTGGAGAAGGAAAGGGCAGGATCTCCTCCCCAGAACACTCACTCTGAGCCCCAGGGCAACCTCACCAGCCCAGGGAGGGAGAGGTGCAGGGGGAGATACTAGTGCTGAGTGTGTGTTGCCGGCTGTACAGCCGTGAGGGAAGGGGAGCCTGGGGCCATTCCCCAGCTTTTTTATTCCTTCTTTTTCTTTTTCTGTTCTGCCAGCGAGTGGCAGGACACTGCGAAGTCCTTGGCTGGCCGGGTGCTGGCCCTGAGCACAGCACAGGAGCCGGGCCAGGTCCTGCTCTGGCCGTGTGTGTCCCTGTCCCCAGGGCTCTGAGTCCAGGAACAAGGGCTCTCTGTGTGTCTCTGCAGCGCCTGACACCAGCCGGTTTCTCCCTCTCCATGGAGCTCTCTCCATCCCTCCTCCTTCCTGTGCTGTTTGGGATCACCCTGCTTTCAGGGAAAAGCATAAAAAAGATGTGGGTCCCATGTGAATGCCAGCATGCCCCCAGGTTAAATCCCCTGTGCAGGACATCCTCCCTGGAATTTTTATATTTGCACCCCAAAGCCATAAAGATTTCCAGACTTGCCCTATGCTTTGTGGGCTGAGGGAGCATCCTGTAGGATCCTGTGTTCCCACGTGCTCAGTGGGGGACAGAAGCACCATCTGTGATTGCAGGGGTGGACTCCCAGGACTTGCTTTTAAGGCAGGAGCTGCCAGAAAATTATTAGACACAGACCCCTGAGCTTTTAAATCTTGCAGATGGGAGGCATCCTCCTTTTTCCTTGCTGCAGGGCTGTTGCCCCATGTGGGGACAGCTCCGGAACAGGCAAGGGCAGCCCTGAGCTCCTTCCTGCCTGTCTCTGCTTGCTGGGGTGTGGGATCTTGCTCAGGGTTGACACTGGAGCTTTCCCTGGTGCAGGCACCAGCACCTTTGGTGTGGAGGGCTTTGGGAGGCACAGCCATGCTGGCTGCTCCCTGCCTGCAGCGTGTGTGGCTGGGAGAGCGCAGCTGGGCACGACGTGGCAGTGCTGTGCCTGTGGCTGGGGACTGAAAATGGTTTTTTTTCCTCTTCCCTGAGATAAAATTAGCTGAGTCCTAACCACTTAGAGAGCCTCTCCTCCTCCAGCAGGCCAGGGAGTGGGTTTTGGAAGGGAGTTGGTCACCCAGCATCCGTGTTGGGGCACAGACATTTGAAGAATGCTTCTTCCTGGTCGTTCATTTAAGGCAGTGGGTGCTGCCTGTCAGCTGTGGCCTCAGCTCGAGTGGGCAGAGGGTGCTGGGCTCACCTTGCTCTGTTGGGAGTTGTAGGAGCAGTGTTTGCAGTCCCCACTGAGGTGCAGATATCTCTCTCTGCTCCCCACACCTTCCCCCCCGTTCCCAGCCTCAGCATCGTTCTGGGCTCCCGCATCCATCCCCGTGTCACAGCTGATGTCCCTTTGGGCACGGCCTCTCTGTGCACGTGGTGTTCCAGCCCCAGGGTGGCACCCCTCCATCCCAGAGCCCCTGAACGTGTCTCCCCTCTCTCCCCTGCCGAGCCAGGATCTCTGCCAAGGATCTGAAGAACATGCTGTCTCAGGTCAACTACCGCGTCCCCAACATGAGGTTCCTGCGGGAGAGACTCACGGTGAGTGTGGGACCCCTCCACCCTCCCCCTCAGCACTAGGGACCCTCAGCGGTCCATTGCCTGCCTTTGAGCAAAACCTGGTGGTGGTTAAACTCCCAGGGAGTGTTTGCATATTGCAGAACCTCCCAGCCTTTCCTGGGAGGGCCCCCACCCACGGTGGTGACTGAAGAGGTGCCAGCTCCCACTGGGTGCCGCACCCTGGCCCGTTTGTGGCCGGCACCATCTCCCTACCCCACCCTGCCTCCCACACTCCCCTCATTGCTCCTGGCTCCAGTCATGGGCTGGTGCTGCTGGGGCAGAGTGCAGAGCAGCTACCAGCTCCTGCATCCTGGCTCCTGCAACCCACTGCCCCTGAGAGATGCTCTGGCAGCATCACCACTGACCCGAGGGTGAAGGGTCATCTCATGATGACCAGCTGTTGCCACCAGCACAGAACTCCGAGGCCAAAGAGTGGTGTGTCCAAAGGAGAGCACACACTTTGGGTCTTGCACTTTCCAGACACTTCAGGTACGCTGGGCGAACAAAAAATCAAAGCATCCTTTTGTAAGTATTCAAGTAATTTGTGACAATTTATCAGCAGGGTGATGCCTTTGTGTGGGTGAGCTTGGGGAATCGTGGAACTCATTTTAGGATGTGCCTGTGGCCTGGGCACTGCAGGGTCCTGCTGGCCCCAGCAAAAACTGTGGCAGATTTGCTGAGATTGGAAAAGCCCTCTAAAATCATTGAGTCCAACCATTACCCAGCAGTGCCATGTCCACTAAACCATATCCCCAAGTGCCACGTCCACATGTTTTTTGAACAAGTGCAGGGATGGTGACTCCATCACTGCCTGGGCAGCCTGTTCCAATGCCTGACCACTGTTTTCATGATTTTTTCACAACAATCCAATCTAATCCTTCCCTGGCACCACTTGAGGCCATTGTGCAGGAGGCAAATCTGGACAGGTTTTGGCCTTTTTCCTTCTTCTTTTTTCACCAGGAATACTGGTAGGAAGAGACATTCCTTAAGCCATGCAGAGTTACCTGTGGCCTCTGTAAAACCTCTGGGTTTGATTTCTTCTCCAGGATGTGGAGCAGAGGAACGGGGATATCACGTACGGGCAGTTTGCGCAGCTCTACCGCAGCCTGATGTTCAGCGCCCAGAAAACTGTAAGAGCTGAATTCTCCAGGGGAGGAAAGGGAAGGGAGAAACCATATTTGTTACTGGGCATTCCCACTTAATTCACTTTTTACCCCTGCTGCCCTCGGGTGAGCTCCTCACTTGGAGTAAAGAAGTTACCAAGTGCAAACCTAATGCTTGTGCTTCTTCTTTTGCAGATGGATGTCCCGTTCTTGGAAAGGTGCAAAATTCTCTCTATTTTCTGGGGAAAGGGGATGTTTTCTTTTGCTCCAGAATATGCTTTGGGGCCTGCAGCAGCATGTTGGGATGAGGCACTATGCACTCCTCCTGCTCCTGTGCTGCCTGTGGTTCTGTGCTCTGAACAAGCATCATTGCTGCAGACACTTTAGCTCGGGGCAGGGAGGGCTCTCTCCCTCCCAGACATCCCAGTGGATCCAGCTTAGGTCAGTTGGCTGATGTGATCTGACCTCCAGCTGTCTCCCAGGGATTATGCTCGTGGTGGCTGCAGAGCCCTCCCCACCCAGGCAGTGCCTAGGTGCCATTGGCAGCTGTGCCCTTCCCTTCCCTCTGCTCACCTTAGCTGTGATAGAAAGAGCTCGAGTTTAGACACAGGAGCTAAAGAGTGAAAGACTTACTGATTTGTCCAGGTAATTCCCAATGGTTTCCTTCCTTTTCTTTTCCTATAACCATAGAAAAGAGATGTCAGGACCCTCAGCAGAGACCACCTGGCTCTTCCCTCTGCCCAGGGCAGCCAGCACTGCCCAGTCCACTTTGGATTTTGTGGTGTTAGTGCCCAGCTTGGCCCTTGGCTGTCCATTGTGACAGAGCAGTCATGGACCAGTCTTTTGAGATGATCAGCTAAAAAGAGTTCCCCTCCTCATTCCCTGTGTCTTGCCTCCATGAGTCCATGTTCTCTGCATACTGTCCTGTCTGTCCTGCCTGCAGCCACCCCTTAACTGCCCTGTACCTATTTAGTTCTTTACACTCAGGTACAAGCCACACCCTCTTTTTTTTTTTTTTTTTTTTTTTTTTACTAATCTATTCCTCTAATGGCTTTTGCTGCCCTTCACCAGAGTTTCGTGTTTTCCTGCCCTTGTCAGTGTGAACCCTGTGCTGCTCCTGGAGGAGTCCCTGGTTCTGAGATGTGGACGTGTTTGCTCTCCTCAGCTCTCTGCTCATCCCACTCTGCTCCTTCAGTGCTGCATGCTCAGGGCACACCTGGCTGCAGGTGCCAGGGAGGTGGCAGATGGCATCTCACATCCTGTGCTGCACTAGTGACTGAAGCTTCTCTCTCTCTCTGCTTGACAGGGGTGGAGAAAGGTCTGAGCACTTCAGGGTGTCGCTGCTGGAGCTGCAGAAGTTTCTGCTGGAGTACCAGAGGGTGAGCTCAACACAGGCAGTGGGGAGGGACAGCAGGGTGGGCACTGGTGACATTCGGGGTCCAGTACTCCAGGGTAGCCTTGCTGTGGAGCTGGGATGGTTTGTCTGCGGGCTGCTCTGCCTGGCACAGCACATCCTTCTGGAGCAGGAGGTGGTGTAGAGGAAGTGCTGGGGAGGGCAAACCTGAACTCAGCCAGGCACCCTGGCCAGAAAAGGAGCCAGGAGATCTGGGAAGAGTGGGGGTCCCAGGAGGCAGGAACTGATTAGTGGAGGTTGACCCAGTCCCCGTGACCTTGGCTAGTTACCAAAGGTTTGCTGCAGCCAAGAAGTCGTGTCCATCCTGTTGCTCAGGAGGTGTCAGCAGTTCCTGAGGAGTAGCTGATGGATTCAGCTGCTGATTCTTCAATTTAAAAGCAATCTTGGGTCACTCAGCAAGCACAACATGCACGTGCAGACATACACAGAGGCACCAGCAGTGCCTTTGTGGGCAGCACAGACCCCTTGGCTCTTGCCAGGTCACTGTCTCATTGCTGGTCTCCTCCAGGAGGGCAGGGCTGGCTGGGAAAGGCACTGCCAGGGCTCATGGCTCCTGCTCTGCCCTGTCCCCTACTGCCACCTCCCTGCCTGTGGTCTGCAGCCAGCAGGGAGTTAACCAGTGGGGAGACGCAGTGTTTTGGTGGCTAATGAAAGAAACCCAGGGAGAGAGAGCCAAAAGAAGCTGTGTTGGCTTCTGCTGTTGAAGGAGGAGGGATGGCAGATGTGTTCAATTGGAGAGAAAAATGCACGGCACTGAGAAAATGAAGCCCACTCAGAAGCAGGGCAGATTTTGTCCTTGTGTGCTATCCAGCATTTGTGCTGACAGTTGAGTTCCTGGCAGAGATGGTCTTGCATCAAAAACCGCCTCCTTAATGGTTAAAGCTTCGAACTGGATGAGCTGCATGTGGTTTGCAGTAATACATTCTGAAATGGCTTCTTTTATGTCTCCCCTGGGCTTTGCAGGAGCTGTGGGCTGCAGATACCCTTCAGGTACAGGAATTCATGTTCAGCTTCCTGAGAGACCCTCTGAGGGAGATTGATGAGCCTTATTTCTCCCTGGACGAAGTAAGACACCTTGAAGGTGGCGTGTGTGGAGTGGGGTGAGGCAGGGGATGGCACCCCTGGTGTGATGTGTGCTGTGGTGTGACAGCTCTGCTGTCTGTGCTTTTGCTGCAGCGTGGGGGTGCTGGAAGGGTCACAGCTCCTGTGAGCTGCATGGCCCTGGGAGATGGACGTGGTTGGCAAAGGGAAGGAATGGCTTCTGGGCTGTGCTTTTGTGCTGAGTGTGTGCAGCTGGGAGCACTCAACAAGCAGTTCATCTGGAGGAGGAGAGGGGCTGCCTTTGGCTTAAGGCTGCCTTGGGGTATGGAAGGATCTCTTCAAAGCAAGAAAAGCTGAATCAAGAATAAAAACAACTAGAGATGACCATGTTACTGGCACTCTGGACCAAGCCAAGGTCCCTTGACCCACGTGGCCTTCGTAAGCTATTGCCTGCCATGTGAGCTGCAAAATAAAGTGCAGAGCCATTAATTTGTCTCCAGCTGGGTCAAAGGGTCTGGCACACAGGTATCTGGCAGAGCTCAGGGGGTGGTTGGCAGTGCCCAAGCTGTGGTCACTCAGGCACCCTGGCTCAGGTAGCTGCTGTGCTGTGGGGCAGCCCTGCTCAGTCTGTGCTGGATGTCTGCTGGCACGGAACGGGAGATGTGTGTGAAGCTAAACCGCAGCAGCCGGCTCCTCTGCATCATTAACACATTTCTGTTTCTTCCTGAGCAGTTTCTCACCTTCCTGTTTTCCAAAGAGAACAGCATCTGGAACTCACAACTGGACATGGTGTGTCTGGAGAACATGAACAACCCTCTCTCCCACTACTGGATCTCCTCCTCACACAACACGTAAGGATGAGGGGAGGGCTCTCTCCACCCAGCTGCTCTCAGCATCCTTTTCTCATGCCAGGGTGGGAGTATCCTGATTTTGCCTGATTCCAGTGATGGGTCAAGTAGGCTTTTCCAAACCAAGGCCAGTACGTCAGAGACTTTCCTCTTGGTGCCCCACTCGTCCCTTCTGTCATTTAGTCGTAAGTGTTTTGCTCAGACGTTGTCAGCAGCACACATCTGCACAGGCCTTCAGGTGCCTTCACATCTGAGCTGACACTCTGGTAATTTCTCACCATTAGCAATATCACTCTCCAGAGCCTCACAGGACAGATGTGATAAACCCCATCAGGCTGAAATTGGCCATTTTCCACTCTCTGCTGCTAGAATAATTTTGTAGGAACTGCTTTCTGTGCTCTGTGTTAATGTTAACCCAAATTTAAAGGACTGAGAGCCTAAGCCAGCTGAGCAGCCCTGAGGGCAGGCAGTGAGATCCTGTCTGCCTTCGAGAGCTCATCTCACCCTGCTCTCAGACTGCAGGGGGCTCTCTGTGGCACCAGTGCTGATATTGCTGTCTGAGGTTCATCTCAGGAGCTGGGGCTGGACCTCAGGAGTGCTGGCAGCCCCTTGCAGCAGGGGCAGAGCTGAACCCCTCATCCGAGGAAAGTGGCAGGCGTGGAGAAATGCTACTCCTGCCATTCCCACGTGGCAGAGGCAGGTCCCCAGTGTCCCAGCAGACACCTGTGGCCACAGTGGGCTTGTCTCTGTGCTAATGTGCTGTCTCACCTGGAAGGTACCTGACGGGGGATCAGTTCTCGAGCGAGTCCTCGCTGGAGGCCTACGCCCGCTGCCTGCGCATGGGCTGCCGCTGCATCGAACGTGAGTACCCAGGCTGGCCCTCCTGCCTCTGTCATCACAGCAGCTTGTCGTGCTCAGGAGAGGCCTTGAGAGGAAGGCAGAGCTGAAGGCTGGCGTGGCCAGTGGTAACATTAGCACCACGATGTGTAGAAAGAGCTGAGGTGGTTGCTTTGTGGCACTGTGTGGTCTGTGCCCAAGGTTTTGGTCCCACAGAAAGATCAGGGCTTTCACTGATTACCTCAGTCCTTTATTGCCTTCCAGTGCATTTCCCAGCAGAGCCTGGCTCAGTCCATCTCATGTCCATGTCTTGCCTCTATTCCAGCCTTTCTTTGGGCTAAGTTTCCCCTGTGGGTCTCTTTCAGTGGATTGCTGGGATGGCCCCGATGGCATGCCGGTCATCTACCATGGACACACCTTAACCACCAAGATCAAGTTCTCTGATGTCTTGGTCACTATCAAGGAGCATGCCTTTGTCACCTCTGAGTGAGTACAGCAGGACTTCAGCTAGCAGAGCAGAGGGAGGGTGGAGCCAAGGCTGTAGCAAAGTGAAGCTCACTTCATCCAGAGCTGCAGCTCAAGGCCTAGATGTGGTGAGAAGAAAATGTGTCATGTCTCTCAGCCAAAGGGAGATTTTTCCCAGAAAAATGTTGTGGGAGGGAGGGCTTTGGGTAGTTTGCCAGTCCTTTTCCACTCTGTGCACTCTGAGGGGTGGCTACACTGGGTGCTCAAGGCAGCAGAGGTGGCTGTTGATGGGAGCTGCTCCTGGAGGGCACAGAGGTCAGGCTTTGAGACAGAGCTCAGAAGTCCTTGGTTGCATCCAGAGCCCGTGCTGGCTTTGATGGCTCTGCTCCTTCTCCCAGTTTTCCCGTCATTCTGTCCATTGAGGACCACTGCAGCATTGCTCAGCAGAGGAACATGGCTCAGAATTTCAAGAAGGTCTTTGGGGACATGCTCTTGACCAAACCAGTAGATATTTCTGCTGATGGCCTTCCATCTCCAAACCAGCTCAAGAGGAAGATTCTCATCAAGGTGAATTTTCTTGCCCAGCAAGGCTCCTAAGTGAGGGAATGGGGTGAGGGTGTGGGACTGAAGGCAGCTGCCTTTGGAAGGGGGTGGTTGGCAGCGTAGGGGTGGAAGTGGAGACCTGATGCTAAGAACAGCTGGACACAAAAAACTCTGTTGCTTCAGGGAATCTTCTGGGAAATGAACTCAGCAGCTGGGTGCTGCCTTTCTTTCAGGGCATGGGGGTGTTGGTATTTCTACTTCAGGAATCACCTTTGGGAGCCTGCTTCCCTTAAGGTGCCTGACCCCCTCTCTCATCCCACAGCACAAGAAGCTGGCAGAGGGCAGTGCTTACGAGGAGCTGCCCACGTCTGTGATGTACTCAGAGAATGACATCAGCAACTCCATCAAGAATGGGATCCTCTACCTGGAAGACCCCATCAATCACGTATGTCTGAGCCATGGTGACCCAGTCCCTGCTCTGAGGGCTCCATCAGTGATGTGGTGGCTCTGTCAGGTGCTGTGTGTGCTGGAAGGAAGGGCTGTGGTGCAAATGATTGAAGAGGCTCTCAGTCTGTCTGGTTCCTCATGTGTCCCTGAAGGCTGGGGGTGTTTTATGCTGGCTCTCTCTGTGCTCTTCCCTAGGAATCTCCTGTGGGCCTTTGCTAGAAGCAGAAGGCTGAGCTAGAGGGAGCTCTGGGCCAAGGCACTGCAGTCTGTGCTTTGTGCTGCAGGAATTTCTGGAGATGGCTGCGCTTCCAGCCCTGCCTCCTGCCAAGTGCCTGCACACCTGACACACCTAAGCAAGGGTTTAGCTTTGTAAAGCACCAAGTGTTCATCACTGTGTGCATTTACTCACAGCCCACCTGCAGCAGCTTTACTCTGCTGAGGGTCTGTCTGGCAAAGCCACATGCAAATGGAACAGGAGTTTTTTAAAAAACAGTAAAGTGCATGGTAAATCCACATAACCATCTCTGGTATCTTCACCTCAGATTGCCCCTGTGCTGAGTCCATGCAGACTGTTTTCATTTTGCATTGATTTGCTCTTCATTTGGTCATCTCCCTTTATTAAGTGTTGGAGTGTTTGCAGTGTGATTTGTCACATGCTGGGTTTTTTGCTACTGATAAATCCATGCCTCAGATCTGGGGTGGATATCTTGGAAGCTCCTGTGACTCACTGGAATCAGTCTTGGTGGCTGTCCTTCACAAACCTGATCGTCCCTCACTGCTTGTGCTGGTCAGGGAGATGATCCCATTGGTGGGTGGTGGCAGTTTGGTGCTTCCCCAGGGGTATCTTTGCCAGAGTTTGTTTCCTTGCAGGAGTGGAACCCACATTACTTTGTGCTGACCAGCAGCAAGATCTATTACTCTGGGGAGACAACCAGTGACCAAGGAAATGAGGATGAGGAAGAGCAAAAGGAGGTGAGGGTTCTCCAGTGTGACTGTGAGTTGTTCCCTAAGGAAAGGACACAGCTGCCCAAGGGGCTAAGCATTGCCATTTCCAGCTGACTTCAGGGGGAGATCCTGTGGTGGGAAGGATGGGACCTGCTTCAGACACTCCCTGGTCGCAGCTGGAAGACCCTTGAGCAAAGCAGAATCCAGCACCATGAGGTGCCCTCAGTAACCCAAGACAATGGCTTTTCCCCCCTGCCAGGCGAGCAACAGCACTGAGCTTCACTCCACGGAGAAGTGGTTCCACGGGAAGCTGGGAGCGGGCCGTGACGGGCGGCACATCGCGGAGCGGCTGCTGACGGAATATTGCATCGAGACAGGGGCCCCCGACGGCTCCTTCCTCGTCAGGGAGAGCGAGACCTTCGTGGGAGACTACACCCTCTCCTTCTGGTGAGGGCCCCGGCCCCAGTCCAGTGCCCTGCGTCACTCCAGGGGTTGTTTCCTCTGGACGTTTTCTTCAGTGGTGGGGTCCCGCTCCTGGGGGAATGAGCAGTTTCTCCCCTGTTTCTGTGCCCCAGCATCACATCAGCCCCCTGTCCCAGTGCAGAAGGGTCAAGTCTCTTGGGATCATTATGCAGTCACTCTCCTGTGGGGCAGGAGTGCTGCGTCAGGCTGGAGCTGTGCCTGAGGCAGGTGCAAAATCTTCATGGACAGCTGTGGCTTACCCCCTCCCTGTTGCACAGGCGCAATGGGAAGGTGCAGCACTGCCGGATCCACTCGCGGCAGGACGCCGGCAGCCCCAAGTTCTTCCTGACGGACAACCTGGTGTTTGACAGCCTCTACGACCTCATCACCCACTACCAGGAGGTGCCACTGAGGTGCAATGAGTTTGAGATGAGGCTGACAGAGCCGGTGCCACAGACCAATGCCCACGAGAGTAAAGAGTGAGTGCATGTGTGTGTCCATTGGGCAGCCGGGACACCGTAGGAAGCTCTCCCAGATCTCTCCTCAGCCATTCCTCCCTTGCTGGAGCTTTCTGGTCCCCACTTCCTCCCTGTGGAGCTCTGTCACAGCAGCCATGCTGGCCAGCTTTGTTGTGCATGGAGCTGAATGTCATGGAGGCTCAGTGCAAAGCACAGAGCTGCTGGGTTTGGTTGGGATGGCCTCGCCTGTGCCACACCTCACCAAAGGGCTCTGATCCTGCCTGCCCCATTGTAGTCCCTGTCTTCCTCTTGAGGATTCAGGGAACCTTTTAGGGGCTGGAGGGGAAGCCACGTGCTGTGGCAGAGGTGTGGGGTGGGATGGGATGGGATGGGATGGGTGTGACCTGTGTACAAGGATGTCTCTCCTGCCAGGTGGTACCACGCCAACCTGACGCGGGCCCAAGCCGAGCACATGCTGATGCGGGTGCCCCGCGACGGAGCCTTCCTGGTGCGCAAGAGGAGCGAGCCCAGCTCCTACGCCATCTCCTTCAGGTGTGTCCCTGCAACAAGGGTGTGGGTGCTGGAGCTGGCATGTTGCAGTGTGTGAGAGCAGGAGAGGTGCCATCAGCCCGACATGAGCCCTCCCAGAACTCCTCTTGCTCTGAGATGGCCTTTGAATAAGTCCTTGAGGTCCTGCTCTTCCTCCCACCTTCCAATGGGAGATAGCTGTGCTCGGCCACCACACCAGGGTGCCACACCTTTTCCTTGGCGTCTTTATTTTGGCAGAGACCTTCTCTTGCCAGGTATCAAGTGGCTTCTCCCTATGTTTCCTCCCTCCAGGGCAGAAGGGAAGATCAAGCACTGCCGGGTGCAGCAGGAGGGCCAGACTGTGCTGCTGGGCAACTCTGAGTTTGAGAGCCTGGTGGATTTGATCAGCTACTATGAGAAGCACCCGCTGTACCGCAAGATGAAGCTGCGCTACCCCATCAACGAGGAGACCCTGGAGAAGATCGGGACAGCGGTGAGTGCAGGAGCCAAACCATGATGGACGGGTCATTTTTGAGCTGGTGCCTTGAGGTGGTGGTGCGTGAGTCATCTCTGTGCCTTGCAGCCCGTGCCTTTTTGGGGCTTCCTGACACTTGAGTGAGGTTTGGTGCTGCCCTTCTGAGCCAGGCTTGGGCTGCTGTTTGCTGCCTGCAGCATCATCTTTGGTCTTGTGCCTTCCTGGGGCACTCTCCCACCTACCCCAAGGTAGAGAACCTCTTCTCCTGCAGTCACCGCTGTAACCACTGTCCCTTTGCTTCCACAGGAGCCAGACTATGGAGCCTTGTATGAGGGACGCCATCCTGGGTTCTATGTGGAAGCCAACCCCATGCCTACCTTCAAGGTATACTCCCACTCTTTGGCACAGAACAAACTGCAGGGCTGGAGGGTTTAGTAAGGGTCTTTTTATTTTCCAAGAGCTGTATTAGTTTGCGCACTCATTTCTAGACCATGAAGAGAGGGACAGTGGAGGTTGGACCTCCAGCTTCCCAGGCTGGGCTGCCTCTTATTCTGAGCTCTCCAAACTAAGCCCATCAGTGGCTCTTGGGACAGAGAAGAGTGCCTGTGTGGGGCCAAACCAGACTTGTGAGCTCTGCTTTGGCATAAATGGGGGCCTTGATTTGCTCTGCAAGGTGTCACTAGGGTCTGGCAGCAGGGCTGGGTGCTGTCTGCCTGCTCATGAGGTGCCTCACAGCCCCCCAACAAACACGTCTGTGGTGGGAGGTGATCTTTCATCCTGTGGGCTCATTGTCCACACGTCCATTCCCTGCCCAGCCTCATGGGACCCCTCCTCATTGCAGTGTGCAGTGAAAGCCCTGTTTGACTACAAGGCGCAGAGGGAGGATGAGCTCACCTTCACCAAAAATGCCATCATCCAGAATGTGGAGAAACAGGAAGGAGGCTGGTGAGTTGGTCCTGAGCCTCCCTTTTCCCTAGGGGATATGGTCAAACCTTGCCGTCACCATCCACACAAAGGTGTGTCCATTCTAGGAGTGGGTCTGTCTGGGGATTGCCCATGAGCTGCACTGTTCCAAAGCCTCACAAACCCTAAAAGCAGATAATGGAAGAGCTGCATGTTCCCCTCACCCCCACTCAGAATACTCTGGGCTCCCGTGGTGGATGCTGACATTGCCCCTTCCTTCCCTTCCAGGTGGAGAGGAGATTATGGTGGCAAAAAGCAGCTGTGGTTCCCTTCCAACTATGTAGAGGAGATCACCAGTCCCACTAGCCTGGAGCCAGAGCGGGAGGTGAGTATGGCCATGAGTGCAGCAAGGAGGGTTTGTGCCCCCCGAGCTTGGCTGCTCTGCCCACCGTGCCCAGCACCATCCTGCTGTGCTTCCTTCCCAGCAGCAGCTGGATGAGAACAGCCCCCTGGGAGACCTGCTGGGAGGCGTCCTGGACGTGCCCTCCTGCCAGATTGGTGAGTGCCAGGGAGGGAGCATTGCAAAGGCCCCTTGAGGGGCTCCCTGGGCTCCATCTGTTGCCTCCAGTGGCCAGAAATGGGAGTTTCCTGTAGCTGTAGAGTGCCAGGGTAGCCGTGAGTCCCTGTGCCTGTCTCTTCCCTTCCTCCCCGTGAAGGGCTTGGCTCAGCACCTGCTGTGACCTCGCCCTCTGCTCGTGTCCCACGCAGCCATCCGCCCCGAGGGGAAGAACAACCGCCTGTTCGTCTTCTCCATCAGCATGTCCTCGGTGTCACGCCTGTCCCTGGACGTGGCAGCCGACACGCACGAGGACCTGCTGGACTGGGTGAAGAAGATCCGGGAGGCAGCTCAGACAGCCGATGCCAGGGTGAGGCTGGGGAGCCCGTGGCAGGGGAGGAGGCATCTCCTGGCAAAGTGCTGGGTTTTGCAGGAGCTGAGAAGCAGGTGGAGGCTGGTGGGGACAGTGAGGTGACAGCCTGTGATGCCTGGCAGAGCAGTTACAGAGATGGTAAAGCAGGAGCAATCTTGGACAATGTGGCGAGGGGTGGTGGCCACACGGCTTGAGAGGTTCAGGCTGGATATTTGGGAAGGTTGGACAACCGGGTGGGTGCTGCAGCCTCAGGATATGGGGGATCTCCATCTTTGGAGGGTGGCAAGGCCACAGATGCCCTGTGCTGGTTACCAGTGCCAGTCCTGCTCCGGGCAGGATGTAGCACCTCCCCAGGCCCTACCTGTGTGATGTCCCCCACGCAGACCTGGCAGATCTGCTGGTGGTTGCCACAGTGTGGGCAGGAGCCACACCAAGCAGTGAGGGTCAGTTTGTGAGCTGGGTTATCCATCACCACTGCTCCTACCTGGCCTGACACCTCTCTCACCCTCTCTTGGCAGCTCTCTGAAGGGAAGATGATGGAGAGGAGAAAGAAGATTGCCCTGGAGCTTTCAGAACTGGTTGTCTATTGCCGACCTGTGCCCTTTGATGAAGAAAGTGAGCATCTGCTGAGCTGGTGGCCATCACAGGCAGTCACTGTGGCATTACAGACCCTGTGGTGTGCCCCAAGGGGCTGCTTTGGCTAGATCTCAGCAGAAACTAGGTGTCCAAAGTGTCCAAATCACCAGTTTACCTTGGAGCTCTGGGTAGCTCCAGAGGGTACAAGTTCCCCTCCCTATCCCTCTGTTGCTGGGGTCTGTCAGCAGCCAGAGCAGCTGCTGAGGGAGTGGGGCTGGGGAGCTTCGTGCTTGGTCAGTGGGAGCTGGTGTTGGGCACCTGGCAAACACCCCCTGGGGCAGGGCAGGGTGTGCACAGCCCTGGTGGCTGCACCAGGGGTCAGAGGATGGCGTTAGGAAGGAGCTGGGGTGGTTAAGTGTCAGCAAAGGGAGTGTGCTGCTGACTTACCCGGTGCTGTTCCCTGGCAGAGATCGGCACAGAGAGGGCCTGTTACCGGGACATGTCCTCCTTTCCCGAGACCAAGGCGGAAAAGTACGTCAACAAGATCAAGGGCAAGAAGTTCCTGCAGTACAACCGCCTGCAGCTCTCCCGCATCTACCCCAAGGGCCAGCGCCTCGACTCCTCCAACTATGACCCCCTGCCCATGTGGATCTGTGGCAGCCAGCTGGTGGCACTCAACTTCCAGACCCCGGGTGAGGATGGGCTGGCTCCTGGGGGTGCCCTGTGCCTCCTCCGAGCCGCCTGCTGAGCCCCTGCTCCTGGCAAACTGGAGCTGGGAGGGGCTCTGGGTCTTGGAAGGGTTCTGCAGGCAGTGAGACCCGGGTTAATTTGCTCCAGAGGGCTGGATTGAGCCGAGGAGCGGGACTGAGGCTGGGGATTGTGCCATGAGAACAAGATGAAATGGAGAGGAGGCACGGAGTTCTCCCAGGTCCCTGGTGACAAGCAGGGCAGGCAGGGAAGGTGCCAAAGGGGATGGTGCAGCCTCAGGCTTGGGACCCCAGCTGGTTGCATGGGCTGAGTCCAGCTGGCTGCTCTTCTTGCCTTTCCCCAGCTTCCATTCCTGCTCCTGCCATGCAGTCCAGCCTTCCTTTCCTTGGCCTTTGCCAAACCCTGCTGTGAGCCTGCTCAGCTCACCAACACACCAGCAAATGACCTGCCTCTTTTTTCCTGCTGGCTTTTTCATTCCTTCTGTGAATTCAAGCATCTCACAGGGGGTTTGGCAAACGCTACAGTCAGCACAAGGAAAGCTGACCAAAGCAGGAGGAAAAGAGGGAGGTGACCCATGGAGCACTGGGTAGCTGGGCAGATTGTGCATGAGAGAGTCACCTCATGGCCCCGACACGTGCACAGGCTGCAGTGGGGACACATTGCTCAGGATTGCCAAGGGGTGAGCCAGATCCTCTTGCCAAGGGCTTCTTGTGGGGTGATGTTCCAGCTTGTGAAAAGCGGTCTCCTTCATCTCCTGTATCTCCTGCCTGTGCTCTCCAGACAAGCCCATGCAGATGAACCAGGCCCTGTTCATGTCCAGTGGCCAGTGTGGGTACGTCCTGCAGCCGACCAACATGAGGGACGACATCTTTGACCCCTTTGACAAAAGCACCTTGCGGGGCACAGAACCACTCTCCATCTCCATTGAGGTCAGTGCCTCCTCCTGGTGTGGGGGAATGCAGGGTCAGACCCCAGTGGTTATACCACATTTGGGGTGAGAAGGGTTTTTCTGGGCTCCTGGCTCTGCCTGCAGCTGCTCCTTGCCAAACCCCCTCAGCCCCACAGCACAGACTGGGAGAGCCCTCGCTGAGGAGGGGCACTCAGGGTGAGGGTGCCTGGAGAGGAGCAGCCAGGAGCATCCCTGGATGCTTCCCCCAGGACTCCTCCTGTCCAGGTCCCAGCAGGTGGCATCCACGAGCCGCAGAGGCGCCGTTCCTGTCCCCAGAGCCTGGCCTGGACATCATCCACAGGCTAACAACACAAGAGCTGTGCCTTGTTCCCTCCTTGTCACTCAGTTGCTTCAGGGTCCATGTTTTCATTTCCCCTTGCTCATGGCCCCTTTTGGGAAGATGCTCGAGGTCAGGGCAAAGATTTCAGGCCATTTCTGTGTTGTGCTGCTGGTGATGATAAGAGGAGGGGGGCTGAGGGTGGGATGTGCCAGAGGATGGGCTGTGTATGCTTGATGAGTTTTTTTACTTCCCTAATGGTGGAACTGAGGCTGAATTGTTCCTGTGTCAGCTCTCAGAGCTGCACAGCAGAGGCTCTGCAGGGACATGGAACAGCTCAGCAGGAAAATCTCTGGGAGGGCTGTTCCAGCTGGGTCTCATCTTTGGACCAGCAGGGTCCAGTACCCTGTACAGGCATTCCCTGTGGTCTTGGAACTAAGCTATGGGTCAACAGTCTCCTTTGCCAGCCCCCTCAGCTCGTGTAGGCCTTGGGGAGGATGCAGTGGAGATCCTGCCTTCAGGTGCTCACAGGTTTCCTCTGCAGCCACCTCTGTTTCAGGTGCAAACACCACAGTCCTTCTCCGTGAGGACCCCCCATCATGTACCCTCTGCACCACTCACTCCATGTTTCCCTAAAAATTCCCTGCCCCATCTGTTTTCCAAGCTCTTCCTGCACCTCAGGATGCGGGTGCCACCACCAAGTGTCAAGAGTCATTGTGCCATGGCCAGTCACTGTCCCCTTTAAGAGACAGGCTCAGGCTCTCATTCTCTGGCAAAACTCCTGCTGTCCCCACCAAAGCCAGCTTTCATGGATGGAGGAGCCATCTCGAGCCCAGCATGACTCAAAGCACATGATCCAGTGCTGGCAGCAGGTCCTTCCCCTGCAACAGCAGCGTGCCGACAGCACGCTGGAGCGACATATGGCCACGGGCAAGAGGGAGCTGTGATTGCTTTCTCTGTGAGGAAGCAGGTTGTCATTTGAGTGGGACACAGACTGTGCTGCAGACACGAGGCAGGGCAGTGGTGGAGAGCAGCTCCTTTTCCTCCTGCCACCAAGGCAGGAGGGCTGAGAAGTTTCGGCAGAGATGAGGAGGTCCAGCGCAGTGCTCCCGGCAGGGAACAGTGCTCGGCTGGGAGCCCAGCTCCAGCTTGGCAGGCTGGGGGAGGGATGCTGTAACCCAGGCCTGGCTGTGCTGGCAGCAGGCAGGAACCTGGAGCAGCTCAGCTGCTTTTTTTTATGGCTTACAAGTCAAACTGGGGATCAAGAGCACTATAGCAGCTTCCAGGGGTGGGAGCTATTTCTCTCCGAATTGCCGGGCTGGGCTGGCTGTCAGTGCTGCTTCTCTCTCCAATTAGCAGAGCCAGGGTTATTTATTTGGGAAGAAAATGTCTTGGGATGCAAACACATTTTTCCCCTTTGTTCCTGTCTCTTACCAAGCCTCTCCTGTTCTCTGCTCAGGTCCTGGGGGCCAGGCACCTTCCCAAAAATGGAAGGGGAATCGTTTGTCCTTTCGTGGAGGTGGAGGTGTCTGGTGCCGAGTACGACAACGCCAAGCACAAAACAGAGATTGTGGGTGAGTGGGGTGGTGAAGGGAAAGGAGAGGGATGCACCAGCACTCCTGATCCTGGTGTGAGCCATGGGCTCTGCAGCAAAGCCTGGCACTGAGCTGGGACCTGCCCTCGTGCTGAATCATGGACCAGCACAGCCATGGGGGCAGTGGGAGGACTCAGCAGGGCTGCCCACTGACAGATGTGTTTTGTGAGCAGCTGACAATGGCCTGAACCCTCTCTGGACCCCGAAGCAGTTCCACTTTCAGGTCAGCAACCCTGACTTTGCCTTCCTCCGCTTCGTGGTGTATGAGGAGGACATGTTCAGCGACGAGAACTTCCTGGCTCAGGCCACCTTCCTGGTGAAAGGCTTGAAGACAGGTGAAGCACTTGGGACAGCAGGGAGGGGGTCGTGGTGGTCCTCACCAGTTCACACTGTTAGCCAGGGAGATGCTGAGTTTCATGGGGGGGTGTTGTTGTCCCCATGACAGGTCACATCCCCAACCAGTCAAAGGAAGGCAGAGCTCTTTGGGGCCACCTGCCACTTTGAGGGAAATTCGGGGTTTGGAAAATCACAGAATCATGGACTGGTTTGGATTAGAAGGAACCCTAAAGGCCATCTTGTTTCAGCCCCACTACCATGGGCAGGGACACCTTCCACTATCCCAGGCTGCTCTGGGCCCCATCCAACCTGGCCTTGGACGCTTCTAGGGATGGGGCAGCCACAGCAAATCTGGGCAGAAGAGAAAAAGGGTCTTGTGGGAGAAGGACCCCTTGAGTTCTGTGCAGGGCACTGCCACCTCACCTCCTGTGCAGCGAGTGACTCCAGGGCTGTCTCTGCTGTAGGGTTCCGAGCTGTTCCCCTGAAGAACAACTACAGCGAGAACCTGGAGCTGGCTTCTCTGCTTGTCAAGATAGACATTTTCCCGTGCAAGGTGAGACTGGCTGCACACACGAGAAGGTGACAGCACTGCAGGGCTGAGGAGCAGAGCCCGTGAGCCCAGCCTGGCCCTGTCCAGTCTCCTGCTCCACCTGGGGCAGTGAGGCTTGGTGGTGCCTGGCCTGAGTGCCTGTGGATGGCTGAATTCCCAGTGTTGCTCCATAGTGATGCCCAGCAGGAAAGCAAGCACTGGGTTTGCCTCCTGCAGCAGTCAGGGCATTTCAGGCAGGGTCTCTGTGTTTGACTTGCCTGGAAATCCCTTCAGCAAAAGCTGGAGGAGGTGGATTTGTCACAGTGCCTGTCTGTGCTCCAGGGACATTGCAGCTCAGGATCACAGAGCTGGCTGGCCTGGGGCTGTCCCTGTTGGCATAAATGAAGGGCAGGGCTCCTTCTGAGACAGATGGTCCTTTTATTTCTTCATTTAAAATGGTGCTGGTGGGAGCCAAGGATGGCTGTTTGTTAGAGTAGCTGCACATTGCAAACCCCAAGCCCCTATGAGCCCTGGACACCCTGCAGGGCAGCCAGGGCCCTACACCACACTTGCCCTTACTACAGGAGGTACACTTTGAAATCACAAGTCCTTGACTACAGCATTTTTTTCCTCATCCAAGCAGGAAAATGGCGAAATAAACCTCTTCAATGCTTCATCCCTACGGGAACGAGCAGGGGATGGCTCCAGCCAGCTGCTGGCAAGCAGAGGCAGAGAGGGGTCCTTTGAGTTGCGGTACCAGCAGCCTTTTGAGGATTTCCGTGTGTCCCCAGAGCAGCTCGCTGACCACTTCGAGAGCCGGGAGCGAAGGTGAGGCCAGTGCTCATTCAGCTCTTCCCCTGCAGCACAAGGCACCCACCCCCCTGCATTTAGTCTGGCTGGAGGCAGATAAATGCAGCCTCCCCCGTCCCAAAGTGGAGCTGCAGCCTTGTTTGCTGCGTGCAAACACTAAACTTGAGCTGCAAGCTGTGCCGTCGCTTGTGGGAGTCCCTGCTGTGGGAGCAGGGTGGGACACCACAGCTGGTGGCATTATCCCCAGTCACAGGGGATGTGGCTGAGCCCCTGCTTTCCTCCTGAGGGCAACTTGTGACCACCAGAGCGTTGTCCCAGGGCGAGGCTGAGCTGTGTCCCTGTCTGTGCCCCCTGCAGGGTACTGCGGAGGACGCGGGTGAACGGGGACAACCGGCTGTAGCCCATCCCGGCGGGCGAAAGCACCTCCAGTGCTTGTGAATCTCACAGCACGCTGTGAACTGGTTTCTATGGAAACGGCACTGCTATGGCCTACTTTCAGGCAGCTTTTCCAGTTTCTCTGCTGAAGTGTGTTCAAGTGGAGAACTAAAAAAAAAAAAAAAAAAAAATTGGAAAAAACCCCCACCCCTAACCAACCTTCACCACGAAGCCCTTAAGAAGCATGTCGGTGCGGACAGGCTGCCAGAGGTGAGAGAACAAACTGTCTATGATCACAAGAAGAGACCTAAAAAAATCCCCAGGCAGCCTCTGTGTCACTGCTCTGCCTGTAATCCAGAGATCGTGTGCAGCTGCTGGAGCCTGTTTGCAGCCATCCCGTGCTGTGTCCATTCCCAGAGCTCCGGGGCAGGCGTGACTGCAGTGACCACAGCAGCATCTCTGTCTGTCCTGGTGGCACCAGATCTGACCTGTATAGCCACTGCCGAAGGGTCCAGTAGTGAAACTCTACATTTACAGGGCCACTCTAGCTTTAAATGACAATAAAAGTGTCAGTATTACGTGTGTGCTGGCTCAGGTGTGTGGTGGTCAGTGCCCTGCAGGCCAGGGCAGAGCTGAGGCTGCACTGCCCTCTCCTTCCTCCTGACTTTAGGGGACGAAAAATAACCGGAAACAGCCCCAGGTTTTATGCTGTTCACTCAAAAGGGTAAAACGAAGTTATGTGCTCCAGCTGCCCGTGCTCTTCTGAGGCAGCCTAGGGACAGAACTCTGGGAGGAAGAAGCATCCCTAGGGCAGAGGTATCTGGGCTCAGGATCCTGCTGGGGCTGTCACTCATGGTCTTACCCCATGGAAAAGTTGTCATTCCTTTAAAATAAAGGAGGTTGCGATGGAGCACTCCCAACCCAGCAGCTGGAAGGCAGGCACAGCCACCCCCAGGACCCCTCCCAAACCCCAGTGCAAGCACCAGTTGACTCAGGTTTGTCTTTTACGCACTTTATTTAGGAACAACCAAAAATGTCTGGTTTCATTTCAACAAACTGTACAAGCAAGCTCTTCCCCTCGCCCACCCTCACATCCACATATACAAAAGGAAGGGAAACTTGCCGTTCACTTCTCAGAAGTGGCATTGTTGCTACAGGGAGTTCTTGCCCTCAGAGGGTAAGAGAGCAGGTAAAGTCCATAGCACGTACAAGCTACCCTAGCCCTAATAATAGCTACAGCCCACAATCACAGGCAGCTTCTTTTTTTGTTTCCTCTTTAAAACCTTTACCAAAAGTAAAAACTATTTCCTGTTTCACACGATTGCCAAAGTGACCATTTAAAATTGTGGTCTTGGAAAAAAAAAAAAACCAAAAAAAACCCCAAAAACAAAGTAACAACCCCCCTGGAACCCCCCACACCTCCCCGGCACAAAGACAGCTTTACACAGCAGAGCTCTCACCCTGCTCCCTCACTGCACCGGCCACCCTTATGAAAGGTCCCGTTGCAGCTACAATTACATTTTCCTTTGGATAAATCCAAGCAAAAATTCCAGGTCATTCAGCACCAGCATGATTTCTAAATAACAATAATTAAAAAAAAAAANTTTTTTAAAAAAAAAAAAAAAAAAAAAAAAAAAAAAAAAAAGAAAAAAAAAAAAGAGACCCCATTAGGCTGACTTTGTGGTCTACTGAGAAACAAAGTGATCAACACGCTGTTCCCAAAGTCTCTCTTTTAGTGCAATGTTAGTATGTGCAAGGGGAATCACAGCCACGTACCCATAACACCACCATGAGCCAGATGGGGCAGAGAGAAAGTGCAATTTTAGCTAGAAATTTTCTATGCCATGGATTCCTAGCCCAACCTTCACTAGCACCAGTAAGCAAGAATCCTCCTAACACCACCTTCCATCAGTAAAGGGAAAATGGGGCTTTAATTTTGCCACCAGAATACGCCAAATGTCAGCCAACAGAGCACTTGGGCCATAACAAGAAAACCCAAAATTAAAAAAAAAAACCAAACCTAAAAAAAATTCACTGCTTACATATCAGAGCTCCCTTGCTCTGCTTTAAAGTTTTGTGATGCCGATCCAACATTCCTGGCACACACCACTGCCAGTAAAACATACAGCAGAAACTAAATTTCCCAATAAAAAGAACAGGGATAGCCTGCAAGTGCCTTGTTCCCCTCCATGTGTTGTGTTGCCTAATCTTACCCTGCTGGTTTTGGGATCAGCTGAGAAGTGACACCAGAGATTGACAGGTGAGCTGAATCACATCAGGACCTTGATTGATTTGAAGAGAGTGAAGCCAAAATAATCTGGGCAACAGGGGGAAGAAGTTTACAAGCGTTTTAAAAACTGTCACCCTGATGGGAATGTGCAGCATCACATTTACTTTGTAATTTGGGCCCAAGTGCTGAAAATCATCTTTTTCTTCTGATTCCCAATGAGCCAGCTTCTGATCAGGTTGTTTCTGTTATATCTGTAAGAGAGGGGCTGCAGGGAAAACAATACAACATCTCTGCAGGTGACCAAAATCTGTTGCTTTCCAATTAAAAAAAAATTAAAATACCCCAAACCCTAAATGAAAAGCCAGCCTACTACAGCTTCCTTCTCTTGAACTGTCAGGGGACATGTAACAAAACTTAACCCAGCAGGTATCTTCCAGCTCCTGTGTGAGGTTAAGGACTACAGTGTTTCTCTGCCAGCAGCTACTGCTTTAGCTGGTGGCTTCTCCTGGTGGCCAACTCAGGGAGGGGACATGAAATCACACTAAGATCCTGCAAGCACCTGTGCCATCCTCCCACCACACTGCAGGCCTGATGTGCATCATCACTCAGCTCTCAGGAAAGTGGAGACAGGAGCCTGTAGATCATGGTTTGTTTAGTGTTCTGATGAAAAAAAAAAACAAAAAAACACCCCACACCAAAATTTCAAGGCTGCTAATTACAGAGCTGAAAAATAAGGTATCCAAATGAAACATAGAACAATGTCTAGAAATCTCATTGTAAGGGCTGCTGACACCAATGAATTTTCAGTTCCTTGCACCAGGAGAACCAGCAGCCCCTTTCCATGAGCAAGCCAGAGCCAGCACAAATCAGGGTTTCGGGTTATTAAGCAATTGGATTGTGCCCTTAATCTAAGCAGCCTCGGAGACAGAAGTAACAAGATTCACATGGATTAAAATTGATGGTTTCTGCTGTGCCTGCCAAGCCCAAGCTCAAGCATAGCGGATGGAGGTGGAGAGTTTAATTTCCCTTCCTTACTGATGCTGGCTACATCACCTCAATCTTACACCCCTTTCAAGTCAAGATATTCATCTTTGATTAGATGATGATAAATATTCACACACTATGAAGAATTGTGGTGACACCTCCTCTTAACACCACAAGAGCTGCTGTTGGGACTGTCAAGCCACCTCTCAATTTTTCTTTTCAGTTTCGGATGCAAACACTTTTCCAATGTCCTGCACCAAAATCTGAGTCTGTTTGGAGATGGCACCTGTTTCTCCTCCTCAGCAGAGAAACAGAAGACCACAGAGCTAAACCCTCAAAAATCTTCAGCTTATACTTTTCTGGAGATTTCAAGTCAACAAAAAAATGTAGGTAACAAGGAATGTAGGAGTTAGAAAGGGAACTCGATCATTTTCTGATTTCTTTTTTGTCTCTAAATCTTACCCTCCCCACGCAAAGGCATTTGCCAGCCCCGTCACCATGTCCGAGGGGAGTCTGCATGGAACCACTTTTTAAAATTCCTCTGACCCAAAAGAAAGAAAACTCCTGCTGTGCTTGTATGAATGCATGGAGACAAAGCTCAAAAACCTCAGCAGCTTCCAACCCTCAAGGCTGGTTTTTCTGTGTACACCGGGAAATTCTCCCTCTAGCTCACAAGACTTCTTTTCAATTTTTCTGGAAAACCGGCTAAATACAATCCAAGTGCAAAATATTTCAGCTAGTGCATCAAAACATGGTTTGAAGGGACCAGTTCATACCGTAGTCCTTAAGCATTCCTGTAGATGGAGCGGGGATCACTCTTCCAATCAGCCATAGGCCCTTAAGTGTACACCAAAAATTCCACAGAAAATCACCTTGAATGGGCAAACTACACTTCCAACGTATTTATATAGCAAGTAGTTAGTAAAAGTGTACATTTATAATGTACATCTTAATGCAATAAAGAATCAATGGCATATTTGAACTGTATATATGTGTAGTTAAATAAACCTGCATGTACATAGACACTACAGAGTAAATTGACCTACCTGTATTTGTTCTCTGAAGGTGACACTATACATATCCTCAGGCTGCACGACTCCCAGATCTGCTTTCAGCTTTAGAACCACTCAGGTTCTCCCTGCCTCTGATATTTTGGGGTGCATGGGATTGCACCCATAATAAACCCCTGGGGCTGTCACCACAGGACAGCTGTCCCTGGTCCCCAAAGAGAGCCACGGGGATGCCACCGGCTGAGCTGTCACCAGCCAAGGTGGGATGGCTGCTGGTCACGCCTCCAGCTGTGCCATGACCATCAACAGCGCTTCCAGAGGCAAATTTAGGGAGCCTGGTGCCACACAGGCTGCTCCAGGTCAGTGCCACCCCTGCTCACAGCGTGGTGGGATGGTTGGTCTGGCTATGGGATGCAGAGTGCCAGTGGCCACATCCAAGGTGTCACCTTGTGGGGCGCAGGTCACCTCCGTCTGGGGCAGATGGTCACACCCGGCCATGGTCTCACAGCGTGTGCAGGGAAGCCCTGTGAGCTCAGGCACAAGCACCCAGCACATCCCAGCAGGCAGGGGAAGCCTCTGCCAAAGCACTGAGCAGCCACAGCCCTTCCAGCAGCTGAGCAAGGCGGCCTCTTGAAGAGGGGGCAAAGAAAGAATTGCAAAAGCAAGGGCAATTAAAGGTAGAAATCAGACACCATCTTTGGAAGAGGTTCTGAAAGAGCCTTTCTGGTTTCAAACCAGATTGTTTGTAAATCTCTGGATCCGATCCTCTGGGGTTTGCTACCCACCCTCCTAATAAATATCATTTACCACCAACAATAAAGTCTCCCACATTAAAAAGCTCTCACTAAATAAAAACCTTCTACTGAAAAAGCTTGGCTGAGTTGGCTTGGCAAAAAATAAGCAGCTATGACTACTCTCCATAAATACATCAGCAGATAAACACCAAAAAGTATTTAAGTTAAAGGACAATGTTGGCTCCAAAACAAACCAGGAATGAACCAGCCATGAATAAATTCAAACTAGAAATTTAAATACAGTTTCTAACCACTCAAAGGCAGTCAATTTTTGGAATAGCCTTCCAAGAGCAAAAGTGAAGGCAAAACATGGAACCAATTTGGAGTTGGGATTTGATTAGTTTGTGACAGAATGACCTGACACAGCATTTGGCTGGACTATTCAGCTCAAGAGTTTCCCTTCTAGACTTTGTTTTCTATTAGAAAAGAATATCTAAAGAAAAAATGTTCAAGCAGTTGCATCACACAGCAACCACCCAAGACAACACCCATTAAAAATGTACAGGTACCAGCCAGCAGGCAGGATAAATGGGAAATTTATTTTGCTCTTTTGCCAGAACTATTGCACGTGGCCTGGAAAATAAAAAGGGGAAAAAATAGGAGAAGAAAAACAAAAAGGACTGGATCAAACAATTGAAATCACCAGTGGTGCTGCAGAAGGATCTGCCATGTAGGGCTGCAAGAAGGAAACTTCCTGATGGCAGCAGAGCCGCTGCCTTGGAGACAACAATGACTTGAACCACTCACAGCCACACTGTGACTCTCTGCATTTGTTCTCTGAAGAACAGGCTGTTCTCTCCAAACAATGAAAAGGATTCCAGGTCAGGATGCAAAAATTATTATGTGCTAGTTCTCAGAGATTAAAGAGAGACTTGGAGATTTAACAGCCTGTTACAGTCAATCTCCAGGAGCACAGGGGAAGGTGTTCTAGCCAGCAAGGGAAAAATGACACCAAACTCCATCTCCTGGGCTGCCCAGGTCTGGGAACCTGCTGCTTATCAGAATATGCAATGCTCACTCTAACCTCATCCGGAAGGATGAGAATCTCACTCAAATTCAAGACTGGCAGTTTTCTTCTCAAATCCCTTCCCTTTCATAATACACTCAACACCTGTGTGCCCACAAAGCTCTTCACTGCCAGGGCTTAAGGACCAGAAAAGGCAGAGAGGATATATGCAGTCATGCCAACCTTTAGAGAACAAACACCTTAATGGACAGATGTAAAAAAAAAAAAAACGAAAACAGAAACAAGTACTATGCCATGATAGTCCATATCTAAGCAATGATCTTGTTTACACAACGTCTGAGATTTGTTATGCTTGTATAGGCAGCTGTAGGCATCGGTATATGAATATGAAATCTGAAAGTCTGTCACTGGAAAGCAAACAGGAGCATCCTATTTCCTGGGTGTGAGCTGAGCCCCCGCCAGCTCCCAGCTCTCCTCGGCTGGGGCACCGAGAGCTCAGCACCGAGTGCCCAGTTTGTGCACGTGCTGCCTCCTGTGCTGTGCTCAAAGGTCTCATGGATGGCAGTGCTTCACCAGCTCTGGTGCTCCTCAGGCTTGGATCAGGCCGGCCCATGGGTTCCTTAAAGATCACAAATTTCTTCTCAAGGGTAAGAGCGGATCCTCTGGTGGTTTGGGTTCAGTCTGTTTCTGGAAAAGAACACAAGTGTCAGAGACGCTCCTGGCCTTGCTCCAGGTGGGGTGTTGGGTGGGGAGGAGGGGATGCAGGAATGCCTCAGGATAGGCAAGATCAGGAGCCTTGATAGAGTCAGCTGCAAAGAAGGACTAGCTAGCATCATTCAGATGGGCTAGGAAACCCAAAATCCTTGAGGGAGTGGAGTTGGCTTTGCATCTCCTAAGAAGGGATGCACCTTTGCTAAGCACCTCCTGCCTCTGTGCCACGAGGGTTGACAGGACCCCCTTGCTCCGGCAGGCAGAAAGCCACGCTCAGAGGGCACTGGCAGGGGCACAGCCACCTCCCCAGCACAAAAGCTGGCCCCCCACCAGTCCCCAAAGCCACCATTCCCCTGCAAAGCACACAGGATGTGCAGCAAAGGCAGGACCCATCCAAACCCATGCTCCACCTTCTCCAAATTAAATGGAAAGGGAAGAAATTAATTTTACTCGATTTTTGTAATTATTTTTTAAAGGCCTGCAGCCATGGCAGAGGTGTATGGGAACTCCAAAGCAAGGCAGTGGGACTGGAGAAGATCCCAGCTGGCCAGCAAGGAGCTGTGTGCCTGGACCAGCACTGGGACAGGGCCAGCACTTGACCATCCCCATCTGGTGGGAACCCTACCAGGCAGGAAACAGCCCCAGCTGCACTGCAGAAAAGCCCACAGAGGGCTTGGAAACACCTCACTCTCCACAACACACATCCACACACAGACACACGCCTTCCAAAAGTGAGTTCTGGAGACTCCATGTCCCCTCCTGCCTTTGCAGCCTCTACCTTCACCACCTGAGCCTTTCTCCATGCCAAACAAGGATGTTCACATCTGGAAAGCAGGCAGCAGGAGAGAGAAAGGCAGGCAGGGGTGTGTCTCCTGTTGGAGGCCCGGCAGAGACATGGAAAGAACCAGTGGCACAGGACAAGCAGCCAGGCCCCTTTCTTCCCAAATAAATAAATAAATCCATGGGCCATCTTCCTTCAGGGCAGGTAAAATGACCGGACACTTCTAAAGTTTTACTTCAGCTTGAAATAAAGCCAGGATTTGGCTTCTGGTGCCAGCAATCAATGGCCAAGGCAGGAAAGGGCAGGCAGGCAGTGGCACTCATGTCATCCTGCCAGACTCTCCTCACCCTCCTTCTTTTATGCCTTTCTTTCACAGAAAGAGCTCCTCACCACTTCCTCAGTTAACCTCAAACACTAACCCCTTCGAAAGAGGAGAGGCCCAGCGTCCTGTGCCGCCCCAAAAGCCCTCCCACGCCGAGGCAGGGGCCTTACCCAG
>VYXD01002853.1:1239211-1270092 GCA_013397195.1 Hylia prasina
GGGGGTCCCGGCGCTGCCCTCCCGGCCGCCCGGCTCCCACGCCTCGCTGCTCTCCGACGCCTCCGCGCCGGCTTCGCACGGCCCTTCCCGGCTCCCGGCCGCCTCGGGGCCGCAGCCCCTGCCCTCCTCCTCCGCCTTCACCGCAAACCACACCTTGAGCTGCTGGGCGCCGAGGCGGGCGCGCTCGCAGAGGCCGGGCACGTCCTCCTCCCGCAGCCCCTTGTGCTTCTCGTAGTAGTCCTCGAGCACCTCCCGGCCGGCGGGGCTGACCTCCACCAGCCCCGGGGGGAAGACCCCCCGCCGGTAGTTCTCATACCACTTCAGCTGCCCGTTCTTGTAGCCATAGCGGCTGTCCCCGCACCAGCGAATGACCTCGGCCCGCGGCAGGCCCGTCTGGGACACGATGGCGTCATACTCCTGGTTCGTGGGGCGCTGGGTCTGCACGAACATTTGCTTCAGCAGATGCCGCTGCTGGGCCGTTTTTTTGAAGTTCAGTTTGGTTTTGGGAGGGGTGGGCGGACGGCTGGAGCTGCCGTCCCCCTTTTCATTTGCGCCGGTCCCCGGTACCTCGTTTTTGCCGTTGGACTCGGTCACTCGCAGGTTTTTCAGGTTGATTTTGATGGGACTCACCTTCCGCTCCGCCGAGTTGGGGTTGCTGCCGGAGGCGTCGACTGAGCCGTTTTCACTCGTGGCCCTCTGCTCATCCGAGGAGTCTTCTCCTTCCCCGCCGCCATTCTCTGCCTCCTCCTCCTCCTGTTGAGCCACCTCCTCCACTTTCTTATTTTCCTCTGCCACCTTCTTCTTCCTCCTCTCCGAGAACCAGCTGTCGATCTCCCTCCGAGTCATCTTCGTTTCTCCCCTCAGGCGGTTCACCTCTTCCTCTGCAGGAAGGGGATTTTGGGCAAAACTGCTCTCCAGGGCCTTCAGCTGCTCCGGCGCTCGCTCCTTGTACTTGGTTGGGGTGAAGTCAGGCGCCTGGTGCCACGACTGTCGCCGTGGTGGGTGGTGAGGGGCTGGCGTGGCTGCCACCGCTGCAGGGCTCAGCTCAGCTCCTCTGGGTGGGACGTCGAAGGTGATTTCGGGCAGGGAATCAAGAGCGCTGTCTCCAGGGAAGATGGCCCGGCCGCCTCTCACGTTCCTGTAGTGGTACCTCCTGTCGCTGAACCATTTTCGGATCTCCTTGGTGGACAAGCCCGTGATCTTTGTCAGCCGCTCGACTTCAGCCTGGCCAGGGAACTGGTTTCTGCAGAAGCTGCCTTTGAGGGCTGAGAGCTGCTCGTGGGACTTCTTGTTTTTGTAGACATTGGGATCCAGGAAGGTCTGCGAGGAGATGGCAGGGCAGGCGGTGAGCAGGGACTGGGCGCTGTTGACCACCTTGACCCCCGATGTGTTGCTGGAGCTCACGGTGCTGTGCTGTGCCGCCGGCTGTGGCTTGGGGACAGAAGTCACTGCCAAGGTGAAGGAGGAGCTGGTGCCCTTCAACCCGTTTGCCATGATGGGCTGCGTGACCAGCAGCCCCCCTGTCCCCTCTGGCTGCCCCACCACGTGGCCTGGTAAAGTTGCCTGGATAAGATGGGGAACAGTCCCAGGATTTGCAACCAGGGGCGTGTTCAACACTGTAATGGTGGGTTGTGGCACAGACTGAATAACAGTGTTGAACATCTTCTTCCTGGCATCTTCGATCTCCTCTGGTGACCAGCTGATGCCCTGCTTCAGCCTCTGGGCAGTGAACCAGATCTTCAGCTGCTCTTCTGGGTACTTGGTCACCACGGTCAAGTAGCAGAGCTCAGCTTTGGTGGGGTAGGGGAACTTGTTGAAGGAGTTTTTCAGGAAGCTGTTGGAGTCCATGGCGGCATTGTACGTGGGAATGCTGCTCAGTGGGATCATCACCTTGGGAAGGGACTTGGATGTAGGGAGCTGCTGATGCAACGGCGGCTGCTGCTGCAGCGACACAAGTTGTGCAACACCTGCCTGCAGAACAGGCACGTTTCCTATGATGGAGCCATTCACTATGTGGGATGACTTTGTTGAACTTGCAGTGGGCTGGCTGACTGGGACGGACCCATTTAGGAACGAATGCTCCCCATCCTTCGCCTCTGACTCACCGCCCAACTGACTTGACACATTCTCCTTCAGCGTGTGGATTTTTTTGGCCTCAGGTTTACCCTTCATTATCTTCATGATCGGGGTTTTGGTAATGATAATTTCAGACTGGCCGTCTGCCCCTTCCTCAGGGACCTCTCCTGGCAGGTCATGGCTGCTGGTGGCCTCGCAGAGACTTTGCTCCACGGCTGTACGAGTGTCCTGCTTCACCAGCCTCCAGACAAAGCTGGTCTCGCCGGCGTGCGCCTCAGCGTTGTGGTGCGAGAGCCCTTCGTGGCTGTTGGCCAGGAAGCTGCACCCCACACACGCGAACGCGGGGTCTTTGCTGAAGTCTGAGTGCTCAGAGTCCAAGTGCCCAAAGAACTGGTGAAGGTCTTGAGACCCGAAGTCACAAGGCTTGCAGATGTAAGTGTCACCGTCGGCGATGCCGCGGTGCCCGTTGGACAAAGCTCCATTATTACTGTTGCTGGCCCCAGCATCGCTCGCTGCTGGTCCTTCTGCAGGAGCCTCTGGTTGTGTTCCTTCATGATCATCTTCTCCAGCATCCTGTTCGGTCTCCTGAAGAACCAGTGTTTTTACTGGTATCATGCAGGGAGTTGTGGATTTCCTTTTGCTAGCCATCGTTATAGTTGATCCAGAGGACTATTTTTATTTCATTTAAATTAAATTCAAATTTAGAAAGCGCTATTGCAAGTGCTCTGTGGTCCAGATTCCAGCAAACTCATGATGTCCCAAGGAGTTGCTGACAAATATTCATATTTGCCACTGAACCTGAGGATAAGGAGAGGGAGGAGGGGTTAGTTCCCTATTAGACAAAGCACAACTGCTCTGGTATTTAACAGCCTCACTCAATAAATAATTTTTCTTCTTTCATTGGAAAAATCTAACTTGACCTTGGATTTACTGTATTTTCACAGCTAAACCTGTGAACTGTTTCAAATCAAACACACAAACATGCCACTTTTACAGCCCACGTCAAATTCTCATTTAAGGAGGAAAACCACTGAATTTTCCCCTCATTCTGCCCTGTCAAGACCCGTCCTTGGTGTCTCAGCAGGGAGAGCAGTGCCTGGGCTCCCTGTGTACCCCGGTCCCAGCTCACAAGAGGTGACACCAGGCAGGGTCACCTGGGAAAGCCACCTGCTTTCCATCACAAAAAAGGGATGAAAAATCCACATATTCCCCACAGAACATTTCAATTTCTTCAAAATCAGCATTTTCCATCCATCCCGTCGGGAAGGTTCCTGCCAGCGCAGAGAGAGCACTGTGTCCATGCCACAAATCTCTGCAGACACCCAGAGCTGCTGCAAAGAGCGAGGAGGCTGCAGTATTTTAGCTCTTCTTGCTCAGCAAGCCCGCAAAGCATTTGGGAGATGCCCTTCCCATCCTGTGTACGTTTCATTACTGTTCCAACAGCATCTGTGAGTCCTTGTCTGGAGCCGCAAGAGAAGGTAAAGGCCCCAGAGCTCAAGAGCAGCATCACAATGTTCCTGGCTCCCAGCCTTCCCCTCCCACCACCTCTGCAGCTTTTGGCACTCACACCACCCAATGCACTGGGGTATTCCCTAACAAAGTGCAATTTCTCGTCAGTGCAAGCCCATCTCGCTGGGCTTGGGCTAACCAGGGATTTGTTACATTTAAAACCAAAACCAAACAAAAATAAGCAAAACCCACCCAACCAACCAACAATAACTTTTTCCTTTATTTTTTTTTTTCCCTCCTCTGAAGCTAAAGCAGACCCTGAAGTGCTCCCGCCTGTGGAAAGCTGGAGCTGGCTGAGGCATTAGCCCCAACCTTATTCCTGGCCTGATGTAGCTTTCCCACTCGCACAGCAAATGTTCTGTGCCTGAGATCATGACCCCAGGGCAGTAAAGCTGCTGTAGCTGGCACCAGGAATCATCTGCCTGGTGACACCCCTCTGTCAACCTTTTCTACAGCAACTCTGCTCTTTTTTCACTTCAACAGAGGGATAAAATGGTATTTTTCCAGACTGCAAGGTCACTTGGAAGCATATGGACGCACTGATTCATATTACAAAGACTCTGTGCCAGATTTCCCTGAGATTTACAGTAACAGCAACTGAGCTTTATAAAAACACTCATAAAAACTTGAACTTTAAAAAAAAAAAAAAAAAAAGACTTACCATCCTATGAGATGACTCACAGAGGTAATTCCTATCAGTTACAGCAGTTGTGCACCAGCAGCTTTCTCAGATCAGATATTTGGAGCTGATCTCATGCACTGAGAAATGCAGATCAGGCAAATGGCTTGGTGGTGCTTATGCAATACCTCCTGTGCTTAGTTTTGTTGTGCTTAGTTTTTAGAGCAGAGGAATGAAAGATCCTCATGCAAAAAAAAAAAAAAAAGAAGGAAAAAAAATCAAACAGAAGAAGTTCAATTTCAAATGACCTCCCTAACTTTATTAGATTTTTTTTAAAAAAAAGCTTGTTCTGAAAGCTGACACAATTTTTTCCAAACGGGAGAGCCCGGATGGCTGGCTCTGGCCTCAGCAACTCTCAGGCACCGTTTGAAAGACTGACGGGAAAACGTAACTTCCCGTTAATGTGGGCTGATCTGAGATTACAAAACAGTCCTGTAAATAGTGTTAGTCATCTCTGAACTTGGCATCAGAAAAGACTGCTTGCTATGCTAAGGCATCGTGAAGAGCTAGAAGTTATAACTTAAAAAAAAAATCTATAAATAAAACAGGTATTAAAGGTGTGAGCTGGATTTAGATGGCGTGGATTGCACATCTCAATACCTGCTTTATGCTACTCTCATCCCACCTTCTCCTGGTTAGTCCTGCCCTCTGCAGAGGGCCAGAAAGTTATTCATTAGCATTAGCAAGTGGAATATTTGGATGACTATGAATGGGCTGTGCTATTCAGAGGGGAAGAGCATGCATTTGACACCAATCCCAAGATCCTCATTTTTGATGCTAAGTTAAATATTACACAGTCTAGCAGGCTGCAACGACCTTTCCAAGTCGAGTCAATTAGGGAAAAAGCAGTAAGATCAGCCTGAAGGCTACAAAATACAGCTTTAAAGGCTTGAGAGGAGTTTCATGTCAGGAAAGCAATGGTAAAAAGGAACACTTATTTCATTTTATCCTGCAGCTTTAACACAGAGAGAACCTGCTGGGCTCTCTGCAAGCTTTTTTCTTTCCAGCAAACTCCAGTCTCCATTACTGAGACAGCTCCAGGCCCTGACAGATCTGACCCAGTGTTTATGGAGTCTCCAGATATCAAAAAGATGATTTTTATCTGTCAACAGAGTAAATTTGATACAAAGCAATGGCGACACACAAAGACCCTCATTGTGCCACATTAACAAAGTGCCTCTCCCAGGCACTCCATCGCTATTATTTTGGGTAAATGTGAGTGGCCTGACCCACCTACAGAGAACCTAAAAGCTCTGCATTTCATTTACCAGCACATTTGCATCAAACTCTGTACTCTCTCCAACAACTTTCCTTAAAAATGCAATCAAAGGAGCCCCAGCCACCACAGCTCTCCTGCAGGGCTCCAATATTAATGCCACCTGAGAACACAGATTGCAAATTTTAGCTGGAAGTGAATCACAGTGGCAATTTACTGGGGGAAAAAAAAATTAATCAAGTGTACTGTTTGTCCATTTCATTTCCACGGAACAGTTGCATAACCGCATGTTGGAAGCATGTTTTATTCACTGCTCACCTTCTGGAATGCACTTAATACTTTAATACACCACTAATATATAACAGAATGGATAATTCACTGATTTCTCCTCATTAAAGTAAGTGAGGCTGTTCTAATGGATAGGCTAAGTTAATGGCAGAAAAAATAATCAATTGAAGAAGGTTGTTACAACTGATCTCAGTGTATATGTCACCACTGCAGATGCCTCAGACCCATTTGCACAGCCATGAGTGAAGAACTCCATGTCCTATGTATTACTTTATGATTAACTGGAACACAGAGACAAAGCTGAATGGAAAAGCTACCTGGAGCCAGGAAGACAAAGTTATTGTACTTAAATTCATGGTTCCTACTTAATTTCTACCTGCTAATTTCATAGAGAGGTAGCAGAGTAAGCAGGTCAAATGTTCAGTGCACCTAAACCATCCCTGCTGCGGGAAATCTCAGGGGAACCTGACTTAATGCAGAGAAAAACCTATTTTTTTTCCCAGTGACGCTCACAGAAACTAAGGCTGGAGGGAAAGGTGGCAGTTCCAGGTACAAAACCAACCCTTTGCAGAGCAGCTTTGCCTCCACTGAGGGAAACAATGCCCAGACCAGTCACAGTGAGCTCTGCAATAGCAGAAAATTTATTTCTGCAGAGATTAACAAAGGGAGGTTTCGAAATCTGCACTGCTGAGTATGAACTTTCAGCTTTTTCCAGCTTGGCTGGATATAACTGGTTTGGTTTTAAATGTTTCACTGAATTAACGAGTTAGGTTGTTAATACAAAACATTCACTGCATGCAGTGCCAAGGTCCCCAGTTAGAAGATTAATTTTTTGCGACCTTTTGCAAACCTCGCCTAGAAACAGCAACCAGAAAACCCACCAGGCAGCAGCACCAGCCAGGACAGAGCAGCTCCAGTCCCACTGCCCAGGCATGGGAATACAGGACAGCTGCCCTCCCCTGCCCCCAGCCCTGCCAGCTCCTGGTGCCAACGCTGACACCAGGGACAAAGCTCCATGGGGACACAAAGGATGGCTGCGTGTTCCGTGGGCTCTGGTGCTCTGCTGAAGAGGGAATGCTCCGTTAAAATGAAACGAAATTAATAAAAAAAATCAGATTTTTAAAAATCAGCACCAAAATAGAAGTAAAATAACAGTTTTCTCAACACTTTCAGTGCCTGCTAGGCAGACACGCTCAGGTTAGAGAGAAAGTTAATGTTTCTGTCTCTTATGGAGCCAAGCACAATATTGGCACTTTAAATAAAAGCAGTTTGTTTTTAAGTTGAAGCTCTGCAGGCCTCAGCTGATAGCATCATATGAGGGGGGAAAGAGGAAGAAATCAAAGGAGGAAAAAAAGTTGATGTTTTTGAGGTTTTTGTCTCTCCCCTTCAGGCTCTACCTCCAGCCAGGGTCAGAAGAAGTAGTGCTGTCTTTGGGAGCTCCAGATGACTTCCCAATCACACTGTCATTAGCCAGGACATTAAATAAATTATCCCTGTGGCCAGCACCATCAACCCAAACTTGAGGGCTGAGACCCCTTGCCCTTCCCACCCCCACAAATGTCCCACTGTGTGTGGGGACAGCAGGTCCCTCCAGCATGACAGGCACCCAGTTAGCCCTGGGCAGCACTGGGAGCCAGCTCAGTAGCCTGGGGCTGGGTGCCTTTACCATGGTGCTGTGGATGGACATCTCAGCAAAGACCTCTCCAGGCCACAGCCCTGTCATTAGATTCAAACAGGTGATGTCCCCAGCAAGGACAGATCACCTCTCCAGAGAAAATTTCCAAGGTGTGGGTGGCCCCTCCCTGCCAGCTGTACCAGCATGGCTCTGTGAAGGAGAAAGGGCAAGATTTGGCAGGGCTGAGCTCCTCTGTTCCCGCTCTGCAGTTGTGTATCCCAGCTAGCTGGAGCCCAGCATCCTCCCTGAGTAACTCTGCAAAGGCTGCAGCTGGGAGGAAGTCACAAGATGGGAACATCTCCAGCAGCCTAAAAATGCCAGCAGCAGAGCATCACCCTGGCTTCTGGCACACATCCCCATGCCATGCCCTTGCACCTGGAGGCAGCTTCTGGCACTCAAAACCTGGTTCATAACCCAGACCAAGGTCCTGACACACTTAATTCTTTTGGAGTTTGACCCCATTCAGGACTGCAAGTTCATCAATGAGCAGTTAGTGAGATTTTCCCCTCCAGAGCAGATTGGTACCACAACAACTCTGCAGGCACTCAAACCTCAGGTGATGTTAACATGAACAAGCAGAGCCACCAGCAATACAATAACCACAGAGAGGCCACACAGGCAAGAAAGGCTCTTCACATCTTATTATTTCACGCTGCACAAATGTACAAACACACGCACAAACTTCAGCAGTTTTGAGCTTCAAGCAGCCTCACAGTCAACGTTTGTACTGAGGAACAATTTCTCTTTATGCCAACTGGTCAGGGTGCTTTGTAGCTTAAGCCTGGCTTTGAAACCACGGGTACAGTCTAAATGCAGTGGGAGCCGGTTGACCGAACAATCGTATTCATTCTCCATTCCTTGGCAGGCCTAGAGCAGAAAAGCGTCTTTTCCATTTAGACCAGTGAAACAGAACTATTCATTAAAATTTCACCCTTCTCCGAACTGCTGGACTTCTCCATTTAAAACCTGCCTCTAAGAGAAGGCCTCTCTCCTCTGCCCCACAGTGCTCCTCATTCCCCTGTCTCAAGTAGTCACCCATTTCCGAGCTGTGTTAGGATTGCTCCTGTGCTGTTAACAGCAGCACCTCTCCTGTGTGTTGGTATCTGGGCAGAGGCTGCCTCAGCACTCAGGGACTAAGGGCAATTATCTCTGCTTTTCTTTTTTTTCCCCCAGACAAGCTCAAAACTGTGCAAGATAGAAGGTTAGAAAGAGCTGGCTGAAACAGAACACGATTAGAGTATAAAAATAGGTCACTGGGATAATATAACCTTTAGACTACTGGCAATGTGCCCCCCTTAGAGACAAGCCTGTGTGCTATATTTCAGGAGAATGTGAGGAATAAAAAACAACCACCACGACACACATCAAAACAAAACCACTGATCATCCCTCAGAGCTTTGCGTGCTTCTGTTTGAACATTACTAACATTAATTCACTCCTTTTCCTCTGCCCTCATCCATTTGATGGAGCACAAAATAAATGTTATGTAATCACACTATTAACATCTTCCAAAAAAGTAATAATCTCTTGGCACAGAGGCTTCATTACAGATTTGCTCTGCATTGCACTACCTTCGCAGGGTTCACAGTTCCAGCATCCCAGGGACCCACGTCCATAGCTTCAATCCTCAGATTTGTCCATGCTGCAAAACATTCCCGGCATTCCCCCAAAGCAAAAGGCCCAGCAGACAGATAATCACATCTCAACAGAGCCAGCTCTGAGGTTAGCACTACCAGCAGAGGACACCAAATAGTATTAATGGAGCTTCAAGAAGTGCCTCAGCTCATCAATATCTGGGTGTTCCATCACCTCACACTCAGCTGGTGACTGCCAGGAGGTTGGTTTGTGCCTGAACAGGACAGTATGACCACACTTGTAAACACACTGGAGTTCTCATTTCAGCCCCTTGTGCTTTCTCTAGGATGCTTTGTCTTTGCTGGCATTGTCAGGGCTTTGCTTGTGATTTCATCTGAAACAAAGGCACTTCAAACAACCCCTCACACATGAACTATATCCTGCCACACCACCTTCAGATGTGCCACACGCCTTGTGATCCCACCCTTAGAGCTCATTGCCAAGCATCCCCATTTCCATAGGACAACCCCAGTTTTGGCAGATGCAGCCCTTCAGAATGTATGTAAAGATTAATAGGTTACACCTAAAATACACTTCTTTGTGTTTTTATTATCTGAAATTGCTGAACTGGCTCCAAGACAAAATTCTACTGGGGAGCTCAGAGCGATGAATAATCACCAGAGGTAGATCTTTGTCCACGTGAAATTTCCAACAAGGATATTTGAGACTTTTAAATCAGCAGGGAGCGCTTGGCTGAGCCAGTGAGGAGATCACAGGTGTGAGCACTCAACGGCAACAGAGCACCCACACTGCCACAGCCCCACTGTGCTCTCAGAGCTGCTACAGCCTGCCCCTTCACAAGGAATGGGGAAGCTTTGGAACCCACCTTTCTGATGTATCCCTGCTCACAACCCCACTGCCAGGCTTGCACATCACCTCCAAACGGGTGACCTCAATCGAGAGGCCATCACCCCAAATTCTGGAACCACAGCTCCAATGCCAGCACAGCATTTACTGTTAAAAGAAAACCAGTGTCAGCTTTTACACCAGCACCAAAACGATCCCACTGCAGACACAAACCCAAAAGCCTGTCACACAGGTTTCTCACCGAGCATCCAAGTCCCCTGTGGACTGAAGAAGCGCTTGCTGAAGCCAGGCTGATCACCAGGCTGATCACCAGTTACCGAGCAGCCGCATAAGGGACAGACCAGCAGCAATTCCAGGGAAGTAAAGAGTGCCCAGAGCTCTAAAACAAGATGTGGGTGGGAAGGACTAAACCAAGCTGCTAAACAGTACCAGAGGCGCTGGAGCTGATCATCTGCAGCACAGCCTGATGACTACAAGTCCTGCAGCCCCTTCCCTTCCCAGCTGAGCATTTTTGGATTACTTCATCCTCCGTGCCCTTCTGCAATATGCAGCTTCGAGAGCCGCGTTACGTCCTGGCTCACCCTCAGCTCCCCATTCCTCCACTTACAGTTGCTATAACCAAAAAGAAAACTGCAAAATACTTTGTCTGAAAGCAAAGAAACAGGGTTTGGCAGGTTGGGATCGTGGATTATTTTTTTCCATCCCCATGGATTCTGCTTCAGAGTCGTCCTTTCAGACCTTGCGCGCAGCCGATGGCTTTTGCAGCTTATTGAGCCCGCTGGTTTATGGCAATGTTTTTCTGCTCACTGAACTGGCTCATTCTTTCAGCAGAACAAACTGTTCCACGTTGAGGCAGGAGTTGGCTGTGTTTTAACAAAGGATTTTTCCCTTCTGACAGTGTTTTGCAAAAGACCCAAAAAAAGGAGTTTGAAGCCAAGTTACAAAAGGTCAGGAGAGGCGAGTCAAGCACTGGGTGTAGTTCCTGTATGTCACAGCCAGACAAGGAAATGGGTGGGGAGAAGAGGAATGGCACTTCGAACTGCAATAATATGTATAAAGTGATATTAATGAGGAATGGGCTTTTAAATGAGGATGGCAAGTATGCAGGCACTATAATTTTTCCTGTACAACAGCAGGCTTGTTAGGTAGGCTGAGGCCTCCGCAATCATTCATCCATGTGAAGCATGCATTTGAGAGAGTTCAAGTAGCACTAGGAGTGAGAAAAAGGCAGTCTTATTTGCTTCCCCTCCCCAAGCTGATTTCAAGGAGCTACCGCACTCTCATCTCCTGTCAGCCAAATGAATATTCAAAAGGCTTTTGCCAAGCCAACGCCAGTCAATCAGGGAAACAATGCTGCAGGGAAAAAAACACTGGGCTGAGAGACCTGTGTGAGACAGGCACCTTGTCCCTCACCACGGCTCTGCTTCAGCACCCAAACCTTTAATGTGGTTTGTGCACAGTGCACCTGCCAGGTCTGCTGCTCTGCCTGCTCCATCCCCTGCCACCCCCAGGACAGCACAGCTACAGGATGGAGGATGAGCATCCCAAGCCAGGGTGCTGCAAGTGGGGAAAAATCCCAGGAATGTGGTCCCAGCAACCCAGCCCTCCTGAGGGAGCTGGTGATAGCTCTTCCCTCTCTGCTGCTACAGGCTGGGACCATAAATGTTTTCTGCATGGTCTGGGCAGGTTCCTGGTGAGGCCCCATGCCCTGCTCAGCAGCAGCAGCTGGTAGGAATTGGGTCTTTCTGCTCTGTGCACTGTACATGGACAGGCCAAGATGGACAACTCTGGCCTTGCAGATGTTGGGAGGAGGGAGTCAAGGGGATCTGCAGCAGTTGACAGTGTGTCATGCCTAATACTCAAGCTTTTCCAGGCCTCAGAGGATCCCTGAATAGAAAGAAACCACCCACCACTGGAACACAGCCACTTTTGTGGCTGGAAGGGGCAGATGTTCAACCCCATACAACAATGCAACACATCAGCTGAGGCTGTAAGTGAAGAATGCTGCATCCACTTAAAACTGAAGAGGGAAACTGGGGACACCATCTAATTCTAGAACTACCATTTGGTCCTGATGCTTAAAGTTCACATACCTACTCTTCAAGAGTGGCACAGGGCTTTCTTCCATTGCCTTAAATAGGCAATATCCTGGACTAAAGCACTGAACCACAAGAACTTCAGAAGCATATGGTCAGACTGGCAAGTGCTCAGTTCCTTCAGCTGGAACACCAATTCCCAAATAAGTCCAGTTCCTTTTTAGCACCTACATAAGTGACAGACTTCCAGAAGTCCCAACTGGACTGCACAGGACAGGCCCAGCTGGCACAGAGGAGGGCAGACCATTAAGAGAGCTCAGTATCTCTGACAGCCAAACCCTTTGCTGAGATGAACCTGGGGAGAAACTGAGTTTCAGAAATCCTGCTCACCACAGCCAGCATTAAATCCTTCACCACTCAGTTGCCAAGAAGAGCTTGGCATGGAGAACACCACCATCCCTACCACCACACCCTCATTCACTGACCCCCAAGAGTTCCCATGGGACAACCTTCTCCCTTTCTCTGAAATACCGTGTCTTTTAGGATTGATAGCAAGAGAAAAAATGGATTTGGGACTTGATTTGAGATCTCTCTGGGCAAAATCTGGGCCTCTGGATCACACACCTGCCAGCCAGATGCAATCCTGGTCATTTGCTCCCTGGTTAGAAACTGTATTTGTTCAAAACCATTTGTCAAGACACTGGACAGAACTCAGAGACACCGAACAAAGTTCAAGGGTTATTTGTGATATGAACCATGCCAGTCAGGACTCTCCTCTTCCTCCAGCTGTTTAGTGACACTTGGAATAGACTGGCCTTTCTGGAGAGTGAATTATTTTTTAGTTGAAAATTTACTGTCCTCTAGATCAGCTGTGAGCTGAAAGCATCCCAGTTATTTACTGCTGGAAGCTAAAGGAATTTCCTTACTCTCAGAAGACAGACGTTTAAAATTAGTTTCAAGTTCAGTTGAGATAAACAAATCACATTCTCCTCCTTTCCCCCTCCTGTTTTGTTTTGGGTTTTGCTTTTTTTTTTTTTTTTAGGAGGGGAGGCAGGATTGGTTGGTTGAGGGTTTTTTTGTGGGGTTTTTTGTTTGTTTGTTTTGTTTGTTTTTTAAATCATGCCTGCTAGTCCAACCAGCCTTTTCCTTAGCTGCTCTTTGCAGCTCCTCATTTAAAAACTCATTCACAAGGATGCTGGAGAACTACAGACACCTTCTGAGAAAAAACAGTAAAGGCAGATCCCTGATTTCAGAGCTTCTCCTTTGACACTTGATTCCCTGGGAACCTAATTAAAAAGAAAGAAACCACCATGTATTTAGGTTTGTTTCCACTTCCCAAAAGGTTGGGAACTAGGATGGGAGCTCAGATCTTCAACCCTCTGCTGACAAGCAAGATGAGCCCAACTCCACCTACCCTGCCCAAAAACTGGAGATGGAAACAGCTCCCAGCAGACTGATGAGGAAGACAAAAGTTGTTTTAAATTGATATTAGAGTACAACTAAAGGGTTGGGGGTTTTGGACTGAGTCCCACAAGCCTGAATTCATACTGATGTACTTTGTACCTTATGGATCACAAGACCTTGATACAAGGTGATTATTTTAAAAAATTCAGGCGTGCTGGGAGAATTGCCTCCTTGCCATGTTTTAGTGAGTCTGCCCATGAACTGCCAGCAATTACTAAGCTTCCACTCTATATTCAAAGCTCTATACAATTAAGTTTATTATTTTTAAGCCTTTCAGACATCAATGTAGCAAACTTAACAGAGCTATTTGGAAGATTAAGACACAAACACTACCATATTATTCAATTTAGCTCCAACACTGAACACTTATTTCTGTAAAGAATCACAGCTAATATATTGCCAACTGCCAGCAGAGACAAACACTTAAAGCTTTAAGTCACACTGTAGCATGGTCTTATAAATCAAATTTAAGATAGAAGAAGAAGGAAATTACTATCATTATGCAAGTACAGCCCAATTACCACCAACTGATAGCAAACCTATCTTCAGGACTTGGCAACAGGCTTCAAAAATCCACCCCTAGAAATGACAGCCCAAGGAAATCCTCCCTTTCTGTGCATGCAGCCAGGTGTAAACCTACTAGTACATCTCCAATAGCTGTATTAGACGACATTTCTAAGTATTTTATACGTTCATACAAGTGCAAAGAGACTTTGTTACCACCTCACCACCCCAGTTCACAGGGGGGAGTTCACTAATAGCCACTCTATTTGCCCAATCAGATCTGCAGGCAGGTGACAAAGGAGACTAATGACAGAAAAAGGATTTGTGCCTGTTTTCTATGATTACAGTGCTCACAGGACAGCTGACTGCTGCATTTTGCTCTCCTGCAACCATCCCACCCTCCACAAACAATTGCATGAACTTAGGTTAGACTCGGTGCACAAGTAGCAGAGGGAACAACAGCCTTCATGGAAATGAGGGAATGAAATGAAATACGAATCAATTAAAAAAAAACAAAAAACAAACAAACAAACAAACAAACAAAAAACAGTTTGCCATACAAAGACTGTCATTTCCTTAGAGCTGACTTAACCTGAAGCCTTTGGAGAAAATCCATCTGTTGCAAATTTAAAATTTCCCAGCCCTTCAAATGAACATCGAAAAGTTCTCATTGCAAAGTGTCCCATGAATAACAGAAATATTTCTGTTTTACACCAAAGACATCACAGACTGTGTTATAATTTCAGCAAGACAGAGATCAAGAATCCCTCCTGGCTTTTCAGAAAAAAATGAAGGGTGGTCTCGTTACGCCAGTTGAAAACATTCATTATCCTCATTAGGGTAAAGGGCACAGCAACATTTTTAACTCTGTTTCACAGCAGTAAGAAAGCAGCAGGATAAAGTAAAGTGCAGGAGTCAGCACAGGGGACAGTAAGGTAAAAATGCCCATGCTGTGTCAGCAGGCAGCCTGCAAGCACAGGAATGGGGATGACCGACTGGTAATGCCATGATGGAGCATTTCATTTCTAGGCCAGCAGCCCAAATCACAGTCAGGTTAGGAGAACATCCAGGCACCTGCCCTCTTCTTTGGGCTAGGAGTGAACAGAGTTGGGAGCATCTTAATGATCCTGCACCACAATGACAGCGTGTCACGCTGGATGAGGCTCAGGACAGCGGGAACTCCCTCCCTGCACAAGCCCATAATCACCAGAGGATTAAGGGAATAGATGCCTCCCATGTCAGGGCAGCCAGGGGACAGCACTCACACTGCAGGACTCATCCCTGATCCTGTCAGGAGCAGACAGGGCAGCTCCACAGAGAAACACCACCAGAGCAACAAACACCCTTGTGATCAGTTCAAGCCGTCACACGGAGCTGCTTCCCAAAGGGCCAGAGCAGGCAGAGCAGCAGGGCTCCTTCACTGAGCTCTCCATCCCTTCCAGGGGTGGCTGGGAAAGTGGCTGGCAGCACTGTCCAAAGCACTGGAGAGCTGCACTGCCACCACGTTTGGGGTTCTTCTGGGCCATGTGTTTTCACATCAAAAGCAACCAGCAACCGCAGGGGCAACACATAAAATTCATGGCCAGCTGCTCCCATCTGGATCCTTCACCCTCTCCACCCTTCTAAAACTCGGCACAAGTCTCATCATCACCTGCAAGTGCTGGTGAGTGCTGAGAAGCTGCTACTGCAGGAGACACCCTCACTGTTTAAATGACTCAAGCTGCCATCCTGGGCAAGGTCCCGTGGGATGGCAGCTCCCTGTCTGGGGGATGTTCTGGTTACAGTCACTTGCATCCCCCAGGGTACATCAGTGCCCTGGAACCATTCACCTCATTCACCTAATGGAGGTTCAGCTCCATTAGGAAATTGCTACCAGCCTCCTCCTTGTTGCCTGGCATCTTCCCCACATCCCTCCCTTCCTTGGTCAGTAGTTATTTCCACAGCATTTTAGAATTTCCCAAGAGACACATGCAAAGCCTCTCTCCAGAGCTCCAAGATCCTCCAACAGATAAGCCTGAAGACTTTTAGAAGTCACACATCCATGTGATCTCCCACACACACCAGTCTGGAGCTCACCCTCCCCCACACACAAAGTGGCTTGAACAACTAAAAGTCTCACAACTTGGGGAAAAATCCAGAGCCTTAAATGTTTGTTGGCCCAGCAGGAAGATCACACAAACCACAAAAGGGAAAAACAAGAGGGTTAGACAGCAGAAGTGCTTAATGATACCACGTCCTGTACATTGAAAATTCAATTTCTCCCCTTTCACTAGTGTCAGGAGTGCTGTTCGAGACAGTTTTACTCCTAGTTACAGGCAGTCTGAGGAAACAGCCAGACCTACCTGTAGCCTGAGATTTACAATCCCTGATCTAGAAGCAGCCCCAGCCTGTTGCTGTGTCCTGGAGGCCACATGCTGCCAGCTGTCCAGCCCTGCAGCATCCCACCCAGCAGGACACTCAGCAACTCAGGATACCTGAAAGGAGAAGGGGATTGGGGGTTTGGCTCTTGGGAAGAGAAGGATGGAGATGAATGCAAAGCTTCTGCCCAAAATGGACGGAGTTTTCCAGCTGCTGGGCCATGCCTCTTTGCGCAGGTCATAGAAATTTCCTATGATATATTCACAACAAAGATGAAAGAGTGGCCACAATTCACACTGCTGGTTTTCAACAGCCTGCACAAGCCACAGGACCAGCTGTGTGACCAGAGGGAAATATAGATAACAGTATTTTTAATATTTCAGGATAGTCAGATACTCTACAACCATCACAAGGCCTGATTTTCTGCCACATCCCAAAGATGATCATTTCCATCCAACCACAGCATCCCACACCAGCTGGAGCTCACTCACTGCCACAGAGTGGGAATCTCAGGCCGGTGGCTCTCCCAGATCTGCCCCTGGATATGGCAAAGGGAAGAGGGGCTGCATTGCACCAGGACAAAGGGGGCTCAGCATCACTCCTCATCTCTGCTGTACCTGAAACAGAGGCAGCCAGAGGCAGCTCTCTCCTGGACAGCTGTCGTGTCAGGGCTTCCCATAGCTAATCCCATGGGAATGGCAGGGAGCCTTCACACACCACACAGGAGACAGCCAGCCCCTTGCTCCCCCCAGATTGCTGCTCCAACCAGGAGGTTTTAGCACATTTCAGGCATGCTGGAAAGCTGCTCCCATTTAGGGAGTGGTAAAAGGGGTGGTCAGTGCTATTACCACCCCACACTGGGAAAGAGCAGACAGGAAAGAAGCAGGGACAGATGAAATGATCTGCCTGAGGTCTGTCTACACACTGCCATGGGGAGCAGGACCACGTGCCATCATCTTTGTCCCCAAAGCCATCGTCTGTCCTTAGCATTCACCCGAGTTCAAAGCAGAAAGGCAGCACAGGAGCACCAGAAACCTGCTCTGCCCAAACTGGCCATCAATTTAAAGCTCAAGAGCTGAGAGCAGTGTTAAGGAAAACTACAGCTCAAGGAGCAACCACCTTGCTACTGCAGCTATGCCAGGAGCCCCAAGACCTCATGGAACATATTCTCTGGATACCTGTAAAATCCTTTAAATGAACCATCCATTTTCCCCAGGAAAGCAGAGGAGAGGCCCATGAGATGGCCATGCTTCCTAGTCCATCCAGGTTCTTCAAACAACAGCTATGGAAAAGGGTATGGACACCTTCCCACTAACACAGCTCCTGGCTGGAAGGGAAATGTTGTCACCAGTGTGTTACAGAAAGGGAAATGAGGCACAAAGCAATTTTAAATAACTCACCCAAGGTCACAGGAAGCTTATAGCAAAGCCTGTAATTGAACTCAGGACTTGTGAGTCCCCAGTCTAGTTATTTATCAGAAATCACCGTTTAATGGGTCACCTTTAGTCAGACACCCTCCTATTTTGCAATGCCACTGAATTATACTGGCAGAGGGAATATTATGAGCTTCCCTTACAGCCCAACATACTTAAAGGGCTGTTTTGGAAATAAAATAAAATTTGCAGCATGCTCAGTGTGCTGGAACAGACAACTCCTCAGTGCTGCAGAGAGCTGAACCACCAAAGTGATTACAAGGCTCCAGATCAAGCTGGGAAATAAGAAGCTGTGTTTCCTCTGTAGTGAATCACTTTGTTTTGAAGGCTGGCCTCCAGTCCACAGTTTGAAGGGTGGTGAGTAAGAACTCACCATTTCACCTTGGATTTGTGTCTTCTTTCACAAGAATCTCTGACCACACAGAATATTGCAGCCTTAGCTCGAAGCCAGATATCCCAAAGCCTCTCCCTTTGCAGCAGGCCTCTCCTTGAACCTGATGTGCCACCAGTTTGTGTTGGTACAAAACAACAGAATGGACTTTATATCCAGACTTTCACAGGCAGAGTTCTTCCCCTTCATAAAGAAACCTGTCCAAGCACGCCCCAGTCCATTCACAGAGACTGGACACTGCCTTCACTGGAGCCTTCCAGAGCCTCAGGGCACCCCTGCCAGACAGGGCTGGTCAAAGGAATGTCCAGAACATCCAACCTGGCTGCTCCTGGGAGTCTCCTGCTGTTGGAGCCCAGGGCCTTCCTGGGGCACTGCTCACCTCACCAGAGGAACAGCAGAGCCACTGCACATCCCAAACCCCAGCACGGGGAGAAGCCCTGCAAAGAGGAACAGCAAACCCACACCCTCCTGATACACAGATGTGGTTTGGAACACAACAGACACTCAAACCACATCTGTGGATATCTGCAGTGCTCAGATCCTTTTCAGCTGGTGAAAATAGTGGAAGTGTTGGGCCATAGGTTTGGAAAGGGACATGCAGGACGGAATTTGCCTTTCACAAAAAGCAATGTGAGGGGCAGGAGTCACACCTGTTAGTGTGGGGCTAGCCAAGAAGTTTATGCAGCATTTAGGCATCCAGTGGCCTCACCTTTCTGAGTACAATTTAATTTGTCACACCAATATCGTATACACATCCTAAGCAAACAGGTCAGTAAGAAGTAAGAGTAGGAAGGGAGGAATGAGGGGAAAGGATGCAAGGGCATCTGGAAAAATCTGTCTGATCTGCAAATGGGGAAAATTTATGGTTATACATACTGAATGGGGAGATAGGGAAAGGGGAGGTAAGAGAGGCTTCACAGCTCCATGCTCAGAGCTGCAGCCCCTGCCTGGGGACTGAGGGGCACTGGTCAGCACCAGCCCCCAGCCATCACCTTCCTAGGGAGCACCAACACTGCCAGCTTAACAGAAAGAGAAAAAAGGAAGAGAGAGCTTCACCTCTTCTAAGAATCTGTTACAGAAAGAAACCTCATGTGGTACTAAATTACATGGACAAAGGACAATCCTGTTTTGCAAAGCCTTTTTGTGGGGAATTCTTTGCTTTGAGCTCTGTTGCAGGTTTGCAGGTGAACGAAACTCTTGTGAAAAATTTACCTCTCAGGGTGAGGAAATGAAATCTTCTCCCCATCTGCTCTTCACTGGCAGAGCAGAGGCTCTGGGTGGAAGGGCTCTGTGAGTGGGATAACCCTGCCACAGCCCCTTCTGCTTTAAGGCCACTCACCAGAAGTCCTTGCTGTCACTCCACACCATAAACCCCAGAGAGGAGCACGTCCAGGGCTGCAGCCTCACACAGGGCACCCAGTTTTGTGAAAGCACCTCATGTTTTCCCTACCACGGGTCCTGTCTTCCCTAACACCAGCAGATCAGGGTGAACCCCTCAGCCCTCTCTACAAGAACCAGCTCAGCAGAAACACCTCCAGAGGGTTATTAGCAACAAGACCAAACTAGCAGCTGTGGGCCTGCAGATCCTTGGGCCCTAAACACAGGGCTGAAGAGGCGTGACATCAACTATGTCAAAAATTTGCTTGCTTTGAAATCCTACTCCTGCTTATTTATGTTACAGGAGTACCCAGAGGCCTCAGCCAAGCCCTACAGAGGTGGGGCTGGAGAAGTGCATTTGGACATGTAATGGCCATGGAATCACAGAATGGTTTGCATTGGAAGGGACCTTGAAGATCATCTAGTTCAGCCCTCCTGCCATGGGCAGGGACACCAATCCAGCACAAAGCCCCACATCTTCAGAGAGCTCCTGCCCCAAGGCCAGCCACAAGCAGCTCACAGTTTTCACTAGAAATAACTCACAGCCAGGCTGGAGGTGAGGAGGTGCTGTGGCAGGGCAGGCTACAGGAGAGAGCCAGCACAAGGGCTGGGAAGCAAGCCAGCAGCCAGGCATCATGGACAGGGCTGTCCCTGGGGCTTCTCTAGTGCTCCCATGGCAGAGCTGAGCTCTGCCTCCAGCAGCCAAAACACCCTGGTGAAAATGCTGCACACAGAGCTCTGCAGCCCTCACAAGGATGCAGAGAAGGCTGCTAACCTAAACAGACAGGTCTGAGATTGATTCGCAGGAAGGATGAAATCAAGAGGCAAAAATAACATTTCCAACACACCAGTGACATACCAAGCCCTTAATCCAAGGCACTATTTACAGGCCAAGAGCATTCCTTGCTGCTCTTACCTTCAGCTGCAAGGTCTGGGTCAGCAGCTGCCTCGGAGGAGTCTGTTTGAAGGTAACAGACAGCCCAGGGAACAGCCAAGCCTAGAAACTGGGATTTGCAGGAGAAGATAAATAATTAAAGGGACAACTGAGCACAGCTCACTAGACTTTGCTTCACAATGCAAGTGCTGAACATGGAAAACTCAAAACATTTCCTCCCCGAATGCATTAAACACCCATTTGGCTATTTCAAAGTCTTCTAATTTCTCCAGCACCCAGATATTCACTTCCCAGATGCACTGCCAGGAATAGGGTCTTGTAAATAAAGTTTTACAAAAAAGGAAGGTTAACATACAACATATTTTTCCCATTACTTCAATACATCATGCAAGCTCTGTAAGCTCGGTAAAGAAAGAGTCCCTTTAAAAATGTAGGGTGGGGAAGAATTAGCTCACCAAAACCATAAACAGATTTGCTTTGCACTTTCAGGCCAAGAGAAAAACAAGACAGGCCATGTGCGTATTGATGCACACAATGGCACAATCCTTTTAAAAACAAATGAATTGGGAGGGAGAGGACACCACAGGAGGATGGGGGAAAAGGAGGAGCAGAGAGAAATGGGCCAACTTCTGCAGCAAAGATCCTCAGTTTGGTTCCTAAAGCTCCCTCAGAAGATACTGAAAAGCCTTTGTGGGCCAACACAGGACTGAGCTTGCAGGGAGGATGGCCACAATCCATCTCTGGGTGCTGGTCCCTCAGTAATGAGCAACGTCTTTTTGTGCAGATGGAACACAAAGGAATTCTTCTTATTTACCCAGACACCTTCCACACAAACCATCCACACGCATTATTCTGTCTTTCCATGGCAGATACCAAGAGATGTAAAATGCCCTTCTCCCTGCTTTCCCTCCTAAGAGACCGACTCTGTTTACAAAGGCAGAGTGAAGCTACAAAAGCTTCACCCTCTTCCTCCTGCAAAATTCTCTGTTTATACTAGCCAGACAACCAGAGAACCACAATGTTCACTGCATTTGCACAATTACTGCCATGAGGTATTGAGGACCCACCTAGATGCAATTAATGGAGGGAACTTCAAGGAGGACAGCTCTCAGGGCACTGAGGGTGCACGTGGATCCCAGCACATCCCATGCTTCAGCAGGGTGCCTTAGTTTATTCCTACCAGTTTAATAGGATGCAGAACTGGAAGTGTGTCAGGAAAGCTGCAGCAAACAGCATCAGTCCAGTCACTGTACTCCCAACGCTGATTATTTAATAAAGTCTAGAAACAAGCAGTGGCACAAGCTGTGTAGAAAGCACTCCAGGGTTTGAAAATCCCCATTTCCACAGGGACACTGTCATTTATCACACAGCCATGAATTGGGTGAACAAATTCCCCACCAGTCTGCTCACTAACGTTCAACCATGGAGCTCACTTTTTGTACAAATAAAATGGCTTGGCTCTGCTAGGAGACCCAATTTCTTCTTCAAAAGCCTGGAACGGTGTAATGGAAAACTGGAGTGTTATTTCCAAGCACACTTCTTCCATCCACAGAAGCCAAAGGGAAAAAGCATCGTTTTCCTGACCCCTCATGCACACCATGGGACAGATGGATATTTATTAAGTTATATGGAAATAAAGTAAATCAGCGACTAGCACACAGAGGAGCCAAGCCAGAAGGAAAGTACAAACACACAGGCTATCTGAACTCTGTTTTGTTCAAGCAGTGATATCCAAAAGCAAAGAAAATAAAAATTGCCCCCTTCTCAGAGACACCTGGAAGCATAAGCCAAGCTTGATCTGACCACAGAGCAACCCCTGTTCTCAAGGCAGCAGAGCCAGTCACTGCCCGATCACTTCCTTCAGCCACCAGGCTGCAAGAGCCTGCACAGAGATCTGTGAGGCACTGGAACACACCACATTTCCCTGTCCAGGCTGTGCAGGACAGAAAGGGCCACGTCACACCCAGTGCCCGAGGTGCCAGCAGTGTCCTACCTGCAGGAGGGACCACGTCCTGAGCCTGTCGTTCTCCTGCCCCTCCTCTGTGCTCACCCACATCTTTAAAGTGCCCGCAGTTGCCTCAGCAGCACCAGGATTCAGGGCTGGAAGAGAAGACATTACACCAAAAATTACTGCTGCACCCCTGAGGGAGAAGGCAGCCCTTGGTTAGCAAAGGCTAAAAGCAAAAATAAAACACTGATCAGTTCAAGGTGTCTACCCTGCCACGTTCCCACAGTACATCCCCACTGAAGCACCCTAAACACCCATCTTTGGGGGTTTTTCCCCCTCTCAATTAGTAAAGACATTATTTATCAGAGGTTAACCAAGTTTGCTGAATTAATCACCAAGCCCTCAACCCAGTGAAAGCAACCCTCCAGCTGCAGTGTGCTGGAAACCAGTGACACTGCTGCCCAGCTCCCTGTGGACTTGGTCCATTACAGGGCTGGAAACCTCAACTGGCCAGAACATATTTAGAGCAGCAACCACAGCACCCTGACTGCCACTGCCACAGCAGCAGCTAAATATAACATGCAGCTCTGCTTATAGCTGTGGCCTTCTTTTCTCCCCTTCATTTCCCCCCACTGCCATCCAATCCCTGTTCCCTCAGTGCTGGAGAAGCAGCAGAGCCAGCTTCATGTATTTCCTAATTTCTAAACTTTACTGTTTAAAGAAATAACCAGCCAAGTGGATTTCTGGGATTAAGTTCAGACTTGGGGAGAAAACAGCATACTGAAAAACAAAGAGTCACCCTGGAGAAAGGTGAGCCAGAGCTTGTAACAGGGATGAAAACCAGGAAAATGAGGTTGTGATTGCCCAAGTAAAGCAAAATTTAAACTTGTTTGTTGCTCCTGCCCAAGCAGTGACAGGTCCTTCTCTCCCAGCAGCATGTCCCAAGTGTCCCATGTCCAATGGCATGAGGGCTGGAACTATGTGATCTTTAAGGTCCCTTCCAACCCAAACCATTCTGTGATCCTATGATTCTGTGCTTCAGCCAGCTCCATCCCCTGAAGTTCCCTGCCAGAGCCCCACTGAACAGCTTCTCAGGTTGGATCCTGCTGACCATATGATTTGCACACAAATGTTGAGTTTCTTGGATTGAATGAGTAAGTGGTGCGGAGAGATTTCACCAAATAACTGGCACAGATCCATTACAACTCAGGAAAGGGCTCCCCAAACCCATCCAGCATCCCGCAGACAAGAAATTTCCACTCTGGCTGTGATTTCACAGACCAAACTCAGCAGGATTTAAAAAGAGGATAGTAATTAGGAAAAAAAAAAATAAAGAGGCAAAGCAATTGGACAAGGGTAGGACACAAAGGTTTTCCCTCACTAAGCACTCAGGTGTCCCAACACTCCCTGCTGCAGAGCCATGCTTGGAGAAAGCTTTCCCCAGACCTGCAGTGCTGGCTGCTCTATGTTATTTGTTATACATTATTTGCTGTATGTTAATCTCCCAATTTAATTCACAGGAAAAGCAAAGCAAGCCCAGAACCTGGGGGGAAAAAATCAGGAGGCCTAAGTCTGGCAACTCACAAGACCTGAGGAACAAGAAAAAATGCTTTAAATGCCTGCTAGATGCCACAGCTTTTTCTTTTTCTTCGCTTTCCTTTTTTTCCTCCCCTAAAATGAAGGGAAGGCTTACCCCTAACCAATTAGGTTTCAGCACACTTGGAAAGATCCCAGCATTGAATGCCGAGACCTTGACATAACAGGTGACAACCTTCACTGTGCCAGAAAAAAATTAACATATAATAAGAAACAAATACAAGACTGCTGATGGAGTGGGTTTTTATTCCAGAAATTTGTGTAAATGTCCTATATTGACTTGCACAACCCCAGCACCTCCCAAACAGAGCGATAACAGCATGCCCCCACTGCTTATCTGCCATTCCTTCTCCTGTAACAGTGCTGCTGCTCCTCTCCCTCTGCCATGGTACATTTAATATCCTTCACACACTCCTTTAGGGATTCAGCATATGCCTAAGACTTTACCAAACAAGATTTTGCATTCCTTGGAGTACCTAAATTAAAGAGTGACCTCGATCACAGCAGTCAGACCAGCTTCGTGCTTCTAGAAATTAAAGGTGGCTTAAATAGAAACTTAAGCTGGAGGCAGAGATAAATCTGAGTCTCCCAAAACCTTGTTCTGAAATATGGAGTAAAGCCCCTGCAAATTTGGCACCATGAGCCATGATTACCCTGGCAGCTCCTCCTTGCATTCCCTGGAACTGCTGCTTCAAGAATGACACAGAGAGAGCTGGGGCAAGGGGGGCAGGGACTAGGGTTTCCTCGGAGCAGAACATGCAAACAGCTCAGCTGCTTATCACTGAAACTGGAACAGCAACAAGGACAACCAAGGCATGCTTTTTTCTCTAACTTCTTCCAGATATTAAAATCCCAGCATCCAACAGCCAAGATACACTGAGGTCCTTCTGCCTCAGTTATTTGCACTGTCTGCCAGAACCACAGCCATCGTTACCATCCTACTGCTGTCCTTACAGCTTCCCAAAGCTTGACTGAGCAGCTCAAAACCTGCAAACAGTTCCAGAATGGAGAACACCTTCCCCAAATAGTGTATTCAACACACACAGTAAGGCATCTTACCATACCTGGAGGTTTAACACTGCAGTGTCAGAACCAGCTGGACCAGTGGGCTCATGAAAGGGGAGAAACTCCAGCCCCCCAGCAGCACCCCTGTGTGAGATCCACTGACAGATGGAACATTTCAAAATCAAATCCACTGCAAAGGCTCAAAAATAGAGATTATTCTGTTTTCCTTTTACTTGACAACCCCACCTCAAAATTTTTTTTTTTTTTAACAGCTGTTAGCTCTCTTTGGGGATCTTAACCGATTTTGCTCTCTTTTGGGACTTTTTTTTTGACGTGGCTGAAAGGAGAACTAGGCTGTCCCAGAATAAAGCCTCATTGCAGAGCAAAGCCTGGTTCAACTTGAGATTCACGCAAGCAGACACAGCAGCCTCAAGCCCAAACTCTCTTTCCAGACAGAGGCGGGGCTGAGGAAGAACAAAATGATACAGAAAAAGACAAAAACAATTCCCCTGCCCAACAGTCTCCAAAGGGGATGCTTTGAGAGATGCTTCACCTTTTCTTGCTGTCCTCAGAACAGCTGAGCTGTGAAGGCACTTTGCAAGTCCCTAGCTTTGGCAGAGATTGGCACTTTCCTGAAGTGTTCACATTGACCTGAAGGAAACTTCCCAGACATGTGAGACCTTCTGACACTGCCCAGCAGAGACTGTCTGGCCCTGCAGCTTGGGGAACACTGATTTTAAAAAGTTACCATTCCCAAGGCACAATTAAAGGACTGACAAGTTACCATTCAGGATCTCTAAAGTGGCTGCTTTTATTTCTCCAGTATTTATGGAGCTGGGAACTTGACTTCACAGATATTTCTTTAAAGAGAAATAGCTGTACTAAAGGCAACATCATTCACTGCCCTCTCTCTCTTCCAACTGAAGTGAACCAGCGTCCTGGAAAAGCTTCACCACGGAGAGAGGCAAGTTGTACAATTTAATGTCCATAACATTCAATTTCAGAACCAAAGAGCATAAAGTATTTCTAGACAACATCTGCTTTTGTAGGGAGGCATGCAAACTTACATTATGTTTAGTTACTTCAACCTTTTTAAATGCCTGAAAATTTAAGCCACAGAACATAATTTCTCATCTCTTGCGTATTTTAGACCAAAAACAACCCTCTCCAGCCTCACCACTCCAGGCCAGGAGGGAAGGGAGCACAGGACAGCAGCAAGAAAACTCCCACTGCAGCAGAATAAATTGCTTCTTCCTCATGCAACAATGACCATCAAGAAATATCAGAAGGATATTTCCAAGCCATTTTAACTTCCAACAACAGATGCTCCACAAGCTCTTCAGACCATCAAATCCTGTTATTACTTTCAGGGAAAATGCTGCCCTAATTTTGCCCAATATTTAATCTGAACTTTCTTCTCCAGTTTTAGGACTGTGATCTCTTGCCCTTCCTGCTGTGTACACAGAGAGCAACCACCCCCTTCCCTTTTAGGCACCTGAAGATATATTTCCTGCCTTGCTCTTCTCCCATCTAGAGCCAAACAGCTCAGGTTTGTTCAGACCAGGGATTTCTAGACCTCCAGTCAACCTCCTTACAACTCTCTGGATCTCCTCCAGCCAAACTCTTCCCCTCCCTCCTGCAGAACCAGACAAGGACACTTTCCCCCATCCTTCTGCCCTATACTTCTCCTGATGCTGATGTTTATTTCCAGCTGAGTTTTATGCCCAACCCCCAAGAATTTACAAGCAGCTTGTGGTCCAATCCATGTCTACTGGAATAAATTTTTCCATTGCAGAGAGAAGGAAATATCCCAGTATTCCTTATGGAATATTCCCATGAGGCTAAAAATTCCTATTGGAGTTTCAAAAATTTCAAATCCTATTCAGGTGGGGTTTACAAACAACCAAACAGGTATATACAACATGCAGCAGTAAAAGTCAGCAAATGATAGTCAGCTTCTCATCCCAGAAAAGGAAACAACAGACTCCCACTCCTCTCATTTTCATCTCACTGCCCAAAGGATGCTCTGAGGACCACAGTGGACACAAAGAGCTAAATTTAACTATTATTTGAAAGCAGTAATCATCACTTTGTTCCATGTTTTATTCAAGGCCTGATGAGGCTCTGATCATCTGTGTGATTATCCAGTTTGAGGAAACAGAAGAGCACTGGTTTCCCTTTCATCCAAAATTCCCAGGCCTACAGCAGGACGTGGGAAGCTGTGACTCCGTTCCTGCACTGCCTGGAGCTTTTGGCATCTTTAGCTTCAGCTCCTGCTGTGAGCTGGGATATTCTGGGATGGGGAACTCTGTCAGTCCCCCGGGATCTGCTTTCCATGCTGAATACCATATTTAAACTGTCAATACATTCAATAACATGCCTGAACAGTTCCTCTGCCCTTATCTCCAGCCTCTCCCAGCTGCAGTTACTGGTGCCATTCACACACAGCTTTGTGGGAGCAAAGAGACAACAGAAGCAAAAATAAGGGTTTTTTTCAACAAAAATTCCCTTTGACAGGCAGCCCTGCCATTAACTCAGGGATAAAAAAAGCCTGGGAGCCAGCAGTGACAATGCTATTATAATACAAATTATTAATACAAGGGACCTCATTGCCCTCAGCTTCCACATGCAGCTTGCCAAAAGGCAAAGGTTCCTATTTTTGGGGGGGATGCACAGTCCTTGAAAACTCCAGAGTGAGCAAAGAAAAAAACACACTGACAATCTTTACACTGTCCATAATATCTTTTTAAGGTGACTTGTCATTTAAACTGTCAGCTTGAAATCTAATCATTTTAAAAAATGAATATAATATTATGTATTACACTCACAGGCTGCAACCACTGCCAAATTCCTCTGACAGTTTTTACAGGATTATAATCACATTCCTCTTTTAATGTATTATTCTCCTGCTCCTGTGCCAGTGAGATGGGAAGGAGAGTAAATGGCTACTTAAGAACAATGTATGATGATCAAAAATAAAACTGGAAATGGAGCACAGGACCATGTTCCCCCTCCTTGGAGGCAGGATGCTCAGCAGCCAGGACACTAGTGTGATTTTAAAGCAAGTTTTCCCATGAAAAATCCTTTATTAAAGGAAAAGCACTGATAATTGTGAGGCAAACGTGGGAGGACAAGCTTGATGCTTGTGCCATTGAGAAATACCAGGCAGAGACCAGACACAGCCCAACTCAACAGTGGCCACAAAGGGACTGTCAGTGGGACCCCGAGCAGAGACAAGAGCTGAGCACACCAGAGCCCTGTCCCAGAGGCTGCACATCCTCCATTACTACTCCATCTACTGCTCAGAAACCCTCCTGCCTTTTCTTCTCCTTAAATTCTCCTATTAAGATGGACCAGATGAAGGGACCCATCTTCTGAGTTTGCTCTGCCCACCATGAACGGGGCCAGCCTGAGCAAAGTGCCAGCTGGGTCCCAATCCCAATCCTGCAGGGACCTGGCTGGGGCTCAGCCTGGGGAGAATTACACAAAACAAGGATTCTGGCATGTCTTTGCTGAACCTAAATGTTTCCCCCCCCCAAAAAAAACCCGCCTGGAGCATAACAGTGCTTGTTTGTACAAAGAGGACAGACAGAATTGTCTAGAAATGGAAGCAAAACCTGATTCACCCAAATTAATGGGCAAATTTTACAACATGAACACATGAAAAATGTTGGGGGTTTTTTTTCTTTTTTTTTTTTCTTTTTTGCCTGCAAGGTTTGTTTGGGGTTTTTTTTGTTTTTTTTTGGTTTTTTTTAGGACAGTGTTCCCAGACAAATGCATTCTTCTGAAAGCACTTCTCCTGAGAAGCTCCCCTCCAACAGCTACTGTTACAAATCTGTGATAAAAGATGTATTCAGCAGGGTTTGGCACACAAATAGCACCCAAATGGGCACTGCCAAAGCCTTGCAATTTTATCACGAGCTCCAAAATACTTGAAGAGAGAAGACATGCCCCTGCAGGGAGCATCGGAGTAAGAAAAGCTTCATCTCCTGGGGTCACAAGGACCTCAGACTGATCAGGATGGGGAAGAAAAAGACAAGTGTCTAGACAATTCTAGAGAAAATCCCTCAAGCAGGAGGACAAAGTGATCCAGATTTTCAAGGACTGATGGCCAAGCAGAAGGAACCTTTGATGAACTATTACTTGAATTGATCCAGCCTCAGGATTTTGCAGTGTCCCACTGGTGATTACTTTTAGGGGGAAACTTCCCAGACCTCTCCAAGAGTTTCTGGACCAACAGAAAGCTGTCCAAAGTCATCCCTTAGCATCAGATCAGCCATCTCACAAATCTCCAACTTAGGCTTGAAAGAGAAATAGAAATAAAACCCCACACTGACTCAGCAAGGTCCATCAAAACCTGGGGGCCTGTCTTGGTTTGAAAGACAGGTATCTGCTAAGGAGGGGCAAGACCTCCTTAGGAAATGTAGAATTCAAATTCCCTCCCTCCAAATTATTATAATTTGGGAAATTAATGGGCTTTCAGGCAGAGTTATGGGGTAGGGACAACAGTTCTTTACTAGTATGTATAACAATGCCAACAAACCACAACAACTACAGCACTGGTAATGAAAAAGAATAGGAAAAAAAAAACCTCGAGGGAGTTTGTTTCACAAAACCCGAAGCAGTCCGATCTCTCGAGAGCACCAAGCTGGAACGGTGGAGAAATCCCGGGCTGGTGGGTGAGACCAGAAGCTCTGTCTGTGGCAGCTGGAGCGGCGGGGATGTCCCGGCAGGGCAGGGCAGTGCCGGAGAGAACGGCGGCGNGGGCCAAGCCTCGGTGGCACAGAGCAGTGGCTCTGCTGCTGCTGTGGAAGTGTGGCTGAGCCCAAGGACCAGTGTGTAACTCCTACGGGGCACCTCTGCAGGACACACAGACACACACCCAACACAGGCACAGCTCTTCTGTCCTGCTGCTCCTCCCTTTGTGCCAGAAACAACCCGCAGCCAAACCGGACCCAGCATCCACGGGGGAAAAGAAACATCTCAGCAATTAATAGACTTCAGCTGGAATCTCCCAGGAGACAGTATTAAAATGAAGGAGGGAAGAAACAAATAAACAGAGGAGAAAAGAACCAACCTAGCAGTGTCTGCCATGCCAACTTCTAAAGCCAGAAGTCAAGCCCAGGACCCCATGGCACTGTTCCCAGTCTGGGATACTGGGAAACGAGCAGGCTAATGCATCTCCCTACCACTCTCTGCCCAAAATTTCCCATTTTCCAGCTTTTCTCCACAACCACAAAGCTCTGGAGGTTTTGTTTCCCTTTAAGAAGCCGAGATTTTCACTGAAGTCTCTGGTTCTGAGTGCTGGGCTGTAATCCAAGAGCCCCAAGAGCCAGACATCAGGAGGCAGCGATGGGCTGCAGGCGCTGGCCACCAGCCGAACCCTTCTCCAACCAGCTCAGCCGGGGTCTGGGTTTGGGAATCCACACTGCTGCCTTCAGGAAGGAGTTCCCAAAATGCAGAGTTTAACCCCAGAATTGCATCGCAAAGCAGCAAGCACAACTCTCTAACACACCATAAATACAGCACTCGGTACCACACTCACCAAGGCCAGCTCTAAATCTGGTTCACACGAAAGACACAGAAAATATAAATATTCTCCCTGATTTCAGTGCAATATTCCCAAGCTGATCCAGAGAACCTACAAAGTCCTTAAGCTATAATTAAAGGTTTATTATAAAAGGTGTTTGGGATGCCTGTCAGCACTGAAGGACACTCTGTATTTAAGGTACCCTTAACATACACAGTGGCAGTGGGCCATTTTTTGAGCTTTCATTAAACACAAAAAGCCAACTAGTTTACTCACCTCAAATGACTTTTCTTGGTCTCTGCTTTGTTTTTTTGTTTTCAATCTCTAACTTGATTAATGGCATTTTAAAGAGGCAAAAAGCAAAAGCTATCAGTGAGGTAGTTTAAAACATACATTTTTATCCATAGCTCATAACAGGATTGCCAGCTAAATCTTGCTTTTCACAAAAAAAAAAAAAAA
>VYXD01002853.1:1280263-1316897 GCA_013397195.1 Hylia prasina
AGCAGCACCGAACGCGGGGAGGGTGATGCGGGGCGTGTGGCCGGGCACGGAGCGATGCACACCGGACCCCGCTGTCCCCGCCGCCTCTGCTGAGCCGGCCCGGCGGCGCTGGGCTCCGGTGGAACTGGAGGAGGGAGACGAGTCCGGTCCCTCCGCGATCTCCATCAGCGTTGTCAAGAACCGCGGGCGGCTCGGGGCGGGCAGCCCTGCACGGCGTCCGACGCGGTGGACCCGGCATGGATGGTTGGGTGGCTGGAAGCTGCCAGTGCCTTCCCTTTCCCTGCCCCTGTCCCCCGGGCAGGTGGGACTGTCCCACCCGGGGAGGGAGGATGCTGCGGGCGGGGGGCTCAGGGGTCCAGCCACGGGGTGAGCTGCGCTTGGGGGTTGGACCCCAGAGCTGCTGTCTGGCCCCCCCCGGCACTTCCCGGACTGGAGAGGTGCTTGGGGTGCCCAAACTGCTGCACCCCAAGGCTTTGGCAGCGTCACTCCCAGTCTGCTCTGAGCAGGTCAGGAATCGAACCGAGCACCAATTATTTCCTTTAAATAAAGTGTGTCTTGGAAAGATCTTGTCTTGAAATCAGACACCAGCTTTGGACAAAAGATAAAAGGTTTTCCAGCTGCCTAAATGTGGACGTTATCCCACTTTTCCTGGATTCGGAGCTGATGGTCAAACTCTGCTTACAGTTACATTGGTGTAAATATATCACTTATCTAAAGCTATTGGCTTTAGAGTACATATCCTGGCTGGATGGTCGAGAGCAGGGACAAAAAAGCAGAAGGCTCTTAGTTCAGAGACTTCATTTTTCAGGACCATGTTTTGCTCAGGGCTCTCAGCTCCCTCAGTTTGAGGGCATTGCTGGATTTCTCTGCAAGCCCTGGCTCTTGGAGCCACACAACTGTGTGGGAACTGCAGCTTTCTGGGTTTGTTGTTGGTTGTTTTTTTGTTTTGTTGGGGTTTTTTTTTGTTTGTTTTGGTTTGGGTTTTTTTGTTTTGTTTTTTTTTTAAGTAAGCTTGAACCCTTTGTGTTTACAGAAGAAATGTGAACTTCCAACAGGTCAGAAGCTAGGAGCCAAATCAGCAGAGCACGTTTTTAAACCAGAACGGATGGTTTCAACCAGTCCTGCGGCTGTAATTCAGCTTTTTCAATGCTTGTGACTGGGGACTGAGGATGGCATTTCCTCCTCTTCAGGCAAAATTGCTTTCCCACCCACTCCATCGCATGCCAGGCCAGTCTGACTTGATCTTTCTGGGAATGGGAAAGAAAAAACAAAACCAGCAAGCTGTTTTCCTGTTGTATTCCTGAACCCAGGGCTGGTATTTAGAACAGCTGGCCTTTCAGGAGTTGTCCCTATGCCTGAGGGTGTAGGACACCTGAGCCTTGCTCCCCATGCCTTTCACAGCATGGGAATTTGACCCCATCCAGCTGTGCTGACTTGGTGTTTCTGCCTCTCCTCTCATCCTGTTTTGCTGAATCACTCCTTTCACAAGCCTCTGGAGCTCTTTGTTGATCCAGGAAAGGAAACGGGAGCCCCAGCCATGTCAGCTGAGGGTCAGGAAGCTCTGCCAACCTTCCCAAAGCTCCCCCTCCTCTTAAAACGCTGATTCTCCCTGCTGGGAGAAGGGGCCATGATAATGAGAAAGCCCTTTCACACCCCATGTCTGGCAGGGATTCCCCGGAGGGTCAGAGCAGAGGAATGTCAGTCAGGGATGACAGCCCTGCCAGCAGCACGCAGCTGCTCCGGGAACTGCCGGCACAAGGACCTTGGACCTGATGGGGTGACTGACTGCTGTCACCCAGCCTGACAGCTCTGGCCACCCCTCACCAGACATGTGGTGCCTGCAGCATCCTGCTCAGCGCACAGCATTCAGGAAAAGGCATCCTTACAGCCGTGCCTCAGCCTGCCTGGCTGCTGCCTGGATTTTGTCAGCATCTCAGGAAAAGTCCAGGTAAAGGGGACACTGGTGAAGGTAAAGACAGAGCAGACCCAGGGAGAAAGGAGCCAGGCTAGTGGTCATCAGAGGATTGTGCCACAGAACAGTGAGGTTCTGGAGCATCCTTCCATGTGGGAAAAGGAACAGGAGAACACAGCTTCCTGGCTCTGGGGCGAAAAGAGGATTCAGATGCTGCAGGAGTTTGCAGTGTGGGCTTCCAGCCATCAAATAGTACTGGTGTCCCCAGCTGGAGGGATTCCTCCTGTTCCAGACCCAGCTTTGCTTGTCTGAAAAGCAAAGGCTCTTTTTTAGTCACCTTGGTTCCCCTCCTGTCCTCTGCAGCATCTCTGGGGAGCTGAGCTGTGTCAGGTCTCAGCCAGCATGAAGGCAGGTGGGTTGGCCAGCTCCTCAAGGCTGCCTCACTGCTGGATTGTCTGACCTCCCTGCAGACATTTCAGGCATGTGAAGCGGCATGGAGCAAGGCAGGATCCGAGGAAATGCATGCCAGGCAGCTCAAATATTAAACCAAACAGCTGGGAAAGAGAAATAGTGTATTGGTCAAGGGAGGAGGCAAACCCCTCATGAACCCCCACCTTGGAGGCAGCTGGAGAGTTGGCTGTGGCCTGGCTGGGCTGCAGCAGCTGTCAAAATGTGAAGAGGTGGGAGAAAGAGCCCATCTTTTTAACACAGCTTGTCCACTCTCCCACCCTGTGACTGAAGACATAACTTGCTTTTGGGGAGAGAGGAAAATTTAGGAGGCTCCTGGGCAGTTTGTGTGTGCTCTCAACTGCCAAGTGGATGGATGGATGGATGGATGGATGGATGGATGGATGGATGGATGGATGGATGGATGGAGTTTTTCTAGAGAAGCCCAGGATCTCGGGATGTAAGGCTTTCAGCATGACGGTCAGTGGAGGTATGGGGAGCCCACAAAGCAGAGGTGCCCTGTTAGGGGTGAATGCTGCCATCCAGGAAGGATGGGGAGTGCTGGGACGCAGGACAAAAGCTGCCAGGTTGGGTGTGCCTGTGAGCTTTTTGAAATGCAAGGAGCTGAAAATATTGCATCTCAGTTGACTAATAAAAAAATCTGTCTTGTTATGCAAAGGTTCATTGAAAACATCTATGGGTTGTGGAGTTCCCAAAAGGGGGAAGACAACTCTCCCTGCTGGAGCAGCTCCTGGGGGAGGATGCACAAGATTCACAGAGAAACTGGGGGGGTGCAGGATTACAAGCAAGGAGGGATGGATCTGCAAGTCTCACCTTCCAAAAAAGAGGAAAGGGGAGTAAGAGGGAGTATGAAAAGCAGCTGTCAGGAACCAAGGATGATTTTATGGCATGCAAAAAATTACCACAGCAATTAAAAGCTTTTTGGAGGAGACAGAAGGAAAGGAGTGAGAAGTAAAAGCATGGATTGCAGGGAAGAATGCAGAGAGGAACAGCTGTCACTCAGAACAGCCATGGCACAGCTGGGGATCTGCTGCAGGGGCATGGGGGCACAAGTAAAGGTTGGTGTGTCAGGAACCAGGGGTATGGATTGGTGGGGAAAACCAGGTGGGCAAGGAGCCTTGGAGGTAAGTGATGGGGTCTGCACTTCTGCAGGGTGCCCAAGTGCCAGGAGCTCATCCCTATGTCCAGAGGGTGGGGGCTTGGGGCCACAGCGAGGCTGAGCTGCTCACTTGCTCCTGCTGGCATTTTCTTCCTTCTCCATGTTCATCTGAAGATGCACTCAGCTGGCTGAGGAAGAAATGGTGTCCTGCAGTCAAATGTCCTTTGTTGAATGTTCTCTGCAGCATTTTTTACCAGTTACCAGGCATCTGCAGCCCAGATCTGTCCTTGCTTTTGTGTTCCAGCCCTGGGGTTTTTGTTATACCCTCAGGGCTTGCAGGAGGTAGCCCCCTGCCCTGGGTAAGACCCACTCCAGTGGCATCAGCGAACACCAGTCTAAGGACATCACGTGAAGAGTCACACCCAAGGTGTCTTGATGGAGGTTCCATCAACTCCTTCCCTGCTGGGCAGATGTGCTCAATGACCTGGCCATGGGCTGTCGGGTCTGGTGGCAACTGCCCGCCCTGCAGTGCCAGCCCACCCTCCTCAGGGACTGCAGCCATGCCAGGCCACCCACAATAGCTGCTTTCAGTCCAATTTCACCGAAGGCAGAACTCTCAGAAGACTAAGCTGCTGGAAAATAAGCTTCATTCCTCTGCAGATTTGTCACAGCCTTCAGGAGAGGTCCCATGTTGGGACTGGGATCTTGTACTCAGGCCATGGACAGATGCAGGGGCATCTCTGTGCCTCCAATTGCCATCAGCATAGCTCAGGAAAGTGAGGCACTGGGTGCTAGCAGGGCTTGCCTGGGAATGAGCTCTGTCATTTCTGCAGATCAACCCATCAGCTGAGACCAACAAGCTTTGGATCCTTCTTCTCAGGGACTAAAGGTGTCCTAAGCAGCCACCCTCCAGCTCTGGCACTTCCCTGCCCTCACAGCCCAATGTCAGCTCCATGAGTGATGTGCTAGAGAGACGCCATCCCTAAAGTGCCACCACTCAATCCTCATCACTCCAAAACCCAGCAGAGAGGCTGCTGGGGCATCACCAGCACAGAAGTCAGGTGAATAGAGGACAGAGCCCACACCAGGTACTGGAGTTATATGGTAGGAGTCAATGCACTTTTTATGGGCCACAAAAAACCCCACCACCTCAGTTCCTCACCTGAGTCCACCCATCTATTCCCACATCACTTCCCTCTCACGGTTGCTGTTCCCTGAGATTCTCCTCGGGGTTGCTGTTCCCTGAGGTAATAAGGTTTTTGGGCTTTTCTTGCCCTAAAGGTTCCACACCGGTGCCAGAGAAGACAAGCTGAGTCAGACAGTTCATGTTTCCAAGGCTGTTTATTCTTTCATTATCTCTCAGTTCTTTCTCAGCTCTGCAAGGCATCCGCAGCAGAGCGAGACACGCGGTGAAGTGCCTGGATCAGAGGGTCCCGGACTTTATGTACCGTCCCCTTGACCCAATCACCGTCCAAAACATGCTTTTTATTTACAAAGTTTTACCAATACTTACTACCTATGTTAACATGTCATTTCTACTCTAAACCAGCCCTTAAAATCCAACTCAGCAAAAGATGGGGGACGAGAGCAAGAACAAGGAGGACAGGGCTACTCCCCAATTCCTCCATCTTGTCTCTTCAAACCCCATATACTAAAAATCCTAGCTTCTACATCTACATTCTGTGATAAACTAGCTACTACTTATTTTGAATTCTTTCAGCTTGTGATCCTTCATACAATGTAAGTATTCACTCCCATGGCCAGAGATCAAGAGCAGTGTCCTCCTGGGCTCTGTGTGAGGCTGGCTCACCCCCCTGTACAGATCCCAAATCCCCCTGTCCAGTCTCCAAACCCTTCAGGGTGGCCAGAGGGATATCCTGGACTCCAACACTTCCCCACTGCACTCAGGCTCCCTGAGACCTGGAGAACATCAATTTTCTTAAAGCGTCTACTTTTATGTGCTTTCCTTTCACCGTGCCCTCTTTTCCCATCTCCCATGGAGATGACGCAGGGCGGAGGAGCCCCTAGGCTTTGGCCGCCCTTTATGTCTCATTAAGGCTTCACCGTGTCCTTGCAGGACGGTGGGCTGGAGAAGGAAGGGTCTCTGTGGGTACAGGGCAGCTGTGGCCGAGGCTGCTGGAGCAAAGGGGCTGTGGGACGAGCCCCCGGCCAGCCCAGAGCCACCGCCGGCCTGCCGGGCCCTCAGCGCTCGGCGGGAGGCGGTGAGCGCAGCCGGGGGCGGCTTGGGGGACGGGGACGGGCCGTCCCCTGCCTGGGGCTGCCTGGGGGACGGGCCCTCCTCTCGCTCAGGTGAGAGGAAGGAAGCAGCAGGGAGAGGAGGAGCTGAGGGTGAACGCTGCTGCCGGCAGAGCAACCCCTGGGGTTTAGTTTTGCCCCGAAGCCGAGGAGGTGCTGCGGCTCAGCAGCTGCCCAGGTAGTGGGGAAGGTCCTGTTGGTTTGCGGCGTGCGATGGATGGGAGCGCAGATGTGGATGTGGGCAGGGTGTGCTGCTGGCAGGATGGCCCAGGAGCAAAGCGGACTGGTGACACCAAAGCACCTGGTTTATTTTGGGCAGCTCTTTGGGTCCGGAGGTTGATGTGAGCTGTTTGCAGGGGAGGACTGTCCCTTTCATCCTCCACAAGGGCTGCATGGTGGAGGGCTGTGATCCTGGCTGGTTTGGGGGCCAAGGGCTAGAGATGCCCTATTCCTCTAGAGGATTTATTTATTGAATATGACTTGAACACCATTTCCTTTGCCCTGTCTGCCTATTAATCTCCCTCCAGACCATAGCCTACCCTTCACCTCCCTAACGGGCCTGCTCCATCCACGGTGGGGCCGAGGCCTGCAGGGAAGAGCCTCTTTCTCTCCATTCCCTGCATTCCTCCAGCTGTCCCAGGTGAGGCCCACAGGGAATTAAATTCAGTGAGCTGAAAACTGTACCATAGCCATGCAGTCCCCAGCATGAGATGCTTGGGGAGAGGGCAGCTGCCCATTGAGGCAAGAAGGGACAGTGGCTCTGCAGAGGTGACATGGCCCTGGCACTTGTTTTGCTGTGTGGCTGCAGTTGTTGAGCTCTTGCACCCTGCATTCACCATGAAGTGGTGCTCAGTGCATCATACCTGGGCATAATTTCCAAGCCCCCACCCCAAATCCTATGGGATTTCTCTGCCCAGGGCTTCTCCTATGCACTTTTTAGGTCTATGTCAGTGCATATCTCAACTGGAAGCTCATCAGTGCTGCCCGGTGAGCATCAGGGTCAGTCTGATCATTCCTCCTCTCCAAAACTGCTGCCATGTGCAGAGAGGAGCTGTCTCCCGTTTGTTGCCAGGCCCTGCAGCACAGCAGGGAAGGCAGCAGTGCCTGGGAAAGCTGGGCTCAGCAGGTTGGTGAGCAGCCCCGTGATCTGGGCCCCGCTCACAGCAGAGCTGATGGAGCCACCGAAGCTTCGGGAGCTGGCTGGCACTTCCCTGCTATCATTCTCCAGAGAGGATCTGGGATTTGGGCTTACTCCTGGCTGCCAGGGAGAGGTGGGGATGGGGCATGGAGCAGGAACCATGTCTGCCCACTCAGACTGCCCTCCAGGAGGGATGTCTGGGAATGGGACAGGGCTGAGCTTATGCAAAACAGATCGGAGAGGCTGGGTCCCTGCTGGGGCAGAGGGCTTGTCGCGTGGCACACGCCTGTCGTCGTCCCTTTGGGTAAGGAACCAACTCCCCCTAGCCACCCTTTGGGTTGAGTGTGCACTGGGGGCTGTGCTGAGAGTCCCTGGGGACACCACACCGTCACCTGGCTGTGCTGCCCAGCACAAGAGTTCTGGCTTGTACAGGAGCCATGTGTGGCCAATTCTGCCAATTCTTAGGCCAATGCCTAAGTGGGATGCCTTTCCCTCTGAGTGGGAAATGTGAGGTTTGGACTTTATTCAAAGTGAGTGTGTGGTATATGGAGCAGCTTGGACTTCCCACCTCTCTGCCATGAGTTGTTTGGGAATTTCTAAGGACAGTGCAGGACAGGAGGTCTCCTGCCAGCCAAATTCTTGTTTGAATGGGATGTTGACGGCTTGACTGTGTGGTATTGCTGTGAGGTTGGATTTGCCCTCTCAAGGAGCAAATGTGATGGTGTATCCCAATGGGAAGGGCATCCCTCCTCCAAGCTGGATGCAATAACTTATGCTGGCTTCTGTCCTGTTTTCTGGTGCTCACAGAGGCCCTGGCTGATCTTCAAGGCCCTCAGGTGTCTGCCTCAGTTTCTCTAGAGGCTTACCTGTCCCCATGATGGGGCTGTGATGCAACCATGACATGACTCTCCTACAGTAAACTCACATTGCCTTTTGTTGCTGGAGTTCTCTTCCCCTACCTGGATCTATTCCTGTCTCTCACCTGCAGTCTCAAACCATGAACTATGTGGGGCAGCTGGCTGAGAGTGTCTTGGGCACGATGAAGGAGCTGTACCACGATCTGAACTCTGCCACCCTGTCGGGCTGCATCGATGTGGTCGTGGTGAGGCAGCCTGACAACTCCTTCAAGTGCTCCCCATTTCATGTGCGCTTTGGGAAGCTGGGAGTGCTGCGCTCCAGGGAGAAGGTGGTAAGTGGTGCCTGCCCTGGGGCTGCCCTTCCTTTCCAGTGTCTCCAGACCCAGGATCTTCTATAACCCACAGGTTATGGAAGTACTTTTTTTGAGGGGAATGGGAGCCCAGTGAAAGGGGTGCTTGCCCTTTGTTTTTGAGGGAATGATCCCAAATGGAGCCCATCCGTTTCCAGGGAGGAATGTACTTTCCAGGAAAACTGGGAGAGGTCCTTTGCCTTAAAGGCTGTGTGGCTGTCAGCCCTGCGAGCAGCTTCAACCCATCCCCTCCATCTGGGAGTGCCCCTGTGCTCCAGTGGATGAGGGGGGTTCAGACGGACAGGCTGCTTCTGTCCCTTGCTAGGTTGACATTGAAATCAACGGAGAGCCTGTGGATCTGCACATGAAGCTGGGAGACAATGGAGAGGCCTTCTTTGTCGAGGAGTCAAAGGAGCTTGAGGTTGGTTATAAGGAGGTGCTGCATGTCTGTGTCCCAGTGTGACTACCTGGAAGTGCAGGGCTGAGGTGGAATGACCAGGTTTGGAATGCTGCTCTTCCCCAGAGTGACTCCATTGTCCTATCTGATATTTTCTGTGTCTGGAAAGGTTCCTGCTCAAAGGACCTTGCAACCCACATGGTGGAGCACCCTGAGGGAGTATTAGACCAAATGTCTGCATCCCAGACTGGTCTCCATCAATGGGCATGGCTGCTGGCCAGACAGGTGGATATCTTGGAGCTTGGCCCTTGGGGATCTTGTGACAGGGATGAGAATGAGACAGATGCTGTGGCAGGCTGCCAGCTCCAATGGGAAGTGGGATTAGACTAGTTGTGCCTTCCAGAAATCCTGCCAGCTCTTCTCTCAGGCAGACTTGTGGTCACTGCTGGCTTGGGCTGGGTTTGGAAGTAGGAAAGGGCTCTGGAGTCAAATCCCATTTGCAGCCTTCGTAATTCTGGTCTTGTGGTGCCATCTCCTGCCTGTCTCTCCTTGCCTGTGTTAAAGATGTCTTTAGCTTGTGGCTGGATCACCCTAATGTTCTTTTATTCACATGTTGTAGGTACAAATCCTTTCCTTTGGGGCCAGGTTGCAAAACAACCCCTGAGCTGAGGGCTCAGTGGTGTTGGTTGTGCTGTTCCATAGTATGCTCCATAGACAGCAAGGAGCTGCTAGGCTGAAAAGGAGTGTGCTGGAGGGAGCTGATGAGCTCTTTCTCACCCCTGTTCCAGGGCAGCATCCCCCCCTACCTCTGCACATCCCCCATCTGCAGGGAGAGGAGCTCAAATTTTGCTGTTCAACCCTCCTATGGGCTGGAGGTCACCAGGGCTGGGATGATCCTGCGCAAGAGGAGGCGGCGCAAGAGAAAGCCCAAGAAGGTGCTGTTGGACTGGCATTCTGACAGCGATGATGAGAGCGAAAGTGAGATGAACATAAAGAAGCCATATGAGCTGCCAGCCTTGAGGTGAGCTGCTTGGTCTGGGTGGGGTGATGCAGCAGTCAAACCTGTGGGTTCATCTGGTGATGCCCGGCGGTACTGAAACAGGGGGAAAGTGTTTGTAAGTTGAAGCCCAGCCTCCTGTGGAATAGAAAACAAGGGGGGATGGTGAAGCTGGGTATTGCCAGCTTTCTGGAGAGGAGACTGCTGCTTGAGAGTAGCACAAGTTCCCTCTCTTTCCTCCTTTGCAGTGATACAGCACGTTCATCCTTTGCTGATGTCCTTGAAGAAACTGGGAAATTGCAGCCCCTAGAGATACACCCATACTCTGATGGGGAGCTGCTCACAGTGGACAGGTAATGGGCAGAGCCAAGGTGTTCTGCTCAGCTCTGGTGAGAGCAGGGCACATGCCCCATGGCAGTGAAGGAGGTGTGGAAAAGTCACGTGGAGGTGTCAGGAGAGGAGAGTTTTCCTAGCCTGATGTGGTGTGGCTGGAGGAAAGCTCAGAGACCATGAGGGACACTTGTGGCCATGGTCACAGGTGTGAGAAGCCTGCGTGCACAGGGCTGTCTGCTGATGAGCTGCTCTGGGCAACTGCTGGCATAGCACTTTCCTTCCTTGGGCCTCAGCTTCCATAGGTCTTGGTCCTTTGGGAGTGACAGTCTTACAGGTTAGAAGTGACTTTATGGGAAACCAGCATTACAGGGTTCTTGGTCCTAAATGTCCTTGCACTGATAGGAGAGCATGGAGCTATACTGTAGGTGAAGTCCCACATCACGTTCTCTTCCTGCAGCTCCATGCCAAGCCATCAATCTTCCCCCAAAAGTGATTCTGAACTGGAGATCAAACCACAGGGAAGTTTTGCTCTGGGGGTTGAATCCCGTCTGAAGTGGATCTGGGGAAGGCTCCCTCAGGTGAGTCTCTGCTCTTGCTCTTTTGCTGGGAACGGGTGTCCAAAAGACCTGCAGAAAGTAGAGGAGGCTGTGGCCAGGCAGCCGTAAGGAAGTTGTCCTCTTCTGTGGGATGCTTTGGGCAACTTCCCATCCTCAAACCTGTTCTTCTGCTTTCCTTGAGGTGAACAAATTGGTGCAAATTACATCAGCCAAGTCCACAAGCATCATTGCTCCTGCAGCAACCACTATCTCTGCAACGCTGGTCCCAGAGGATGAGGCAACCCCTCTTGTTGCCACCTCTGAACATCAAGGAGGGGATTCAAGCCCAGCAGAACCACAGGGCATACCCTGTTCCTTGGCTGTGTCTGTAACTGAGCCAACAGTTGCACCCCAGGCAGGGAACAGCATCTCCAGGCTGAAGGACATCCTCCATGCTGTCAAGGCAAAGAGATTTTTGGGGGCCTACTCAGTCTCACAAGAGAAACAGAAGGGAGACCTGAATGTTATGCCAGAGGTTCAGCCAGATGTGGAGCCCTTTGAGGGAGCCACTGCTCCAAGGCAGGCAGGCTCAGAAGGCCCCAAGTCCCAGCTGGAGAGGCAGAGGAGGCAAGGTGAGAGGGTGACTGGTGCTGCTTGAAGTGGTGTTTGAGCCTATAGATGTGCACTTGGGTTCTTCCTTCAATGTAATCCATCCATTCCAGGTGTGGTGTGTTTGCTTTGCCTTCTCTGTGTGCTACCAGCTCCTTTGCTTTGAAGAGACATCCCTTAGGTGTCCACCTTTCAGTGACCACCCAGCTCCCAGGAAGGCTTTCTTGCCTTATGTTCCCTGAAGTCCATCCTTCGATGTCTCTGCTTTTGCATACTTAGAAGATTTCTCAGCAGTACAGGCCATACCTTAATTTCAAGTGTCTGACAGCACCTGGCGTAACTTATGTCTTCATCCTGAGTTTGCCAAGTCAGGGAAAATACAGAGAAGCATTTATGTGCCCCCTTCACAGTGTATTTAAGGATCATGCTAGTGCAGGTATCTTGAGGCACTCCTGTAGCTGTTGACTTATGGCAGTTTCTCCAGTAGGAAAATGGCTGCCCTGTTTGTATGGTACGTGGATATGATTGAGGAAAATGCTGTTGGCTTTCTCAATAGATGCTGGGGTAATTGGAAAGGTGATTCAGCTAAGCTCTCTCTATCTTCTGTCTATGCATTGAGAATCCATGAAAAGTCCTCACTTGGGTCCCAGTGCCATTTACGTGGAAGACCTCTCCGAGGTGGACAGCAAGCCAGTGGCTCTCTATCTCCGCAGGAGGTATGAGTTGTCCCAGCTGGCCAAGCTCAGACATTTTTGAGCAATTCCCCTGGCACAAAGGATGGAGGTATATTTAAAGCTATTCTCTGATGTCACCACTGTTTCTTCCCTTGCTGACAGTGACACAGAGGAGAGTTTGAGGTCTGTGACAGACCCCAGCAGCCCTCTGTGTATCCAGCTGCCATCCACCTTGCCTGCCGACAGCCCCATGGACGCTGACTCAATGCCCACAGTTGCCCTGTCACTGTGCGGGGGCCTCAGGGGCAACAGGCAGATCTCTCATGGTAGGTAGGAGGGGAGGGGGAATCTGCAGCCCTGAAATCCTTTCTATCCTCCAGTGGCATGACACAGCCTCTGTCCCACCAGAGAAGTTCATGGAACACGTGATTTCCTACCAGCAGTTTGCTGAGAATCCAAGGCTTGTCAGTGACCCAAACCTGGTGATAATGATCAACAAGAAGTGAGTAGGCTGCTCTTTCTGCTGCTTCATCCCACAATGGACATTTTTGTCCATTTGTCCCTGTGGAAACCCTCCCGCAGGAATGTGACTCCATCCCAGAGTATGATTGTACCAAAGTAGTTGTGGGGCTTGGCCACGCTGCAGGATGGTGATGTGCTCATCCCTGTCGCTTTTTCCAGGTATTACAACTGGGCAGTGGCTGGTCCCATAGTCCTGGCCTTGCAGGCTTTCCAGAGGAACATTCCTGAGGTCAGTGGTACAACACATTTCCTGGCTATGAGTCTCAGCAGAGCCTGGGCTGAGGACTGGCCTCATCCCATATTCTGCCATGTTCACAGAGCATCATTGAGGAGTTGGTGAAGGAGAAGATGCCCAAGAGAAACAGGTGTTTGTTCTCCTGGAAGAGGAGAGAATTCTCAACAAAGGGGGTATGTTTGCAGCAGTGGACGTGACAACCATGTCCCTAAGGGACAGGCATCATTCTGCTCAGTGGCAGGGGTGGGAGCAGGGTCCTGGGGATGGCCTGAGGTTGACTATGAGGACATCCAGGACCTGATGAGGTGACTTCTTAAGGTGGCTACTTATCCCCTTTGGTCTGCCTGAACAGCAGGGCAACACCTGGTAATGCAGTAATGTGGACCTTGTAGTGGTGAGACCCCCTGCCATGTGCCCGTCATGCAGGTCCCCGGGCATCACGTGTGCTTGCTGGTCTCCCTGCCCCACCACAGCACCAGCAGTGTCCCTGTGAAGGCAGGGACTGCAGTGATACCTCTTTTGGCATTGCTGTTCCAACTGGAAGAAAAGAAGAAAAGCAAAGCAGCCCCTGCTCTTGCTCTTAGCTCTGTGCAAGCACTGCTCAGCCAGTCAAGAAACATCTCTGTTATCAACACTGTGTTGAGCCCAAATCCAGAACACAGCCCCATACCAGTCACTGTGAAGAAAATTAACCAAAACCAGCACCAAACCCTTCTCTTCCTCCAGCAGCAGCCAAGTCCAGGGAAAGCCAGCATACGAACATGGTGGCGTGACCGTGCTCAGCAGAGGTGAGTGCCACCCTCCCTGGTCATCTTCAGGAGTCTGGATACTCCTGGTCTCTTCTCCTACCTGACTAATTATTCCTAAGCTTGCCTGATTAAAAAAGGTAGAAAGCTTTTTAAAGACTCTGGCTAGCCCCTTCCCTTCTTTGTGTAGGCAGGAGGAAAAGGCGTCATCCAGTGACAATGAGTCCCAGCACCTTGGGGACATGTTGGCAGTGGATGCCCCTGCTCAGAAACCTCTGCCAGCCTCCAAGACAGGGTAAGCCAGTGTGGGAATGCTGCAGCCTGACCCTGCTCAGCAGAGGTGAGTGCCTCCCTCCCAGGTCACCTTCAGGAGTCTGGATGCTCCTGGTCTCTTCTCCTACATCATGAGTTACTCCCAAGTTTGCCTAACAAAAGAGGGTAAAAAGCTTTGTTAAGACTCTGACTGACCCCTTCCCTTCTTTGTGTAGGCAGGAGGAAAAGGAGTCGTCCAGTGACGATCAGCTCCCGGACCCTGGGGACACATTGGCAGTGGAAGACGCTGCTCAGAAACCTCTGCCAACCTACAAGAAATCCCTGCGGCTCTCCTCTGAACAAATTGTATGTATTTATTCCTCCATCTTCACTGTCCGTGTGTGTAGGAGTGAGACATTCCTTAAACAGGGATTTCTCTACTCCTGACCTCGTGTTTTCATCCAAATATTTTGCCTTGTTGGCCACCCTGTAGAGTCTTGGGATCTCTGGCCTGGCTGGGTGGCAGTCTGGTCTCTGCAAGCCTTGCAGCTTGCACCAATGGTGTGAATTGGTGCTGGTGTAACACTTCTGCTGCCCCTCTGCCCCAGGGAAAGTTGAATCTGCAGGATGGCCCCAACGAGGTGGCATTCAGCGTGACAACTCAGTACCAGGGCACGTGCCGCTGTGAGGCCACCATCTACCTGTGGAACTGGAACGAAAAAGTGGTGATCTCAGACATCGATGGCACCATCACCAAGTAAAAGGCCTTTCTCCCACCCCAAAATCCTTGTTTTCCCCTGTCAGGGGAAAGTCTCCTTTAAAGGCTCACATAAGCAGGCAGAAGGGAGCACAGACCCCACTGGGGTGGGGATGGATACTCACCACGTTGGATGACACTAACCCAACCTCCTTTCCTTTCAGATCAGATGCTCTTGGACAGATCTTGCCACAACTGGGTAAAGACTGGACTCACCGTGGGATTGTTAAACTCTTCCACAAAATCCACCAGTAGGTATTGCATCAGCTGAGGCCAAGGGGAAGTGGGAAGCTGATGGAGTCAGTCAGGGCTTCTTACTCAGTGATGCAGGCCCAGATATCTGCACTATCTGCTGTCAGTGGTGGCTGATGCTGGCTGTGCTGCCTATATGATGTTGAGGGGTGAAAGCAGAGGATTCCCTGGGAGCAGATGCTGGCATTACCTTCCCTGGAAGGAGTGTGTGTCAGTGGAGGCTTTGCTGGGGAGATATAGCTGAGCAAGAGGAGACAAGACCACCTGAGGTCACACCTGAGAGTGGTGGCACGGGTATCCCCAGCACTGCAGTGCTGGTACCTCCCTGGGCACCCAGCGATCCTTCCCACAGCCCAGGGGACTCACCTGCGAAGGGTGACACCAGCAGGGAGTCCCTGCGCAGCCTCTAGCTTGGTCCCTGGCCTCTGTGGCCACTGAGAGGCACTGTGGGCCCGTGGATGTCTGTTTCGGACTCAGGGATGCATTCCTGGGGATTGCAGGGACTCGACCAGCCGGCGGCACCTCGGCTGCCTCTGCCGAGCTGTGCCCCGCCCGGGCGTCAGCAAGGCTCGGGTACAGCCCTCCACGACTGACAGGCAGTGCTGTGGGATGGCAGTGCTGTGTGAGGGGGCTGAGCAGCAGTGGGGGCTGTGCAGCTGGGCTGGGTGGGGGTGTGGCTGCTGGAATGAGCATGGAGGGTGGTGCAGGGACTCCCAGTGTGAGGCAGGTGGGGGTTTGGCTTAGTCTGGGTTTCCAAATAAGGGATTCACGTTCTTTGTGGAACCACTTTGCTTGCTGGAATAAGATTTGGGCTTGGGCCAGGTACTTGACTACCTCTTTCTCCTTGGAGCAAGAGGATGCCTTGCCCAGGCCACAGCTCAGAGGGGCTCCCTGTGTTCTCTCTAGGAATGGCTACAAGTTCCTCTACTGCTCGGCCAGGGCTATTGGCATGGCCGACATCACCAAAGGCTACCTCAAATGGGTCAATGAGCAAGGCTGTGGCCTCCCCATGGGCCCCATGCTGCTTTCCCCCAGTAGCCTCTTGTCTGCCTTCCACAGGTACTGTCTTTTCCTGCACTTCCTGTATCCCCTTCCCCAGCTTGACCCTGAGGGATGTCCTGGCCTAAAACTGCTCTGCCCTCCCTGGTGCACGATGCTTTTCATGGAAGGCAGCAGGGGAGCTTGCTGGAGCTTCACAGTGAAGCTTCTGATTCACTGAAGCACAAATCACTCCCTGAGCCCCAGACAGGTTTGGTGCCCACAGTTCTGGCCAGCTGACGCCACTGTGACTGTGTCTCTTGTGCTGCAGGGAGGTGATTGAGAAGAAGCCAGAGGTGTTCAAGGTCACCTGCTTGACAGACATCCGAAAACTGTTTGCTACAAAGACTCCCTTCTATGCAGGCTTTGGGAACAGGCCCAATGTAAGTGGGTCTCCAGGTGTGCAGGGAGGGCTCAGGCTGGGTGGTGGTGCCTTCCTGCAGCTCTCATGCTGTGCTGGCCTTCCTTGGGCAGGATGTCTACGCCTACAAGCAAGTGGGGCTGCCAGAGAGCCGCATCTTCACAGTAAACCCCAAGGGAGAGCTGGTCCAGGAGCTCACAAAGGACCAAAAGTCAACGTAAGCAAAGTGTTTGCTCCTCAGCATCTTTGGGATGACCCAGCTTTGATGCAGAGAAGCATCAAACACACACCCAATGACCTCATTGTAACTTCTTTCTTTCCCCACAGGTACGAGCGGCTGTTGGAGCTGGTGGAGGTCTTCTTCCCTCCTGTGGGACAGAGGAGGAGCGCTGCTCTGGCGTTCCCAGACTACTGCCACTTTGCCTACTCCACTCTCTGATGCTGACTTGGATGGCTTAGCCTAACCCCATCCCAGTGGAGACCTGACCCAGAGCTCTTCTGCATGTTCTTTGCCAGGACTAAATGCTCCGGGTGCACCTCATTCTCCCTCTTGCCTGCTGGGCATTTTGCACTTACAATAGCAGAGAGCCCTTGGCAGAAAGCCAAGGAGAGCTCTGACTCTACAAAAATTGCAGTTGCTAAACACAAATTCCTGAAAGCCGGGTCTCTTCTGGTGTTTGTAGCTCCTCTAAAGCCTGGCTCTTTTTTAAAGGTGGTGGTTGTTCCCTGTTGTATTTATTGATGAGCCTCTGACATAGCTATTACTGCCTCTGGTATGACCAGTCATCCAGACAGTCCAGCTACCTGCAGTTTGGTAGCTGAAACTGCCCACCAACTTGTAAAGGTTGATGGAAGATGCTGGGGTTTTGAGTGTTCTGAACTAAAAGCAATAATAAATAGTGCCTTAATCCAGGCTGCCTCTTGTCTGCTCTAGCCCTGTGGATAGAAGTGGGAGCCAGGCTCCACGTCCTTTCTGAAATGTGATTGGGCTTACTCTGCGCAAGCATCCTACCAAGTGGGTCCTGGGGGCATTTCTCAAAAATGGCGCTTTTTTCCTGGGTTTTTTTGGGGTTTTTTTTTGTTTGTTCGTTTGTTTGTTTGTTTGTTTTGGTTTTTTTAATTACTACATTTAGCTAAGGTAGCAAAAATAATTAAAACCAGAAAATAAATGCAGGCTTATCCTGTATGTACATGGGGCTGAATGGACAGGAGACCTTGCAAAAGCCAGAGGCCCCTGTGCTGAGGCTCACTCTGGGCTGGCTGCAGCCCCTGCGGGTGGAGGAGCTGGCGATGCCCACAGCCCAGTGCACCCTTGGTAGCACTGGGGACACCCAGGGAAGAGCCCTGGATGAGGCTCTGCAGGACCATGCAGGCTCAGCCTTGCTCTCTCACGGGATCCCATGGGCCAGGGCCCACTGGGATTTGCCTCTACATTTACCATGCACGTCCAAAGAAGCTGCAAGGAGAGAGTGACCTGTCAGTGGGACCCCTCTGTGCACAAGTAGCCCCAGGGTGACCATGCCAACAGCCCCAGGGACCCATGACGCTGCAAATGCTCCCTGTGCCCAAAGCAAATGCAACTAGAGCTGGGGTGTGAAAAATAAAGATTTATTTACAGAAAAACAGCAACAAAAACAAACTACATAATGCATTTTTAATGTAAGAATGTTTATAACAACAACAATCCATAAAACATATTTACATTACAAAAACCTATATAACAATGTATGAAACGTACAGAAGAGAATAACAAACTCTAAAACATATTTCTAGTTGAAAATATAACAACGAACTCTAAAATATATATCCAGAAGTGTGGCATTCCTGCCTGACATCTCCATCAGTCCTGGAAGAAAAGCAAGTGACACGGTCACTCCAGTCAGGCACAGAGGCTGTTCCCTGTGCCCCCAGGCTGGGACTCTGCTGCCAGCACTGACCCTGGCCAGGGCTGAGGGCTGGGCCCCAGGCAATGGGACCCAAAGCGTGGCCCAAAGCAAGCACAGGGCAGGCCAGGGGTGGTGTTTGTGCCACCAGAACCCAGGGCACCCCCCTGGCCCCGTGTCCCTGAGCGGGGCCGCCCAGCCCAGCCCCACTCTGCCTGTGGGCACGGCATGGCCAGCACCTCCCTGTCCTGCTGCTGGGGTCCATCTNCTCCTCTTCCTCCACATCCACTTCCATGTCTTCAACATAATCTTCCATTTCCACTTCCATCTCCTCTTCCTCCACATCCACTTCCATGTCTTCAACACAATCCTCCATTTCCACTTCCATCTCCTCCTCCACATCCACATCCACATCTACTTCCATCTTTTCCTCTCCGTAATCTTCTCCATCTGCTTCAATGTTTTCCTTCATATCAATTTTAATGTCCACCTCCATCTCCTCCTCAGTGTCTGTGCCAGCCTGCATTGGGAGCAAATCCTCAGAGTGGGGTCCCTGTCCCACACCATCCCCACAGAGCTCCAGCCCACCCAGGCAGTTGGGGGTGTCCACCTCCATGGAATGGCAGGAGGTAATTTTGTACCTCCACTGGGACAAAAGTGAACATCCCCCAGGCATGGATGGTAAGATCCAGGCAGCAGGGAGATAAGAGGACCAACAGCAATGTCAGAAGCGGCATACTTACAGGTGCAACTGCAAGTGCAACTGCTAACATCGGTGGCTGCAGGGCCAGTAATTTTGTTGCACTCTTTGCTGGGTAAGTTCCAGGCGGAACGCTTGCAGTGTTCCATTATGACACATTGGAGTTCTAGGACCAGTCCAGGCAACGGGGATTGCTGAATGATGGAATCCTTTCATGATTTTGCTTGGAGAGGACCCTAAAGTTCATCTGTCCCAAACTGAGCAACCTCCCCCCAGACCAGGTTGCTCAGAGCCTCATCCAGCCTGGCCTTGGGTGGTCCTGGGGATGGGGCATCCACAGCCTCTGTGCACAGCCCCGCCCTGTGCCTCACCACCCTTGGTGTAAAGTACCAGTTTTCTTAGATACAAGCCAAAGCAACCTCCTGCAGATGAAATCCCTCCCTTCTCCTCCCACCACAGACCCTGTTGCCCTGTTGAACACTCTTGTCCCCATGTTTTCTATGGGACCCTTCAATTCCTGCACAGTCACAGTGAGCACCGCCCCCCACCCTCCATGGCTCTCTCTTCTCCAGGTTGAGTATCCCCAACTCTCTCTTCATGGGAGGTGATAAAGTAAAACAAAGGCAGAAGCACTGCTGGGCTCCTTCCTCCAGTCTGGCATCTACCTTCTCCTTCCCTGACTCCTGTGTGTGAGTGTAAGTGATCTCCTTGTCTGCCACTTCTGGAAGCCACACAAGTCATTTTGATCTTGGAAACCTCCGCAAGAAATACTTTATTTTTTTCCTTTCCAGTACAAACAGCTTTTCAGCTGTTAAAATTTGAACAAATAAACATGGTTTTAAAAACAATAGAACACAGTCTTTTAACAGGATCAGTTATCAACTGCCTCAGAAAGCTGCCCATTGCAAGGACAACCCCGTGGGCACCATTTCCTTACTCTGCAAGCAATTTTTTAAAAATGCCCAGTTTTGTACAAAGTTTCTTTCACTTTTTAAACATGAATAGCTGAGAACTGAAAAAACAAACTGTCCATAGCTTCAAGTGACTAGTCAGGAATAGTCCAAACATAGCACCATTTTCCGGAAGGTCAGACTTCTTCCTTGTCCTAGCTTCGTTATGGCCAGTCCTGGCTCCCTTTTTTCTGGGAAGCTGTTCCTGTTCAGCCACTCTAACCCAGCCCTGGCTGGGGAACAGGGAGCCTGGCCCTTGGCTTGGTTTTCTCTTTGGTTTTCTCCCTGGTGTGAGGGGATGGAAAGGGGCTTTAAGCAGGATGCTCCCCCTGCAAGCTGAGGGCTCCCCTGGCCCATCACAAAGTACTGAGGGTTGGCTTGAGACTCCTTCCTTAGGCAGGAGAAAAATAAGAGCAGGTTTTGCAGGATGCCCAATGGCAGCAGGAGGTCATTCCTCAGCTGGAGAAGTGTCTCAGCAGCTGGAGGGTAGTTCCAAATCAGCAAAGCCCAGAGCAGAGAGGGTGGATTCTGGTGCTGTGAGCACGTGGCAGGGCTGGGCAAGTGGTGGGCAGGACACACATCCTCTCTGTGCTCCCACAGCTGATGGCTTGTGCTCCTCTGGCAGGGGAACAAGGCTTTACTGCCTCAGGGGAACATGGTGGGGCTACTGCACTCAGTGATCCCTGCAGTCCTCCCTAGCCTGGAAGCATGTTTAAGGGAGCTCCCCCAGATTTTCTGGGGGAGAAAAGGTGCCCAGATGCATCTCTGCTGGGAGCCACTGCTGGTTTGTGCTAATCAGCACAGAGCTGCTCCTTTATGCAATCAGGGGGGATCAGGGAGGGAACTATGGTGCAGAGGAGCAGGGACAGCCTGGTGAGGGGGACAGGCGCTGTGTGAGAGCCAAAGGCTGGCTGTGGTGGCAGGGTTCATGAGCTACAATGCTGAGAGAAAAATATGTTCCTCTGCTATAAAGTGCCAGAGATGCTTGAATGGAGGCTTGTTAATTTCCTCCTCATCCTAGTAATGAAGTCCCCATTGGCTGATCAGCAGAGGGTGCCCATGGAAGAGGTGGATTCTGTGTGCAACAGCTCTGTAGGGCAAGGCTGGAGCTGCTCAGGAATGTGGACATTTTCCAGCCTGCCTATTCATGGGGAGCCAGATTCAAGCTGGGTAAATGATGTGGTGTTTTCATTCTGAGCTGAGGACAGGCCTCCAGAGGTGTTCTCACAGGTAGTTCCACATCAGTGTTGGTCCCAGGGCTACAGGTGTCCCAGTGGGATCAGAAGAGCATGAGGGAGATTCCTGGACTGGAAACCCTGTGAGACATGTTGAAAGTCCCACATTGCATGAGGGAACATTGCTGGAACTTACCCATCCAACACTGCTGCACTCACACCCTGGAGCAGCTGGCACTCTCCTGCCTGGGATGAGATGATGGAGTTCACAGTTTAAGCAGTGAAACAGGAGAGAGCCAGAGCTGGAAAACAGGACTGCTCTGTGCCCAGCTTGGTCTCTGAAGAGACCTATGGACACACTTCTCCTTGGGGAAGAGACGTGTTTTCCATAACCAGAGAGCCCAGGTGTAACCAGAGAGCCCAGGTGTAACCAGAGAGCCCAGCAAAGAGGGATTGCAAAGCACAGCAGCCCCAGGGACCATGGAGCTCTTTCCAAACACTGCTGCCACAGCTTTTAGCTACTCAGTGTGGGTCTTTGGAATATGGCAAAGGACATGGGGGCAGCATTAGGAAACTGGAATCAGATGAGCACCATGACACAGGATTGTTCAAAAATATACATACACATACCATATATATACATATACATATGCATATGTGTTTTCCTAATTCACAACCTTGTATGCTCCATAAGGCATGTGCATCTGCATGGAGGGGGGAGCATTAAAAATGGATTTACCATACACAAGGAGGGCTGCCACCTTGGAGAAGGGAAGCCAGTTCCCGGAGGGATGTGTGAATATCTGTGTTCTTTGAAATCTACAGTTCCTATGGTGAGTTTTGTTCCCTGCAAGGAGCCCTGGCTCTGCTCAGTCTCTGGATTAAGATGCAGGTGGTCGTTAGGTCAGAGAAACTATTCCTCAGCTGATAACTACAGGGTTTTACTCCTCAAGAAATGATAAATCCAGAAAAATAAAATTAAAAAAAATGTTTCTGTCTCCAGCTGACTCTTGAATTGTCCTTCTGGGGCCATCAGCCCAGGAGCCAAAGCAACGCCAGGTCAAGACCTGCTGCACCAGGCTCAGGACAGTAGCTGAGCATCAGGAGGGGAGCACCAGCACGGTGGAGTTAAGGAGAAGTGGGACCAACAAGATTAGGGAAAAAAAGAATGTAGCAGCTTTTCATAAAAAAATTATCCCACGAACTGTTGTCACATTGGAGCGAGTCTGTGTGATATAATTTAATCCTGTCCGTCACATCAGGAGAAGGAAGACACATGGCATGGCCGTGTGGCTAATGCTGCCTCCTCTCTGCCTTCTCCTCCAAGTGCCCGACCTGTTCCGCCAGCTCAGAGACCTTGGCTTGGCAGTCGAGCAAGTTGTCCTTCAGTCCTGTTATTTCCTGAGAGTGGGCAGCCAGTGTCCCGTTCACGTGGTCCATGTAGTCCCACAGACTGCCCGTGTGTTTCTCCAGTTCCTCCCTGAAGTTGTCCAGGCTGCCGGTGACGGCCCCCAGCCTGCCACAGGCGCTCTCCACCCGCGCCACCCGCTCGTCAAAGTGAGAGACCTCCTGCTGCAGGCCCTGGGCCACGTTCTTGCAGGAGCTCAGGTCACTGACAATCCTGGCTTTGAGTCGCTCCAGGTCTCCCTTGAGGTTCAGGACACGGCGGTTGCTGAAGAAAAGCTGGGAGCCTTGGTCGTTGACTTTCTCCTGGATGGAGTGGACCTCATCCTCGATCTTCCGCTCGTGCTCATCTAGGGAGGAGTTGACATGAGTCACGGTGTCTGAGTACTGGGACACGGAGTCCTTGAGCCCTGTCAGAGACTTGCTCACGGTGTTCAGGTTGATCTTTAGCAAGGTGATCTCTCCTTGCAAAGCCCCCGATGCCTCCTCCTCGATCCGCCGCTGGATCTCCAGGATGGTGGCGTTCAGCTTGCGCAGGAGGTCGTAATTGCTGTCCATGCGGAGGAGCAGGTCCTGGTTCTTGCTTTGGCAATCCTCGATCTCTGTCCGAAAGGTCTCCACATCTTTGGAGGCAGAGGTGCAGCCCAGGGAGCAGGTGCTCTCCAGCGTGATGAGGCGATTCTGCAGTGCCTCCAGTGTCTCATCCGTCCGTTTCCTCATGCTGGCAAGCTCCCCTTCCAGCACAGGCACCACTGCTCCGTCCATGCCCATGGGAGAACTGACATTGTTCAGCTCCCCCACGATGGTCATGAACCTGTCCTCGAGGGTCTGCATTTTGTCTTCAAAGGCAGTTCTCATGCCATCCACCTCTGCCACCACTGTGCCTTTCATGCTGTCCTCTATACCAGAGCAGCAGCTCCCTGTTTCCCTCTCTGTCGCATTGAGCCTGGCTTCCAGGTCCTCAAAGCGCCCTTCAAAGAGGTTCCCCAGGGTGACAGTGGAGATTTCTCCATCCAGGCGTGAGTGCAGGTTCTTCTGGGACTCAGAGATGCTGTGAAGGCCTTTCTCAAGGATGTTCATGCGATCGGTGAGGTAGTCCAGGTTGCTGCAGCAGCTTTCCACCACCGTCAGCCCTTGGATCTGGGTCTCCAGCTGGGAAATCTCTTTCTTTATCTCCAGCTCCTTCCCATCCAGTGTCTGCTGCAGCCGCAGGTTGGCAGCTTTCTCCTCCTCACACTGCTGCCTCACCTCCTGGATGCGGAAATCACACGTGGTCTGGATCTTGCCCAGCTTCTTCTCGAAGCCGTCGAGCAGCTCTCCACGCAGGTTGCTCAGCCTGGTGTCCACATACTCCTCCAGCAGGTCGATGGAGGTGAGGGGCGAGGGCCGGGCGGATTCCAGCAGGTGCTTGATCTGCCCGTCGTGGTCCAGGACCATGCCCTGGACCTCGTGCAGCAGATCTGCCTTGGTTTTCAGCACGTCGCTCACCTCCGTCACTTTGGTCAGGATCTCCCCCACGGGAGGGTACGTGGCCACGTCGGCTTTGTCCGCCACGTCCACCAGCCCGTCAGGAATGATGCCGAAGCCCACGGAGGAGTCTGGCGTGCCCGGGCTGTTCATCAGGGAGCCGATCATCTTGGTGGTGTCCTCCTGGATGGCCAAGCGCAGGCGGTCCCCCAGCCCGCTCACCATGCTGTGCAGGCTGTCGTAGGACTGGGAAAGGCGCCTCACCTCCTCCTCCAGCCGATCCAGGCGGTCCCCGAAGAGCCCGGGCAGCTTCCTGCCTGCACAGGGAAAGAAATAGAGAGAGCACAGTGAGGGCTGGTGCTCCTCTAACTTCCCTCCTTCAAGTCCTTTCCCAAAATAACCTTGTCTCCTGCCCTCTGTTATTGTCATTTCAGCAAAATCTCAGCCCACGTCACTCCTTAAGCTATCAGGAAACCCTCTTTCCTCTTGGGATCCAGTCTTCTGTTCCCAAGTTCAACAGCAGGTGGTGATAAGAGCCCAGGAGAGCTTAATCTTGAGATGCACCCGATCAACCCCATAATTAATGGGAAAATGCTCTAAATCAATGAGGAAAGGCAATTTTGAAGCTGCACGTTTTGAAAGAAACAAGATTTTAAAAGCAAGTGTTCCTAAAGCAATCAAATGTCAGGTCTCTGACAGAAAACACATCACCCACTGGATTTTTGCCAGGTTCATGCTCTGTGCTGGGACAGAGAGAACTTGGAGGTTTGAGTGCATGACAATGGTGTGGTGACCCGGGGACATGAAGCAGGAGCAAGATCTCACCATATTGATTCTTCTTTGGTCCTGGAAACAGGTCAGGGTGGCTTTTGGGATAGGGAGGAAGTCTGGGCATTGGAAACATCTTTTGCCCAGGAGGCATTTTAGGGCTGGGATGCTGGGGCAGAAGGCCAGGCTGGTCTGTCGGGCTGTCATGGCACCCTTCTCCCATGAAGCCTGGGCAGCACCTCCAGGACAGCTCGGTCACTGTCTTGTATCCAATCTTGTATTTGGGCCTGAAGAAGGTGCGGTACCTTTCCAGGAGAGGGGAGGGAGAGAGAAGACAGTTTAGAGAAGCAACCTCAACATCAAGCAATAGAGCAGGCTCACAGTCCAGTTGGATGTGGGAGATCTGGGCACATGGGAAAGCCTGGCTGAAACCCTTGTGCTGCACCTGCAGACCATGGCCCATCTTCTCCAAGAGCTTTTGCTGCACCACAGCTCAGTGTAGCATTACAGTGCGGTTTTGGTCGAGTATTTGTTAACCTGGGACACTGTGTTGATTTAGAACTGCAGCTCCAAGTGTATTGCTGCAGTCCCATGCCTGTGATACGTGACCACTGTGACAGATGCCACACTGTTTGGCAACTTCTGGCCAGCAGAGCACAAGATTAAATGATGGAACTGATTTCAAAAGCCCTGCAAACTCACATCACTTCCAAGAGGGAAGAGGACTGCTTGTAAAAGTGGTTTGCACTTTGAATTGACCTACAAAATTTCCTAGTGGGATCAAAATATCCTCTTCTCAACTATAATCCTGTCTGGAAGCTCCCCTGAGAGTTGAAATACCTTTGAAAAGGTGTTTTCTCTCTGTGTGGAGGGCATCAGTTTGCTGGGAAGCCTAAAGGGGCTTGGGCTGGCCTGGTGAGGGTCTCCAGGGTGATGCTGTGATGTCCTCCTTACACTGCTTCCTGCCGCAGCTGGGATGCCCTGGGAAGTGTCTCCATCATGGATTTGGGTACTGCAGCATTGATCCTCCCATACCCAGCACACCAGGTGCAAGCCCACCTCACACCTTCCCCCTCTGCTCTCGCTCTGGATGGGGTCCCACCAGCCAAGGGGGAGGATTCACCTGTTCCCTGCTTCTCCTTGGCACCTCCCTGTGAGGCAGCAGTGATGGGACAGGACCCTGCTGGCTCCTGTGTTCCCCCACCAGCTGAGCTGAGCCATACAGGGCTGAACACGGCACTTTTCTCACCACCTCTACATACCAGTGCTTTAAAAGCCTGCCTTTTGGAAATTTCCAGTCTGAATTTACCAGGGCCTGAAAAATCCCTAAGTTTGCTGTTTTGCAACAACATGCACAATCAGCCTCTTGTTCTTCTCCAGCATGTTCAGCAGAAGGTCTTGGAGGAGCAGCACAGCCATGCACGCTGCAGAGGGGCTGCAGCAGGCACTTACCCATCAGTCAGGGCAGCACATGGGGCTGATTCTCTGCCATCCATGTCCTTGTCTGAATCCAGTGTCCCCAGCCCAGGCTGCAGCCCCTGGCAGTGCTGCTTCCACACGATTCCCAGCGAGATACAGCCACCTCCATACACACCACAGGGCAGGGGGATAAACCAAAGCCAAATCCTCTGCTCCTTGAATCTCTTCAAAATTTCTCAACATCAATTTCCCAAAAGGACAGTTTCAAAACAAGCTCTTCTTGTTACTCCTCTTCACAGACACTGCTGAGTTTCAATGATCTTTCCTTCTGTTGTAGTGTGTAGAAACCTGCCTGGATGTCCCAGAGATTGCTTTTCCAGCCAGTCAGGGGGTGAAGAAAGAAGGAGGATGGCATCCAAAAGGCAGACCACCTTCTCTGTGTCATCTCAGCGCCTTCTCTGTGTCACCCCAGCCTCTGCAGAGGAGCTCAAAGCCTTGGGCACCTCCAAATCTTTCTGCCCCTGCTCCAAACAGCAGCAAGGGGAAGTATTTGCAGCCAGCTGCACAAACATTAGCTGATGGCCCCAGCACGTGGAAAACCCATGTTTCCCTCTTGTCCATGGATGCAGCATCTGAGGCTCTGCCCAAATTTGGCTGTGGGTCCATCTGCCCTCAGAAAACACCCTGGTTTCATCCTGGTTTTGTTTGAAGGAGACAACAAGAGGACATCATGGAGATAGGAGAGGTTTTGGAGATCTCCTCCATGGGTACCAGCAGCTGCAGAATGTCCTGAAGTCCCTGAATGCTGCTGAAACACTTGTGATGGAAAGAGCAAGTGAGTGAGTGGGTCTGGCTGCCCGTCTCTGCGAGCAGAGCCCACGGCACCACCAGCACATGGAGAGTCCCAGCCAGCTGCCACAGGATGGGTACTAGGCTCTGACAAAGACTTCTCTCATCCCAGTTTTCCTCTGTGACCAGCTCTGCTCCACTCCTCAAGCCTGGGGAGGATGCAGGAGAACAGCTTTCTGCATGGAGCAGCATTCCTGGAGGGTGGTGGAGCACAAAGCCCCAGTGTCTGCCCTGCACCACTGGCAGCTCCAGCTGTGGCACAGTAAAGTGTTTCCCCCCAGCACTGACGAGGTGGCAAAGAGTTTTGCAAATATTTTCCTGGAGCAGGAAGCACTGAGCCATCCCCAGCCACAGGCTCTGTTTCCTCGTCCTCTCAGTCAGGTTTTCACTGAGCTGCCATCATTCTGCCACATTACAGGTCCGTGACAAACTGTTTTCCTACTCGTGTGAACAGGTACCTCCCCACTTCTCCTATTTCCAGATTTATTTCTGAATCATAGACTATCATGAGTTTGAAGAGATCCATAAGGATCATTGCACCCAGCAACTGCACAGAACACCCCCCAAAATCACACCATGGGTCTGAGAGCATTGTCCAACTACTTCAACTCTGTCAGGCTTGGTGCCATAATCAACTTCCCTGGGGAGCCTTTTCCAGTGCTCATCTGGGTGAAAACATTTTCCTGATATCCAATCAAAACCTCCCCTGACAGTTTCTGAGGAGGCATACAGCTCCCTCTTCCTCCTGAGAGATCCCACCTTGCCTTCTCCCAACACCACTGCCCTGTCACTGACTGCCATGCCCAGGAAAAGCCCTTCAGCCCCTCTCACTGCCCTCTGGAGGGGTGGCACAGGGTCTCAGGAGAGAGAGGTCTTTGGGAGGGGAAGGGAGCCATGCCCCAGTGTCCCCCATACTCACAGCACTTTCCCTGGGCACTTGGGTCCCCAGCTGCACTTGTGGTACTCGGCCTTGACGTAGCTCTCGGCCCCGTCCTGCAGCGTGCACGTCACGTTGCGCTGCACCACGTAGGCACAGTAGCTCCTGGGGGAAACACGGGAGACACTGTCACCCCCTGCCCAGCACACAGCAGTGCCATCGCCGCCAGACACTGCCAGCCAGCTCTGGGGGACCTGGAAGGAGCCCCCCAGCTCAGGCAGCTGCTGCGGAGGGGCATCACAACCACGCTGCAGGAGCGTGGTTCCTGTCACAGTCACTGCCATGGTGTCACCAGTGCTGGTGGTGTCCCCAGAGCTGGGCTGTGCTTGGCACAGCATGGACTGTGTGGTGAGACAGGCTGTGAGGACAATCAGAATCCCAGCAGGAGCAGCAGCAGTTGTAGGAATAGCATCCCAGAAATAGCTCCAGCAGTGCCTGGCAGGGGTGGTGTGTCCTGCTGCAGCTCCTGGAGTACTGCCAGTGCAGGGGCCAACCCAAAAGCCTTCAGCCCTTGCTGTGGGTGCTGCCACAGACAAGGCACAGAGAGGAGATGCTGCTCTGTAGGGCTGCAGCATCGTGGGTCCCTCCATCACAGAGGCAGGGACACAGAGTAGATCTGTGATGGAGGCTGGAAACCCTTACAGATCTCTAAGACAGTTAATAGAGAGCTTCTTCCCTCCTGCCACCCACCTGCAGCTGGGTGCCACAGGTACCAGTCATCTTTCCTGAGCCAAGCAGCAAAGGCAGGCGCTGAGGATTAGCTGCCTGGGAGGAAGGCAGTGTGTGGGAAGGATGGAGGACTGCTGGTAGGACAGATGGAGGCCAAGACTATTCCAGCTGAAGGCAGGGCTGCCGGCAGGAGCAGATGGACATGGTCCACAGGGGCAGAGACAGCAGGGATGTGTGGTGAGGCAGGGATTAAGGACAGGGGGATGTGGCAGACGGCAGAGCGGGAGGAGAGGAGGGCACAGGCCCATGGTGCAGAGCAGAGCTGAGGCAGGAGGTCAGCGGGATGAGCAGATGGGCCAGCGCAAGCTGCAGGTGCAGAGAGGTGTTCAGTGAGGCGGGAGGACGTGGCTTCCCCTGTGCCAGCTGGGGGCTTGGTATGGATGGGTAGGGAATGTATTTGTCTTCACCTGTTTGCCATTAGTGTTTGTCCCTCCTTCATCGATCTTTGCCCACTCAGGGGGAGCCAAAGTCCTGCTGCTCTGGCCCCTGGGAGTGACATGGTGGGGGCTGGAGGAGGGCTGTGCACGCCCCCCCTATCCACACACACACTCCAACAGGAGACACCATAGCCCTTCTTACCACACCCTTCTGCTTCATCCTGACAGTCACAGTCCCTTTCCTCTACCTCCACCTGCCAGAGGTGTCTCAACATCATCCAGACCATCATGCAAGCCCATGAGAGCTGGGCTGAGGCCCTGCAGCTCATTTCTGTGCTCAGCCCCGAGGCTGCTCTCTACAGGCCATGTGATGGCCGTCCCAGTCTGTGACCAGGCAGCTGAGCTGCAGCAACCCCAGCTGCCTCCCAGTGCCCCCACTGAGTGGCCCTGAGCAGGCTACTCGATCTCCAACAGCCCACCCGGGGCAGGAGCTCTCCCCATGAAACAGCAAGATGTGAGCAGGGTCATCCTCCCTCCAAGCCTCTCTCTGCTCCCTTCCAGCAGGGATCCCCTGATCCCACAGCCCCAGCACATCCCACATGCTCCCCCCAGGATCTGCACCAGCACATCCATCCCAGCCCCTCACTGAGGGCTCCCTCTGATGCCCTGGGATGGGCACACAACTCCCATTTGTGACTGGCATTTCCAGCCTGCTCTAGACCTGAGCAGCTCTGTCCTGGCCCTGTGCTGCTCCCTGCTCCTCCACAAGTGAATCATTCATCCGTGCAAGGACCACAGGAGGAGGAAGGCCAGCCACTTCTCTTAGCTGGAGGTAAGGGACTTCACGTATGTATGTGGAAACTTAGGATCACCGTCTATCCATAAATCCAGAACCTGCTTACAAACACCACCAGCTGCCTCTAAGTTAGCTGGGAGCCAGTGCAGGCAGATCGACCAGCCAGTACTAGTGAACACTGCCTACCTGTGACTGCTCGGGTTAGTGTGGCTCTGGCTCGCTCTCCCTCTCAGAAACCCTTCTCTTCTCACACACCTGTAGCAAGCAGTTTTATAGCTCCAGCCTGATGTCTTTAGAGTGAGCAGCTGGAAAATGTTATGGGTTTTTGAAAGCTCTCACTGGCACTGCCAGTATTGTTCGTCCCGAGTGTTACTTTATTCATTTCAGCTTGTTCATAACCCCACATCCTCCCTGTTTCAAAGGAGCCCGGCAGAAACTGCTCTAGCAAACAGGCAGGGAGGGGAGCAACACTCCCCTCTCCACCCCCAATGTAACAGTTCTTATGCAACTAAACGGAAAAAGTCTACACTATGTGTAAAATTCGCGTTCCTCACTGCCTGAGCTTTCCAGGTTTCTTGAAAACATATTTAAACTCCACTATGTATGTATTTTACAAGCAAATTCCCTCCAAACCAACCTGTTTTCACACGTAGGTCTGTGCACTGCCATCCTCCCCTCCGGCACATCACCACCCCCTGCTCCCCGCGCCAAGTCACACAGAGCAGGTACACTCACCTACCCCAAAAACCACACACGGGCACCCCCATCCCCACCTCCGCCAGCCCCGTCCCGCACCGGGCCGTAGCACACGTGTCCCCACCGCACGCAGCCCGTTCCCTCCTGGAAATACAACTCCCGGACCCTCCTCTAGATGGAGGGGGGCACTGGGACATACGGACCCCGCTGCGCTGCCGCCAGCCATTGCTCAGTACCTGGCAGATGATACGGAGCAAGGGATGCCCGCGGCAGGTACCCAGGGACCCCTGCCCAGCCGGGGATGCCCGCGGGGAGCCCTGGAGAAGGTACCCAAGGTCGGCGCCGGGCTCTGGGTCCCCGCGGCAGCCCGTCCCCCGGGGACGCTGCCTGTGGAGCCCAGACGCGTGCCCGGTGGCCGCGGTCTGTTCCCGGTAAGGGATGCCCGACGGAGACCCGGCTCGGTGCCCGGTGCCCTCCGGATGGGCTGCGCGGCCGGGGGTCGCTTACTTGTGCTTGCCCACGGGCTTGCCGGGGCCGAGCTGCGGGCTGGAGCCGGCCGTGTAGAGGCTGTACCTGCCGCCGTAGGGCAGGGGGGCGGCGGGGGGGTAGAAGGNGCGGGCCGCGCTCCTCCTCCCGCCCTCCCACGGCCGCCGACCCCGGCCCCGCGGGCGGGGACATAAAGCGAAGCCCCCCGACCCCGTTCTCCCCCCGTCCAGCCCCCCCAGCGGTGCTGCAGCCCCCGGCGCAGCCCGGGCGGAGGGCGATGCCGACCCCGGCAGGGGCTGCAAGGGGCTCGCACCCCCTCCCCGCCCCCGCCCCCTCTTCTCCCGTTCTCCCGACGCCCCCTCCCTGCGCACGGGGCGTTTGTCCCCGCGGGGTAGCAGGTGCAGCGGGGTCTGGAGCCCTCTGGCTCCTGGTTCCCCCCAGTCCCCAGCTCTGCCCTGCTGCATCCCGGAGCACAAGCGAGAAAGGCTGAAGCGACCCTAACTCTGCCCCCGAGGACATCGGCGCCGCTGGAGTTTGGCAGCTGTCAGTCACATGGCCGGTACCAGCCAGGCACATCGAGCATCCCTCAGCGAGCCCAGCACCTGCAGGAGGGGGGAGAGGGAAGCGGTGCTATTTTGGTGCCCTCCCCAGATTTTGGCTTTGGATCCAGGCTCCAGGAGAGAGGGGGAAATCCCTCACTTTTCCCTGCAGACCCCGGGATCTCCCATAGCCAAGCACATTTCATCTTTCTTGGCTTTGGAAGGCATGTTTGTGTCTCCTTGCCTTCCTGCCCTGCAGAGATCCCTGCTAACCTGCACCCCATGCCCCCACCCAGAGGTGCACCCTGAGCCCCCTGCCCTGCCCTGCCAGCCCTCCCCAGGCTCCACACCATTAACCAGAGCGGCTCAAGGCCCTTTTTGTGAGCCACAGCTGTTGGGTAGCAGGGGAAGGACCCCGACCTGGGGTACTGGGCATTTTGGGAGGGGGTAACATCCCCAGGGCTACGCAGTGGAGGTCACATTGAAACCCTGCAGAGATGAAGCCATGCCAGGGAGCAGGAAATTTTGTGATATGGCATCCCACCAAAACCTCACCATAGGTCTTTTGATGAGACTCCTGTCTTGGCTGGCAGAAGCCAGCTTTAAGCCAGGGAAGCACCATGGCAAGGTGTGCCATGCTTCTCTGAAAGTCTTGGAGGAAAACAAGAGGTGGCTACGAAAAGGTGGCTGGGTGAAATTCCAAATGAAGGAGTGAAACCTGCTGCTGGGGGAAGGAGACATCAAGGCTTGGGCTGACACTGACACATCAAAGCTTGGGCTGAGACAGAGATGGTAAGATACTGAGACAAACAGCCTTTTTCAGTTAAAATGAGCCTTTGGCTCAGTCTGAGGTGAGTACGGAAACATTATCAGGAGAAGAAAAATCCATCAGAAGGCCGAGCTGGGAGAGGCAAGCTGGACAGACCAGGCGGAAAACCAAGAGGAGGAATCCTGAGCACTGAAGCAGCGCATCCTCTCAGTTCAAGCTGCTGCAGGGTGTTGCTGAGGCTGAGCTCCTGTCAGGCTGCACCCCAGAGGTGCTGCAGCATGGTCTGTACGTGGTATGTTTGGCAGCACATGAAGCAATCCTCCTCCAGCTGGTGCATTGAATTGTTCTGCTCCGCTGGGATGCTGCAGGAGGGACGGTCCATAAGCAACTCTATAAAAACAAACAAAAGCCGACCGAGCCTGCCTGGTTTAATGCTGGATGCCAAAGCGGAGAACGAAGTTTGAGCGCAACCTTAATTTTTTTTCCCTGTGCGCAGGGAGTGTGAGCCAGTTCTAATAACAGCATGCTGCACGTGTGTGTCTGAGGCCTCCGGAAAAAAACATCTGGTGTTGCAGGGTTTCAGAAAGAGCCCTTGGCCCCGGCCTTTGAGCCTGTGCTGTGCTGGATGGGTACAACAGGGCTGAGCTAAAAGCGCTCGTTCATTCTCACCAGCTTGGCTGGGAAAGGGAGGGAGGTGGGAGCCATTGCTCTTGGGTGGGTGTGTCTGTCTGTCTGTCTCTGCTGTCCAAACCCACCTTTGTAGCAGCAGATCCCTTTCTGCCAGATTTCAGAGTGAGGCAGGGTCTCTCTCTCAGGAGAGAGAGACTGAATCCCATTTTCTTGTTCTATTGTCTAATTGTTTATGAAAAAAGACATCTGAGTAGACAAGAGAATGCCAAACTTAGGTCCCAACTGAGGAAATGGATTCATCATCAACTTTTTTGTAAGACATCAAGGAATCCATACAGGAGAGAGCCATTATGGGTGCCCCAAACCATGGGGAAAACTCTCATGTGTCTTATTAGCAGTGAGCTAATCCAGCCATGAGACACAGAGCAACAGGAAACTGGGATTTGTGAAGTTGCTCTTATCAAGGAGCAGCTCAGGTTGAACTCTTTGCTGCTCAGCTGTGCTTCTGCCAGTCCCCCCACACTGCAAGCCCTGGTCAGGCACAGGAGGGTGCCTGTGAGGAGCCCGGCATGACAACCTGGCTTTGGAGAGGTCTCATGTGGAGAACAAACAGGAGACTCCTTCCTCCCAGGGCATCCTTCCAACATGAGCACATCTCAGGGCTGATAGAGAAGATGCCAAGCCCCATCTCCCAGGGCTGTGAAGCACATGCTGAGTACTGAGCTCTCCAGCAGAATGGAAGGGCTTTACCACACTGAACTGCTGCCAAAAGGCTCTGCAGAGCTGCTCTCTGGCCAGGGAGCAGCAGCTCTTGGTGTTTCCCAGAGGAAAGATCTGCTTTCTCCCCTGGCGTCACCTGGAGAGTAAAGGGGATGAGATCAGAGCTGCTGCTCAAATCTGGATGCTGGGAAAACCCAACCCACAGGGGTGCCTAACCAGGAGGGTTGTGTCCATCACTGATTCCATATGAGCCCATCCCACAGTGGCTCACCACATGCCTAGGGAGGTTCTTTCTCCACTTGCACTGCCAGGAGCTGATTATTTCAGTTCCACCTCTCACTCCTGCACTCTATGCTCCAAGCCAGGCCAGAAATGAACAGGTAGAAGTTTTTCCCTACCAAAGATCCAGCAGATGACATCAGGCAGGACACAGGAGGCACCCAGAAAGAGGAGCTGAGCAGGAAGAGATGAGAGCAAGAGCAGAAGCACTACAGGCAGCTACTCCCCGCCTGTCGCTCCTGGGGAGGGCTGGGGGAACCACCACGAGGCTAATTTCACGAGCGGATGACACCAAACAGTGACCTGTTCTGCTTCCCATGCTTTTTAATTAACACTTGCATGGCCTCATCAGCTGAGTAATTGCCTCCCTTCATGGGTCAACAAGCCAGCAGCCCCTGACCTCCCGTTCCCATCTGGGTACGAGGTTTGGTGCCTGCACAGGGTGTGTGCTCTTGTACCACCAGACCCACAGTGACAGCAAAAGTGACAGCACAGCCCAGGAGCTCTGCAACTCAGCTTGATCTTGGCCAGGCCCAGCCTTGCCCACCCTAATGCTGAGCTTTAAATAGGTACCACTGGTGGAAAACCCCCCCACCATGCTGGGCAATAAGAGGGCAGTTGCTCTCTCTGTTGCCATGGGATAGGAGCAGATTGCAGCAAGGGAAATTTAAGTTGAATATTAATAATAAAATGGTATCTGCTAGTAAAAATAATATAGCCCTGGAGGAGACTGTATTGAGCCATCTGGAGATTTTAAAGGAAAGGTTAGATTAAAAAAAAGCCTGTCAGGACCAATTTGGGGTAGGGAAATGGATTGGATGGCTTCCCAAGAGCTCTCCCAGCCTGAGTTTTTCCAAGTACAAATTCATTTCCCAAAGTGGCAAGGCAAGAGAGCAGCTCTATTTAGAGGCAGAGTTTCTCCCTAGTGATTCCCACTGGATCAAAGGCATTCCTTGAATTGGCACTCACAGAGGCCTTTTCTCTTGGCAGCGGCTCTGTGTCTGTGTGAGAGAGGGAACCTTCTGGGCAGCCTGGATTTCCCAGGTGCACATCCATCAGGACCCACTCAGGGCTCATTCTCCCATGTCATAATCCCTGGGAAGATCCCACAGCTATCCCACACTGCTTCCCCAGCCCCTGGGAGGGATGGGGACACTGTGTTTCCCAAACTGTCAGGCAGGACACATGTCCCAAATGCCACAGCAGTGCAGTGGGATACCAGTTCAAGGAGAACAGTGATAGTTCTGCAGTTGCTCCAGTTCCCAGCTAAAACTGAGCTCAAGGAAGTCCACCATGCTCGTGATTCAGCTACAGGACTGGAAGCTCTTTTTGGCTCCCAGCACATGCTTTTGCCACATCCCTGCTCCTTGCTGGGCCACTTCTCCCATGGGTCTCCATGGGAAGAGGATGCAGGTGCGCAGGCAGGAGGCATCCCTGGTGCATCAGAAACCCAGGCCAGCATTTGCCTTGTCTGGAGGTTGCCGAGGTTTTGTCCTGAGCTACCCCCAGCCCCGGGGGTGTGACTGCAGTGTGTGCCCCCCAGACTGTGGGCTGGGGGCAGCTGGGCTCGCCCAGGCTCCGGAGGAAGCTGCGGCCGGGGGCTGAGAACAAAATCCCTTTCTTCGTGGGAAAGTAGAGTGACTTGAAGTGGTCAGACAGCCTTATCTCTGGTTTCGAAAGCCACACGCTGATCATTTGTCAAGATTAGCGCGTGCTGTGGAAGGGATGGAGCTGTTCCAAATCCATGCTCACATCTCTTCCCTGGGCTCATGGCCATTCATAAAAATGCCAGAGCAGCAGCGGCGGCGGCAGCACATACTGGGGTTGTGGTTTGGGGAGGACTAGGAGGGGTCAACCACAGGTTATACAAGCTCTGAGCAGGGAAAAGAATACACAGGTTGCTTTATTTATATATCCATTAGTGTCTTAGTGTCTTTGGGAAAATGTGCAGGGAGACTGGCAGCGGGAGATTTAGCAAGGATGAGGGGCAGGCAGGAGGTGATGTGCTTAAAAGACTTTTCCCAGCTGTGCCAGGACTCCAGGGATGAGAGCATTAACAGGCAACAGCCATGGAGATGGAGCAGGAGCAGGCCCAGGATTTAGCAGCACACAGGTCAGGATGGAGAGGATGAAGACTGAGGAAAAGAAGAGATGACACCCTCCCAGTAAACCTCAGCATGCTGATGGTGGGGAGCTGGGGACCTGTGAGCCCCAAGGAGGAGCAGCCCTGGTCTCAGCTGAGCAGGAGTCTGGGAATGCTCTAAAAGGCTGATGCCCAGGGCCAGGGAGGAGTAGGGGTTTTGCTTCCCAGGGTATCCAGGGTATGAGAGAAAAGGTTGCTCTGTGGGCAGGTGAAGATCTGTGAGGGACCCCTAGGGCAAGAAAAAAGTTAGTCAGTTCCTGCCTACCTGAAAGGATATCCCTGAAGCCAAAGGAAGGTGGTAGGAGAGGAAAATGCCTTCAGAGTGCGGGCTTGAGGCTGTGCAGGCACAGAGCTGTGCTGGCAGGAGCAGGACTGAAGCCATGTGCTGTGAGGGAAGCTACTGGTGCAGCTGGGGAGCTTTGGCAGCAGGGGTCCTTGCAAGGTGATTCTTGTCCATCCTGGCTTTGCTGGAGAGGGCTCTGGCAGCAGGTCGTGGGCTTGTTCAGCCTGGCTGAGGCCATGGGGGTCCCTGGTGCAATGTCCTCACAGAGGATCAGCCATGAGAAGAGGTGCCAGAGATGCCAGTCCCATGGTTCTGGGAGAGGGGCTTGGTGCCAGCTTATCCCCAGCAGCAGCACATTATGCTACAGACTCTGTAGGGCCTGAGGGGCCCTGATTTGGGGAATTGCATGGCTTCAGGGCTCCTGTGTCAGTGTGCTCCTCTAGGGACTGTCCCTGGTGCAAGAAACAGTTTCACTGCTTTTGGTTTAAAGAAATGCCCCAGAACAGTTTAGATGATCTTTAAGGTGCCTTCCAGCCTAAACCAGCTGATATGTTTGATTGCTTCTCCATGGCTCAGCCTGGTCCTTTGCAGAGCTGTGCCTTTGGATTTTAGGAAGATCCATGTTCTTCCTTAGCTGTACGTCCAGCTGAGTCACCTTCTGCCTTTCCTGGGAACAGGATGATGGCAGCCACCCAGCAACTGAGTCACAAAACCTCTGCTCAGTGTTCTCACTGCTGCACACAGTGCAAGAAAAGCACCACGGGAGCAGAAAGAAAATACTTCTCCTTTGGAATGTGGGGCATATTGAAGGGCAATAATGTAAACAAACTTCCTTGGTGATTTTTT
>VYXD01002853.1:1316920-1344637 GCA_013397195.1 Hylia prasina
TTTTTTTTTTTTAATTCACCCACGGGCACCTGGTTTGTGCAGGCAAGGGAAGGACAGGAAGCCAGGTCTGCTGGGGTGACTTCAGCAAGAGAGAGGGACATGAGGGACCTGTGGATACAGGTTTCCCTGTACATGGTGAGTCCACAGGGGTGATGGCCAAGTGCAGAGGCTGCTGAAGGGCTCTGTGAAGAAGCAGCCTGAGGTTTGTCCTCTCTCCCCCACCTCCTGCATTTTAGAGGCACAAGCCACACAGAACTTCCCGGGATGCACCAACAGCTTGCTTGGATGAGGATTGTCCCAGTGGCAAATGGGTGTTTCTGTAGTGAATGATGGAGAGCAGCCCACCTGGGATAAACTATCTTCCACATCTGATTCTCTATTTGGTGCCTATTTTTGCCTAGCCATGGACATTTTGCCTGGAGATGGGGCCCTGGGACAGCAGGAAGTTTTCCCATACATCAGGTCTGCCTTTTCTTGGCTGTGCTCATGACCTGCTTGTTCCAAGGCATGGGCAGCACGGCTCCCACATGTCCCCAAACTTTGGGTGACTCTGGATATACCAAATGTGGGAACAGCTGGGCTGAAACCCTGCCATCATCCACATCACTTGAGGCAAGGGGATGAGTGGCAGTTATTTTTGGGTTCAAGGGGAGGCCCTTCATGTCCTGTTGCTGCAGCCAGCTCTGCCCCATCCTCTGAGGCAACACGGCAGGCACGCGGGTGCGATGAGAATGGCCATAAATAACAGGTGGTTATTTATGCACGGGGAAGAAAGCGTAACTGATACCAGCTTGGGCTCCTTCCAGACCTGCTTGGAGCTCATGGCTGATACTTGGCTTCACCCACTTCCCTTTGCAAGCAGCTGTTCCTGCAGGCCCTGCATCTGCGCTTGGCCTTCGGCAGTGTTTGCTAATCCTCCGTCTCACTGTACAGCAACGTGCGCTCGCCAAGGTCCCACTGACCCATCACCAACAACAAAAAAAATAGGACGAGGAGGAGAACTTGATATATTAAGCAAGTGAAATAGCTTGGGTTCAGTACTGGAGATTTTCCCGAACTCTCAAGGAATTTCCTGATCTTAGGAATCTGCCAAAATTTGGGATCTGCCTCGGTTGGGCTGTGCATGTTTCCAGAGCACACGCTGTGGTGTTGTGTTTTAGGTTTCCATCCCTGTCTTTGTGAGGGCACACTCTCTCTGGATGGGTCAACTACAACAGAAAGGAAAGTCTCCCTCTGACAGGCTGCAGGAATACAGAGGGATTTGTTCAACATCCCTTTATTATGGGATCAATGGGATTTTTGGTCCTAAATTCCTGTCTTGCTTCCCCATTCCAAAACCCAGGCTTTTACTGCAGCCCTCATGAACATGGAAACTTGGGTGCAGTTGTAATACTTTGGGTTAGTGGCTCACTGGCAGACCTGGAATTAAAGGCATAACCTCAGCTTAACTAGTAACCCATATTTTTACCAAAACAAAAAAAAAATTAATGCCTTTGCAGCAGAAGGCAGCCTTTCTGCTTGTAGCTGGGGCTCAGTGTTCATGTGTTTATCTCATGTATTCCAAAAGCAAACGAGGTCCTGGGTGGGAAGAGTGCAGCCCCTACCCTCGGAACAAACTCAAATGAAATTCCTCAAGGTCTTTTTCCAAAAATTAATGCTGTCTGGATTGTAACCAGGTTGTTTTTGACCAGCTTTAATCTGTGAAATCAACACCGACTCAGGAAATGCTTAGATTGACTCTGAAGGAGGATTTGGCCAGAACTTTTCTCCTATTTATAAGGGATAGTTGGAAAACAGTAAAACCTCCCAGAGGGGACCTGTCCTGACCTCCCTGTTTAACCAGTACACTCCAGAGGGGTTTTATCATCCCTTAACTCTTGGGTTTGTCCCCAGCAGCTCAGCAACTCCCTTGGGTCATGCATGGTGCTGGAGTCTGGGACAGCTTTTCCACAGGCTTCAGTGGACTTTGGACCAGAATTCCTGTGGGCCAGCAATGCTATTTTGGGAAAAACCCCAGACCCTGCAGGCAGTGGGTCAGAGCTAAACCTTAGAAACACCACCCTCCTCCCAGCTCCAACATGGACCAGCAGGGAGCTGCTCTCTGCCTCCCTGTTTGCTCAGGGTGCCTCAGCATTGCAAGGTCTCCATCTCCTGGGTTTGGGTTGAGGAGAGCCCGGTCCAGAAGAGCCCACAGCATCCCCCAGGTCCCCCCATGTCTCGCTGCCCCTCCTTCCCCATCCGATGCCCTGCAAGGGCATTGCAACTGTGTCACCCTTGAGAGAGGGAGGAAAAGAAAACCCAGCATGAGCACATGTGGCGGGCAGGGGGAAATGGCTGCTGCAAAGTAAGCAGTGCCTTTAAAGAAGTGTTTGTCTGGGGTTTGTTTAGTTATCCTCTAGGTAATTTTACAGCTGAGGAGGCTGGGCCATTCAGGCAATGGCCAAAACAATATCTCCACTGTCTGAGCAGCTCTCGTGGCTCGGCATGGCTCAGTGGTGCTGGGGGGGCAGAGGGAGGAAGGCAAAGAGAAGTTTCTTTTACCGGCCGTAGCCAGAAAACGCCATGGAGGATGTCCTGTAATTAAGACATCGCTTCGAACGATCAAGTCACTCGGCTGTCAGGTTGAATAAACCTCTGGGCTCAGGCTGGGAGTGAGAGGGGGAGGAAGTGAAAAAGCCCAGTCCCATCATTTTGATCCAAACTGTGGCTCCAGGTTTGGGGCGCAGTGGGATGCTCCCTGTGGAGCAGGCTGATGGGATGAGGGCTAAGGTCCCTTGTGCCCCAGGGCTGTGTGTCGTTGGAGGCAATTCTGCCCTGCCTGTGCCCATCTCTGCCCCCAGGCCCTGGGAACCTGTTGCTCCAGCCTGTCAGACACAGGGAACTGGGACTCCAGAATGCTGACTCACCCTCATGGAGATGTGTGTGCCAGGGCAATCCTGCCCCCATCCCAGCAAAGCACGGTTTGTCCCATCGGATCCCAGGCTGAAATCCCCAACGCAATCGCCAGGAAAAACTCCCCTGCCTCTTCCCAAGGCTTTGTGCAGCCCAAGTTGGAAACGTGGGGGCTCAAATCTGTGAGCACTACGTGCAAATAGCTCACATCAGCTCACAGAGCTGTTCCCAAGAGCCGGAGCACTCGCTGCTGGCAGCCAGCTTGCAGGAGGATACCGATATTTCATGCAGACATGGCGAGAAACCAGCCCTGTTTCCCATTCACAAGGGGTGGCTCCAAAACAACACAGAGATCTGTCACAGCATATATGTGGCATCTGTGCAAATTGGCCTGACTGCCTAAATAATTCCGTATATATTTATAAACTGTGAGATGTAACGTTTTTTCCTGTTTACTTTTCGGTTGAATTCCTTGCTCATGGAAATGAGAGCTGCAGCGCGGCGGCTAGACATAACCATTGTATGGGGAAGACACTGTACAAACTGTCCTAGAAAATTCTGCCAAAATGCCAGGCCACATCAGCCCTGATCTGCAGCCCCTCTCCCCTTCCCACACGTTCCCCCCTGTCCTCCTGCTGCGCCCCTGCATGGAGCTGAACCCAGCCCAGAGCTCCCTACCAAGGGGGGTGTTTGCCCCAATATTAATTGGGAGAGAGATTGGTTTGGACCCACAGCAAGGAAGGTGGAAAAGAGGGAGAAAAGAGTGGTGAAGTTTTCCAGCCTGCCAGGATTGTTGTGAATCTGACCTGGGCAAATCATCCATGGGTGAAATCAGAAGAGGTCTCTGCCCCACCAACCACGGGTGGGATGTGCTCCCACGTGCTGCTGAGCATTGTGGAGCTGGCAGCATCCTGTGCTGGCACTGATGGAGGTTGGCAGTGTGAGCCCCTTTGTGGCACGGCTTGGACAGCAGCACATCACTGTCCCCACCAGAATCTCCCATGGCTGATCTCAGTGTTCAGCATTTGCTGAGCATCTCTGGGACATTTCTGAAATGCTGTGCCCAGAAGAGTAAGGTCAGCCAAGGGGGGGCTGGTCCCTGGCTCTGCTCCTTGGTCTGTTTCTGTGGCCAAGCACTTGGGATGGTGCCCTGGTAACTTCAGTGCTTATAGCAGAAGATCCCCCAGCACTCCTGTATGGGATTGGAATTGAGGTGTCCAGAGCATTTGTGCCTCTGGAATTTGAGGGATAGGTGCAAAATGACTGGATTAAGGAGCTCACAAGGCTTCTGCATCAGCCAGCAAGGGAGTTAATACAGGCAGAGCTCTTGTTGCCAAGTGTTGCTGCCCTGTGGAGGGCCAGGACCTGCTGGAGTGAGGGACAACACATCTGCTGGGGAAAGAAGGGAAAGGAAAGGGAGAAAAGAGTTTAAACATTGAAAGTGAAATGTAAACTCCATTTAATGGCTTCATGGAGGCCACATGTGAGGCTGTCAGCTGTCCAAGGGGGCTCTGGGAGGGTGGCAAGAGGGGCCCAAGCTTCTACATCCCTCAAGGGGCTCAACCTTCTTCATGTACCTTGAGGGCTGGGCTGGCACATCCCAGCCTGCCTGGATCATCCAGGTCCAGCATGGCCAAGGGAAGGTCAGGAAGGAGGAGCCTCAGGGTCCCACGGGTTTTTACCCATCCCACTGTACCCCTCTCCCCTCTCAGGGGCACTCTGACCCTCAGGAAGACTCACTGCAGAGTACTGGCTGTTGCTCAACACCCTTTGCAAAGTAGGAGAGGCCAAAACAACTACTTCCATGGCTGACAGACAGCAAGGATGGAGCAGGGCAATGAGAATATGTGGGGCCTCCATGTGCTTGCACTTGCATCACCCTGCTCACTCCCCACCTCAGATCCATGGCACCTGCTGGTGGCATCTTTGCTTTCGACTCTATTTATACCATCAATTCAATTTAAAACTTATTTAGCAGTGACCACAGCTATTGTGTCATATTTATTTATAGCCTTTCACACTTGCTTCTGTTCACTCTGTTGGTTATTTCAGTCACATTTCTTGTCCCTTACATAAAGGTCTGGGAACAGCTGTGCTGGAGCAGATCAAAGGCCTGGGGAGCCCCACGTCCCCTCTCAAACATGAACCCGAGACAGGAACTGGGAAAGGAGGAATGAAGTAAGTGTGCAGGATGCTCCTGGCAGTGAAAGGGTGAGGCACACCTCCAGATCAGCCCCCTGCAGCCTCTGGGACCTCCCTGAACCACTCTAATCTCTTCTGCAATGCGGTTTTACTTCTGACCTCCCCAGTGCCCCACCACGACTGTCACATTTCACGGTGCCCCTGGTGAAAGGGGACTGTGACCATGGCATGCATTCCCTGGGGCCATGGGGGACCAGCTGGTGGTGGCAGGGATCCCCTGCAAGCAAGGGGATAATAATAATTATAGAGGGTAACAGTTGAATTCCTAGAAATGCCTTAGAATCAGGGATGTCTGTGCTTGCACATGGCTCAGGGAGCAGGTGGGAGCGTGGTTGCCTCTGCCCTTTGTGGGATGATGATGTGGGATAACCAAAAGCATTGGGAGTTCCTCTGCCCCAGAGGCCTGAACTGATGAGCTCCCACATGAGTGATGGGATGCAGAGATGGTCCTGGCTCCTGCCCAGCAGTGGGTGCTTTGCTCAGGGCCCTCAGGCAAGCGGGTTGTGGGGTAGGGGGAGCAGCTGTGCCTGCAGGAGGGTAAATGGGGCTCTGGGATGGACCTGGGCATGTGAAGAATCACCATTAAAGCAAGTGTCCATGGAAAGCCTGACTTCTGGACACAGTTGTTTCATACAATGACAAAGACCATCAAAAGGAGGCGAGACAGGCAGAAAGGAAAGCATAATTGGATGTTCTGGTAATCCTTTTCTGAAGGAGACTCAATGGCTCGTCCGACCAGAACAGGGGAAGGGCTCATCCTCCCGGAGCAGCTCTGTGGGAGGGCTGGGACAGCCCCTGCCCCATCGAGGGGTGCAGGCAGTAGTGTCCCCTCTGGCATGGCCAGCAGTGCCAGTCCAATGCATCCCACCTCCTGTCTCTGCCCTGGCAAAGGGCAGCTGGCCCAGGTGGGTGAGGAATGGCAGGAAAGGGGATGGTGGGGTTGTCCCATGGCTGCTGCTGCCCATGGGACACTATCACCAGGATTGTTCCCTTTAGACTAATCTCAAGCTGTGTGCTTGACTTACTGAGTCATGGCCAGGCTGAGCTGTCCCTGCACCTCCCTTGGGTGCCACGTGCCCCCACCTCAACTCAGAACCTTGTCCCTGCTCAGGGTGATGTGTCTGATGGAGTCTAAACCCTTTGCTGCAGGACTGAAGCCTCATTTTCCTCTGCTCTACCATCCTGGCCAGGTGTCATCCTGAGGGAGCAGGGCCTGCAGAGTGCAAGTGGGGACAGCACGGGGGACAAGGCACTGCTGGCTGGGCGTGGAGGGGAGGCAGGCGGCGGCAGAGGGAGGTTCTGGTGCTCTCCGGAGCTGCCTGGGGTGCTCCCCCCACCTCTCCATCAGGGTTTCAATCAATGTGGAGAAACCCGTGGCAAAGTCAGTCCCGCTCCCCCCATTCTCCCGTGAAACTGGATCTATTTCCTGGGATTACACGCAGCACCTTAAAGAAAATATTTACAGAATTTATATTCACATCCCGTTCTCCCTCTTCTCAGGGGGCTCTCCCGTGCCCTCCCTCCCTCCAGCGCGCACTTCATCTCCCCCGCGCCTCCTCCCGCTCGCCTTCCCCCCGTCCTGCCACAATGCCCGCCTTTGTGAGAGGAACAATGTTTACTCTCCATCGAGGATGGGGGGATTGGGAATGAAAAGGGCTGCCTCCCCCTCGCCCCGGCCCCGGGCTGCACTCGGTGGCGGGAGAAGGAGGAATTCCTGCAGGAATGCTGATGGCGACGGCCGGCGAGAAGACAGCCCAGACGAGGGGATAAATATTCATGTTGGAGGAGAGAGGGAGGAAAGAAAGAGAAAGAAGGGCCTGGGGACCGGTATAATCCGGGGTCCATCATTTCTCTGTGGTTTAAGGGTGTGTTGGAAGTTCCCCGCTGCCCCCGCTGGGTTTACAGGTCCGTGATGCAGAACGGGTGCAGCCCTCTCTTGGCCTAGAGCAGGAGATGAAAGGCATGTCTGGGTCGGGGAGGGCTGTACGGCAGCCCCAGGAGCGGAGAAGGGGATCTGGGCTCGGAGGCGAGGGCTGCGGGAGCCAGCATGTGGCTGCAATTACGGGGATGCTTGCGAGGATGGTGCGCTCGAGCATTGGAAATGCATCGCTTTCCTCCCCGCCCTTCCCTGCCGCTGGCTGCCTTTCCCCTCCAGAAGCCAAGATTTCTCCTGCTGCTCCTTGCTGGGAAGCCATCCAGTTGGAAAAGGGGAGCGCTGGAGGGAGGGCTGCCCTGCAGCTGCGGGTGGGTGATGGGGACCCCAGCCCGGGCACCCCAAGGAGGGGTGGCAAGCCTTTAACTTAGTAAAAAATGGAACCTTTTTCTTTTCCCTCAAGGTAAAAACATTAAAGGCTGGAGAAGCTTTTTTCAGGGGATGGCTTTGCCACCTTCAGTGTCCCCTGTAGTCCAGCAGCTGCAGCCTTTGCTGCCAGGGCTGGGTGGCAGCTGGAGTCAGGCACTGCTGCTCTTCCCCATTGCAGCACTGTTCCTGCTCAGCTTTTCTGAGTCTTTCCCCATGTGAAAAGGGGGCTGCTCAGAGCCCATAGAGCTTTCCCTGGGCCAAGGGCATTTCAGGAACCCCCAGTGCCTGTGGGAGGCCTTGTGGTGGGGCAGGAAGGACCTGTGGGGTTGTCGCTGATGCAACAATGGGCTTTGGAGCCAGCCCTAGTCAGGAGGCCAGGAGCCATCTCCAGAGGTGAATATGGAGCTTCACACAAGCTCCTTTGTGTTTCCTGAACAACCCCAGTGTCTAAATATAGCAAGTACTTGGGCATTTTACTCTGGGAAGGGAAAACAGCTCCAGTGCCAAGAGAGATCCTCTTCTGTTTGCACAGTGTGAGGGCTGCATGTCCTCTGTCTGCACCCATCGAGGGGGGTCTGTGCTGACAGGGGCTGGCTCACCCCGAGCTCTGTCTGTCCCTCGGGAAGCCCATCCAGCAAGCCTGGGTGATGCCAGAAATCCTGCACTGTGCTTTGGGCATCGAGTCCAGCTGATGCATGAGCACGCTGAAAGGCTCTGCTCTCTCCTGGAAGCAGCACAACTCGCTTCCCAGTTTGTTCCAAGAAAAGGAAAAAAAATATTTGCTGTTTAATTCGGGGCTGAGGCAGGAAATCATCATTCCCAGGGCCCCCTCTCCTCACTGATCAGGACGGTCTGGTTGGGTACCACATCCTCTAACCCCAGCAAGAGAGGAGCCTTAGGAAGAGGCATTCATTGGGATTTTCCATTCACTTAAATACTCTCACTGGTCTCCAAAGAGGAGATTTGGGCCTGAGGACCTGTACCCTGGTCCATCTGTGTCACAGGCAAGAGCCCCAGCAGCTCTCTGAGCCCTGTTTATTTTCTGCCTGACAGGTGGGAGGATACAGTTATCCATCTTCTCCCTGGTTCCCAACCTGATAGGTGTAATGGGAACACTCAATCCACCCAAAAAATGTTTTCTTCACCTCATTTCCAGATGCTATGCTAGAGGAAAAGCAGACTGTGCTGTTTATGGTTTGTTGGATTTAACGCTGCTGTCCAGGCAGTCCAGGCCCTCACCCACCCTCAGGCTGGTGGGAGCAGCCACCAGAGGAATCCATCCATGCTGCAGCTTGTGCTCATCCCCTCTGCATGCCCTGCCTGGCCGTGGCTGTGCTGTGGAGGGGATGGCAGGTCCCTCCTGGCTCATCATTCCCTGTCACCGCCAAGGGCTGTGGGTGGTCTGGGTAACCCACCTTTGCCCTGGCCTTTGCTCCCCAAATCAAGGAAAACAAAAGCGTGGCACTGCAGGGGCTCTGTGCTCACAGGGCTCTCCGCCTCACTGCCCTCCCAGCTGCTCTTTGCCTGTGCTCTCCTTCCAAGCAGGGTGCTGGAGGTCCAGGCACGTCCATGCCACCACAGCTGGCACCTGGGCACACCCCTTGGGCTGGGTGGTGGGCGACTGCAGGGAGCAGAGAGAGCAGGGCTCTGCTCTGAGCCAAAGCACGTCCTGTAGCGTTCGCAGGCTGGGGACTCGGAGGTGAGCACAGCTGTGGAGCAGGGGCTGGGAGGTTTTGCCTCCCTCTGTACAAACTGTTTTCCTGTCACTCCCCAGAGGTGCAGAGCTGCAGCTACCGGCGGCTCAGCAGCACAGCGGGGCCGTGGGGATAAGGGATGGACACACCCGGGGAAATGCTGGGTCTGACTGGGAATCAGCATCTCCTGGCTGGCTGGGAGGCCACCATCTCCCTGCTGCTACAGGAGCAGTGCTTGGCTCACACAGATCCCCCAGCACCAGCTCCTGCTCTCCCTGGAAAGCCAGGCTGGGGGAGTGTGAGGCTCTGAAAATGTCACCTGCCACAGAAGGGCCACTGTGGTCACCCCCAAGGTTTTGCATTTGATTGTTTGCACAGGGAAAAGGTGTCCCAGAATGTGTGTAGAACTGTTGGCCTCTGCCTGGGTCTACTGGAGGAGGCTTTAATGGAGAGCAGGAGTGAATTAAAGGGTGGAAAGAGGCCCTGGATTTCTCTGGGAACGCAGAAGGATTAAAAGCTCTGGTCCCTATATTGCTTTTTCTATTTCCTTTCTCCTTTTTTTTTATTTTTTCCTTATGGTATTATTTGATGGTTAGAGGAAAAAAATCTGGAAACATAACTGCATAAATTGCTGTTATTTCCGGCTATCCCTGCAGAGCCTGGCTCTCTCTTCTCCAGATGGACTGGCTTAGAGAGCCTCCAGCTCCAGAAAGGCTCCCGGGGGCCCAAACCTGCCCTCTTTTCATTTGCCATCTTGAATTTTGCTCCCACCACCCGTGCTGGCTGTGGGAAGCAATCCTGCTCCCTGAGCCAGGTAATGGAGGCAGCTGGGCTCCACGGGCCTCTGAGCCTGGCTGGGAGCACTGGGAAACGCTGCTGATGGTATTTTGCTGTGTGTCCCTGTTCCCTTTTGCAAAGACCAAACCTCCTCAAGGTCTGCTTTGCCCTCGCCATGGGTGTGCAGGGGTGTTTGGACCAATTTATCCTTCCCCAGGGACAGCATTCCTCCTGGTGGATGTCAGGTAGGGGCAGGTCTCTCCTAAGCAAGAAGCAACAGGACAAGAGGAAATGACCTCAGCTTGTGCCAGGGGAGGTTTAGATTGGAGATTAGGAGAAATTTCTTCATGTAAAGGGTTGTCCAGCCTTGGCACAGGCTGCCCCAGGGCAGTGGTGGGGTCACCATCCCTGGAGGGATTTAAAAGGTGCACAGATGTGGCACTTGGGGACATGGTTTAGTGGTGGCCTTGGCAGTGCTGGGCTAATGGTGTCTATGTCTCATGTCTGTGACACACTTGGACACATCTTGCAGGTTTTCCCAAACAGGAACAATTCCATGTCTCCACGGTGCTCTGGGGACCAGGAGGCAGGGCAGGCACAGGGGGGAGGGAGCAGGATGGGAGAGGAAGGATCCCGTAGCAGTGACCTGGTGATCAGTGTCCAGCAAGAAGGAAGAGACCTGCCAGTGCCAAGTGATTCCCAGTAATCCCACAGCTCCTTGCCTGATTGAAGAGCAGCCCCAAGGCTCCTCACCACAGAGAGCTGCTCCACAGCCCTGCTCTGCTGGCTCCTGCCCCACAGCCAGCAGAGCATGCAAAAATTCCTCAGGTGCAGAAGCCACTATGTGTTCATTCAGGCATGTGTGGAAAAATATGTATATGTTCCATATGCACGAGAAAGAGGCCTTGAAAACTGGGAGGATGCAATGATCAATAAATTATAGCTTGGATAATATTTTCCACCATCACCAAATAAATCAGATCTTATTTTTCCCGTATGTCCACAGATTTAATGGCAGCAACAGTGCCCTTGGTGGTCGTAAAACTCCATCCTCCTCCTGAAGGGCCTCCCAAACAATTTGTCACTTGGCCTTTGCTTGTTTACCTTAAAATTAGCTGGTCCAGACATTTAATAGCTCAGGAGCTAAGAAATCCATCAACATATCCCAGCTTCCAGCTATCTCTGTGCACTCCGAGGCTGCATCGCATCACGGTGGGGGAAGGAGGGACGGGGAAGGAGCAAGCTGTGGAGTCAAGGATCACGGGGGATATTTTTCATCTGAGCTTTAAGATCACCTTTCCTATTTCCACTTCTTTCTTTCTTCCCATCTTTTCTTTCCCCCCTACGGTCACATCACCTCTCCAGCTGCCATGAGCAATCCTCTCCTTCCAGCCGAAGTGAGCAAGTCACGGGCTGACCCTTTCTCATAGGTGTAAACACTGCCTTGTTAAAAGGGGATAATTACCGGGGTCTAGTTAACCCTGGTGTAAAATCAAAGTGAATAGAGCCCTGCTGAGACTTCCAGCCATGTGGACCATGACGCCTGGGCTCTGGGGTAAACAGCCAAAGCTTCACTGCTTGTCAGCTCAGTGCATTCAGTGGAAAGTTAACTGCTCCCTGGAAGAGAAGTGCTGTCTTTTGGGCTGATTTATACCCCCCAGACACGGGACCAGCTGAGGGGGGAGTCCTTTACCCATTGGAGAACCTTGCCAGGAGTTTCCTGGGTGCCCTGTGGGGAGCAAGCAGGGGTTGAGCTGTGGGGATGAGCTATGTGTCACTGGACAAATAGTAAACCATGGCTGGGACCTGATGAGTATTTTCAGCCCTGGTGCTCCTGCACCCTGTGACAGTCCCCAGGGTCCCAGGACAGGCAAACCCAGGGCTTCACACAGGAGATGGGAGGTGCCATTCTCCCTGTTTCTTGGAGGAGCTTGTGCATCACCATCAGTGAGGTTCCTGTGCAGCTGGAGGCCTCCTGTGGAAGCTGAAGGGCTGATGTGACACTTCTGGCATCTGCTGTCTCAGTGCTGCCCTGCCCTGCATCCCCACAGGGCCCTGCTTCCCTGGATCATGGGCAAAGGATGGCAATAAAGAAGCTGCAGAAGTTTTCTCAGGTGGCAGGAAGGTGTGCACAAGAGCTGGGAGTGGAGGCCAGCCCTTTTCCATGTGTCCTTCCCAGCAAAGCCCACTCTTGCCTCCCCAAATGGAGGAGCTGCTGCCCAGGCATGCTCAGCTGGGTGGGGAACGTGCCCAGGTGGGATGTCCTGGACAAACCCCAGAGCAGCCAGTGCTGCCTGCCCCATCCCAGAACACCTGAGGCCATTCCCAGGCCAGCAGGCAGGAGCAGACACCCGTCAGCTCCTCCAGCCATATTGAAAGCGAAGCCAACCCCCTCATGTTATTTTTTCCTATTTGACCACTGGGGCCAGTCATAGTCAGCTCCAGTAATTTGACCTGAAACGCCAAGAATCCTATTTCTGCCTCTCTGCTCACTCTCCAAGCTCTGCCCACGGCCTCAGAGCAAGATAAACCATCTGTGGGTGAGTCTGAGCTGCGAGCAAGGCCCACGGGCTCAGGGCTGGCTGCAGAGAGAGGGGCTCTGCAGGCACCGAGCTGAAGGCATTTTGATTGCTTCCAGGATTACTACCCAGCATGTTTATTCCTCCAGTGAGGAGGACTTCATAACTCAGGGACTCCTGACAATGTATATATATTGAAATCTTATAAGAGTAATGACCATATCCAATGATATTTTGTTCTCATCTTGCCAATATAAACAACTCGCTGGACTTACCAAATTGCATTGGGTCATCCTGAATAATTAGGCTCGCATGTTCCATTTATTACCTTGAAAATCCTTTCTCATTGTATTATATATATAGATAGATCTATCTAAATGTAATATGTTCAAATGAAAACCAGACACAGCTGCGAAGGAATTTGAAATATGAGGCTGAGAGTACAAGAAGTGGCAAGAAGGTCCTCTGCTAATAGGAAAAGCCAAGTCGTCCGGGGCTGAGGAAATCAGGGAAGGTCAGGTGTGAGCTGTGCAGGGGGCTGGGCTCTGGCTGCATCCCTGCAGACAGACTCGTGTTGAAGGAATTCCAGTGACTTACTGGTGAGGCTGCTGGTACTGGCAGGATGTGGGGAGGGATCCTGGTGTCTGGATCTGCTTTGATGTCCCCGTCAGTGCCAAGGTCTCTTTGCATGGCTGCAGACTGTCGGTGGGGTCAGACAGTGTGACTCCAGAGAGCATCTCCAGACCTTTTCAAAATCCTTTGTTCGGGATCCAGAAGTCTCCCACAGCATCAGCAGGCAAGAAACTGTCAGCACCTTGAAAAAATGAATCCACAGCAGGGTGAGGCAGGAGTCCTGGCTGCCCCTGGGAGGGGGATGAGGGGTGAGTCTGGAATGAACCCAGACAGCCTTGCCAGCAGAAAATATAAAAGCCTTCCTTGGAGCCCGATGGATTCGTGGTGGGGTTTTGGAGAAAAACAGTGGCCCCTCTATTTCACTGATAATGCCCCTGTACAGCATGGACAGGGCAGAGAATTAACCCTCAGGATCTGCAGCTGTACACAACCTTTGCCAAAACTCCCTCTGCTCTCCCTGAAATGTGGCAGGGAGGTGAACATCTCCACAGTGATTCCCATCCCCAGCCTGCTGGGATGCAGTTCATCATTGCTTGTCTGCTCAGGAGAGGCAAAATGATATGGTCCTGCAGTGCAAAACACACCTTTCACAGCTTTGCTTTCACTATTCTTCCCTTTTAAAGAACATTCCTTGGCAAAATTAAGAGGAAATGGATCTCACAGATGCAAGTAGCTTTCATGGCTGGGGTGGTGCATACCAAGACAAACTTGGGGCTGGAAAACCCTCTCTGGACACTCCACACCTTGTCTTGGCTTACTGGTGCCTGAAGAGCTCGTGGTTCTTGGCCTTCAGTGGCAGATTTGTGGCTGGTTTGGTTTGTTTTCTCAGTAGGGACAAGGAGGAGAAATCTGAGGGTGGAGCAGACAAACCCCACCCCTGGAAGTGTTCAGGTTCAGGCCCAGTGGGGTTTGAGCAACTTGTTCTAGTGGAAGGTGTCCCCATCCATGGCAGGGGGCTTGGAATAGATGGTCTTTAAGGCCTCTCCCAACCCAAAGCCTTCTGTGATGCTGTGATTCTGTGAAATAAAACTTGTGTCAGCCCTCATGCCTTTGCCACCTTCCTCTGTGAATATTGCCTTAGAAATCCCCAAAATGGGGGCCAGGCAGCAAAATCTTACTCACGTTCTGCTTGATTAAAACTCTGCTTTCAGATCAAGAGCGAGGTGGGAGCCACAGTGCCTGTGCCACAGGGAAGGTGTCCTGCAGCCAGATGTCACCCAAGCCAGCTGCAGCCAGGGAGAGCCACAGCAGGGATCCTGGTGGCACAGAGCTGGCAGCAGGACAGCAGGAGCACCCAGCAAGGATATTTCAGGTCAGCAGGGAGGTGCAGGAGGATCAGTGTGTGGGAAGCAGGAGCAGCCCTGCTGGCTCTCCCCATGGTTCTGGCCAGCCCTGCCAAGTGCTTCACTTGCATGAGCACTGAGAGTAAAAACAAAATGACATTCATTAGATGTTTTAAGGAGTGTTCAGGCATGTAATCCTCCTGGAATGAGGCAGCCATAACAAGTTACTGTAGTTATTGATGATCATGTCAGTTAGCCTTTTCCAAGGATTAATCACCATCCTGCTCCTGCCCTACAGGATGTTTTTATCTCCATTTTCTCCCAGTGTTGCAGCATGCAAAGCTGACTGAGCTTACCAGTGTGGCTTCTGAATTTGGCAAGGGGAGGTAAACTCATAATTAGATCCTAAATATTTCACAGTTTGGAGGAGCACAGCATTTAGAGGCACTGCTGGGGCAGAGTTGCAGCATCTCCAGATCTCACCATGGAGAGTCTGAATTTAAAAGTCCCATCACTGGAGTCTGATGTAGAAAATGATAATCCCAAGGCAGTTGGCAGCCTTCAGGAAGGACACCCCAAGAGGGGTCCTGTTTCACCTACCACTGCTGTTAGGGGTTCATCTAAGGCATCATCCAGAGAGGATGGTGCACAGCCAAGGCAGAATTCCTTATATCCAAGAGGACTGCAAACAAGGTTGTACCACTGAGGTACAGGTTATTTTCGGGTTAAGAAGACCTGAAAATAATTATTTGTTTGCTTTGTTCTGAATAAAAGGGAGATCTGCCTGTGTGACTGGACCATTGCTGAGCTAAGCATGGGAAGAGCACAGCATGAGAGTGACCCAAGCAGCAAGTGCCAGAATTTTCCCAAAACTAAGGCTGCCTTGAAGAGTCTTTGAGTTTGGGCAGTCTCAGGGGCTGAGGCCCACATGTACAGGGGACAACATCCCAGCCATGAGTCCAGCAGTGGCATTCAACAGCTGAGGGCCCGAGGACAGACAAAATCCACCCCAAAATCCACCCAGACCAGAGAATGGAAGCAGAGCAGAGGGAAATTTTGATCTGCTCACATGCAAGAGGAAGATCCTAGTGTGCTTGGCTTGAAGGGTGCAAACAAGTCCAGAAACTTCAGCTGCTCTCTGGAGCATCCCTGGGGAGTTGGCCCTGGCCCAGAAAGGGCTCTGTGGCTGTGGCCAGAGGCAGGGTCCCATGGTGGAGGTGTACAGTGCTCACAGAGCCAGCCTGTGTCTGTCCCTGGATGCTTTCTTGCACAACCTGGCAGATCTTGGTGTGCAGCTGACTTGTTAATTGGGAATGAGTGACTCCAGGAGGTCCTGACCTCCAGCATTTGGTCAGACCTGGTTGCCTGTGAATGCTGTGGAGTGGTGACTGCTCAGGGAGGAGGGGCTGCCTCTTATCTACCCACTGGGCCAGTGCATCCAGGGCCAGGATTTGTGTTCCTTGGCAGTGCCAGCATAGCCAAACCTTCAGCTGGAGCTGGATTTGGCCCCTTGCCCCAGACATTTGCATTGGCACTCCTTAGCTCACCTCTCCTGCAACGTGGGATGGTCCTAGAGCTCATTTTCACTGCAACCCCAATGCTGGAAGTCTGGAGTCTGAAAAAGGCTTTCAGGAGAGCCAAAATCCCCCAAATATCTCGACTGCCCAGCTCTCCTTCTATTGGGAGCAGAGATTTGCCCCTGACCACTTTTGCATCTATGTCCATCGCTTTCCTGGTGCCTGCAGGGACACAGGGGTGTTTCTTGCCTTCCTCATGCTCAGATCCCTGCCTGCTTGGAGCAGCAGCAGATGGATACAGGGTCTCACTGTCCCTGTCTGTGCCTGCTCATGTCCCATCAGTGGCTCTGTGCCTTTGAGAGCCAAGTATTCCCTGAAATAATTGTCCCAACATCAAGGAAGAGTGAGAGACGACCATCAGCTCCACCAGGAAAACTGCCCACTCAGTACAGCGGCTCCCACGGCACGTGTTAGCACCAAGGCAGGAAAAATGCGGCAGAGCAGAGGAATTAGCACGAATCAAGCCTAATCCGCCAAGGGAATCGCCCCAGCGTGTGGCACAGGGTGTGCTGCATCCCAGACAGGCCGGGGGGTCCCGGGCAGCCCTGGCCGAGGGGACCCTGGTGACTTCCCGGCGTCGCCCCCGAGCGCAGCGACCTCGGACGGGCGCTCCTCTTCTTCCCTCCCCCTCGGCGCCTTAGGCAGACCCGCTCCCCGCCTGCTTCCCAGAGGTTTCCCAGGAGAGGATTAACCTCCCTGCCCAGCGCCAGGGCCACTCAAAGCGGGTTTGGTTGGGCCTGCCTGGGGATGCTCCGTTAGGCAGCCCCCGGGCTGGAGGAGCCCCGGCTCTGGGAGTGCCGTGTCCGGCATGGACAGCCCTTCCACGGGCACATCCCGGGAAGAGAAACCATTTGGAGAGAGGTGAGCTGGATCCATGGGAGGTGCAAGAGCTTGGGCGTGCTCTGCTCAGCTCGCTCGCTCGGGCTCCTGCTCTGTGCCCGGGGCCAGGAGGTTTCACAGTGCTCTGGGGGCTGCCAGCAACAGAAGAGCCCTGGGGACAGTTCTGCTCTGAGCCCCCTGGATCTTCCCAGCTGTGCCCTGCATGCTGCTTAGGAAGCAGTGGGAGAGCCAAGCCCCTCTTCTCCCAAGCCGAGGTCCACCTCATCCACTCCAGCTTTTCTGTCCATCTCCAAAAACTGGTGCTTGTTACTGCTGCAATGGGGTAAATTAAACTTTTTGTCAGCATCATTTCCTCTGGTTCAGCTAGGTGGGAAACTGCATTTTACAGCCCCTTGGCTTCCCATTCAAATGGGGGGAGGGAAGAGACAGAAAGGAAAAATACCCTTTAAATAGAACTTTCCATGCTGGAAGTACCTCTGGAAACACAGTGGAGGGGGAACATCAGCATGAATGATAGGTGCAGGCACAGCAGGGTGCAAGGGATGGGGAACAGGACACAGCTGGTGGATTCATGGCTCATCCTCTCTTTTCCTTGTGGCATGACCACGATGTCCTTCTCCACCCGTCAGCTCAAGTCTCCCTGCCATGCTCTGCCCTTGCCTGGCAAGGCTGAATCCAGAGCTGTTGCCCAGGAGCCACCCCAGGAGCCTGGGAGCCCTGCTGATCCTTGCCATGTCGAGGGCGTGTGCACCCCAGTGCCTCCTGGACACAGGTTGCTCCATTATCACCCCTAAAGCAATGGGACACACTTGCCATGCCCCAGCAGAGCCCTTTCTCCAGGGAGCTCCAAATGCCTCCTGCCTTGCCTCTAATTCTGCCCAGCTTCTGGTTGCCTCCCACCCCAGGTTAACCTCTCCATCTACTTCACTCTTTCCTCGAGTTTGTTCAACAGGAGAACTCCCAGGGTTGTTTTTGTGGCTAGGGCAGCTGGTGGGAATGCAGGCTGCTTACAGCAGAAAAAGAGAAACAGTATGCTTGGCTCCTTTTTCCAGCTCCCTGGCCTCTGATAAAAGCTGTGATCACCAGAGGAGACCACCAACCCAGCCTTTAAAGTTCAGGCACAACTGGGAATACACATTCAGCTGACAATGCTGTGGATGCAGAGTGCCCTTCACCTGCTGGAGCTGGGAGCTGTGCAGAGCAGGAAGAGCCATGAGCACACCCTGGGAAAAGCCAGTCCATGTCACCAGTGTCACAGCAGTTGGACAGCTTTGCTCCAGGGAGCCTTGATCAGCAGCTTTTCACTATGTGGAAGAAAATCCTCGTTAACCACGGTGGGAGATGGGGTTTTAAGAGCTTTTTTAGAGTGCCAAGCTGCAGGTGTGGGTATGTCCTCAACCAAATGCTATTTGAGAGGAAGATCTCTGATGACCCATCAGGGACAGGAAAGGATCTCTGAGACAGGGAGGATGCCAAAGGACATGGATGCATGGGCACTGCAAAGCTCAGACCTGGGCAGGATTTGCCTTGCTCCAAATTGCAGTACAGGCCAAGTAGCAGCACATACAGCTCCACAGAGCCAGAAAAAGCATTGTCAAGCAATTTACAATCATTTGATACTCTTTTTTTCCATTTTTACCCCTTCTGTCTGTTAAGGAAACTTTTCTGCAGCTTGCACACTCGGCTACCTGCACTCAATGTATTCCTCAACATGATCCCAGGGATCATTATTTTATACTCTAATGATTTATCTGTCTTGGTTAGCTGTGCCTTGTGAGGTGCCACGGGTGCTGTTTCTCTGCTGGAATGGGGCAAGTGTGACCCAAGCTGGAAGGAAGCCTGGGACAAGCCACTGGGATATCCCAGTGCCTTGCAAAGTGGGAGAAAACCTGAGGGGCTGATGACCTAGAGAAAAAGTTACACCATTTTCCCTGTTTTATTCCTAGAAGATCTCAATGTTCTTGAGACACGCTGGCTGCAGCCCTGCTGCTGGCCTTGCCCGCGTGCAGACCGAGACATTAAATGTGTCACCAAGTGCACAGGGGGACACCAGTCAGCCCTGTCTGTGCAGAGGGTCTGGTGACTTCCCGCTCTCCTGGAGCCCCAGGGCCAAGCCTGAACATTTGGTTTCCATCGTGCTCTGCACAGGTGAGGGTCAAAGGCTCAGACACCGGCGGAGGATGAGGGCAGCAGCAGTCAGAGGAGCTGCACAGAGCTCAGGGCTCCATCTGAGCTCATCTCCACGGAAAACATTTGGGGAGGACACGTCCAGTTCAGATTTGTCATGTGGAGCAGCTTGGCAGGTCCAAGCCCCCTGGGGCCCTGTGCAAGCATTAACCAGTGGATTAAACCAGCCCAGCCGCCGTTCCCACTGCTGGGACCGGGATTTCTCAGCCGAACGCCGCCGAGATGAGCGGGAAAAGTGTGGCCTGTCCCTTTAAGTCCAAAGTGACGAGTGTATTTCTGGAGGCTCTGGAAAAGAAGTCAAGACTATTGGCTTCTGCGTCACCAGCACTGGCCATTGATTCCCTGGAAATGTTTCATATTTGGCCAAACTGGCTGTTGACGGAATAGTTTCTGATTTAACACTCTCGGCTGCAGTTGGGAGCCAGCTGGGTCTTGTTAGCTCCGGAGAGACCGTCCTTCCCCTCGCCTGCTGCAGAAATACTTCCAGCATAGCCCCCTCCTCCTTATTCCCAAATTGACACTCAAGCCACTCTAACGAGATCTGCACAGGAATCCTGGTTATTTCAGCCTTCAGCCAACTTCTGTCATTATTATTATTATTTTACCTTTTACTTTCATGCAGAAAAATATGCGTGATGAGCAGCCCCAAGCTGGTCTCTCCCACCTCCAGCCTAGCCCTCTGTGTGCAGCAGATGTGGGTGTCCAACACCTTCTCTGCCTACTCCTGTCTGACCCCATGGTGTGCAGGGGATCCTCCTCACTTCTCCCTCCTGCTCATCCTCCCACCCTGTCTCTCCCAGCTTCTCATCCTCTCTGCTCTACTTGCTCCCTCTCTATTTAGTCTGTGTGTTCAAAACAGCACAAAAGCTCTTACAGCTCCCCGGGCTGTGACCCAAACAGTAAAGAATGTTTATGTGCTGGTCGTCTTCCATTTCTGTGTATTAATATTGCACACACAGGCTCACGCACTCACACACGGCGTTCCTGGTGCCTCCACGGGCTGCTGGCCAAGGAAGCCTGGCCAAAGTAAAGGCATCTGGGCCCTTCTGGAGAAGGCAGGAAAAGAAGAAAGAAAAATACAAAAGCAAAAAAGGGTTTGGAGACAAGCAGCTCCTCCAGCCTGTGCCCCTGCACCCGCTGTGGATGGGGCCAGGAGTCCTGCATGATGGGGTTTGCCAGGCTGTGCCTGTCCCTGCAATCCCACCGTGTCCCTTGTCACCCACCCAGCATTCCCCATGGGACCGGGGCAGGTGATGGAAGCCTGGTGTGAGCCGCAGACTCCTACAGAGAGGGCGTGGACATGCAGCAATTGGGGGTCTGGCTTTGGACAGGGCTGCTGCCAGAAAGCTGCAGCAAGCTGCTGCAGCCCCCCTTGCCACACAACACCCAGACATGGGGACAGCAGCTGGTCACCACTGAGATGCTGAATCTCCAAAACAATGCTGGGATGTCGGGGCTGGAAGCTCATTTAAAAGCTCTGAAATTGGGACTGGGGAATGGATGGGTTTCTGTCCCCTCAGTGACTGAGGCCACACAAGAGCCTGAAGACCACTGGCCTACGGGCTCTCCCACAGGGCTGAGGGAAGAGCTGCTGCGAGGGGCTGTGAATCCTGGATGGTCTGAGCATGCAGAGATGGCTGTATGTGGTCAGAGGCAGGATGGTCATTACTGCCTCTAAATCACCGGGGGATGTTGCTAAAAATGAGGAAAATTAGGGATAGTGGGTGGGCCAAGAGGGCCAGGATTTTCTGCTGGCTCTTGCAGAAGCCCCCTGGGTGCTGGGGATGCAATGCTGGGACAAGAGCCAGTGGCCAACTGGGAAGGGTCAGGTCTTTGGCTGAGCTCATTCTGCTCCTCTCCAGGTTCCTAAAAGCACAGAGACACACATGGCATCACCAGCACCTGCAGGCTGTGATTTAGGGACAAGAGAAGCCTTGCTCATCCACATGGTGAAGATGCTGCCTTGTCCAAGACACACTGCCCAGGCTGATCTCTGCAGTGCTGCTCTGGCCCCAAAGGCAGCTGGGCTTTCTTAGGCTGGTCCTTTGCACCTCTGTAGGACACACAGCCTGTCCATGACCCCTGTGAAGGGCAAAAGCTACTTGGTGCCAGTGAAGCTACCGAGGCTGCTGCCAGGTGCTGTGAAAGCTTCATGCACAGAGTTTAACCCCAGCAATCTGATGGGTGCTGAATTTCCTTCTCATCTGCCAGAAAAATGACCTCCCAGAGGTCTCAGCAGGGGTTAACTCTGTACAAAGTAGTCACGCAATGGGGAGGGCTTGTTCCAAGCACCAAATAACTTGCAGAAGTAATGCATTTGTTCCTCATTAGGATAATTGCCCCTCGCTTTTCTCTGTGGCATCGGCCAACCTAACTCACAAACGTCTGAAAACACCAGCTAAAGTATGACCAAATTTAGGAGCTGAGTCGAGTAATATATCGCCTTGATTTGCCCTAAAACATGAATTGGCTGGGAGTCCTCCCACATATTGCATTTCCAGGGAACATAAGGAATCCATTGTGTAATTAGTGGTCGTATTTTCAACACGCTGCCTTGGCCACGCTCTGCCCTCCCCTCCTGAGCTACTGCACCTCTTGGGACCCCCAGGTTGTGAGTGGGTAGTGGGGGGTATAGAATGTGTCTGCCACAGAAGTGTTGAAGATGGTTATGGCAAAGCAGGAGATAAGGGCTTGCCTTCTTCATCCCTGTAGCAGCCAGTTTGGAGCTGGCCACAGTGGGGATGTGTGTGGCCGTAACCTGTCTGGTGTCCAGGAGAAGACCTGGGGACAGGGTGAGGTTCTGAGGTGGAGGATGTAGCTCAGAACCATTGCCTGCAGTTGTCAGCCATCATCAGGATCTCTCCAGCTGTGGGATACCCTTGCTCAGAGCTCAGCACAGCAGCAGAAATCCTGCCCCAAGGCTGCAGGGAGGGAGTGAAGCTGAGCAAGAGCTGGGCTGTGAATCCTACCCTGTGCCCTCCTGCCTGCCCATGCCCTGATCTCCAGCCCTCATCAAGGCTGGCTGGAAGGACTCCCCATGGTCCCTGGACTCCCCATGGATCTGACAGATCCATTTACACCTGGACTGAGTCTGGCTGTCCCACCCTCCCTTTCAGCAAGATGTAATGCTGATCCTTGCCTGCCTCAGCAGGGCACTGAGTGCCCCTTGCTTTGGTTCTCCACTCTCCCATCATGTGGATGTTTCCTTCTCCCTTCTCAAGCTGCTTTGAGCAACCCAGACCCTAAGAAATGGTGACCCCAGAGGAGTGGCACTTGGATGAGCTGGGTGCTTGGTGTGACCAAGAAGAACATCCTCAGGACATCAGCTTTCCCCATCTTGATTTAAGCCCATGTCTGACAACCGTCCCTTCTCTTTTCCTTGTGAATCACCTCTTTACCATGCGAGGGGCCACATGTGAAGACCACATGTGGGGTTGGAGTGGCTCAAGGCAGGGCCCTGGAGGGCAGTACCCTCTCCCTGCCCTGCACCAGTGTGCCCAGCACAGCCACTTGCAGATGTGACCTCCCATTGGCAAAGTGCCCAGACACCTCTTCCTTGCTCCTCCTTCCACATTTACTCACCCGCTCTGAATGCCCCACGAGGCTTCATTTCCCCAAGGGTGTTGTCATCTGAAGGTATTGGAGAAATCCTTTTGCACTGTAAAAATAACTAATGGTTGAACCTGGAAGTTAATTCAGTCTCATCCATGTCCCATCCCTGCCAGTCCAGAAGCTGGCCAGAAAACAAACAAGAGTGCTTCCCTCCTTCCTTGGCTGTTTGTTGTCAGACCTGGGTGTTCACCTCTCACACCTCATCTCGAAATGCTTTCCTCCCTTGTGACTTTTGGAAGCTCTTGGAGGGGTCAGGTGTTGCTGCCCTGGTTAAACAGGGTAGGGACAGTTTCCCCTTTCCCACCCACTGTCCTCCCATGGAAGAAGGGTTAAGAGCAGAAACAGTGGCCAAAGCAGGAAAACAAACTAAGAAAAGACTGTCTGTGAGCCAGGACATCCATTCAAAACAATTAGCTGGCCTGTGGGGAGCCTTGCTCTGCTAAAGGCATACATTTCCCTTCTGTATGGATTTTCCACCTAATCTCCACATTTTACATGGACGTGCAGGGGGGAAGGGCCCGGGATGAAGTGTTCATTCATTTCCCCTGCCCAGCTTTGTTTCCACACCTTCCATGGGCTGTCTCCTGGGCTGGGGATGCCTTTGTATCCACTCTCCCCTCCCCTCTCACCCCTCCATCAGGCTCTGTCCCATGGCAAGGGGGGGAATACACCTCTGACAAACACCACATTTCTGGCAAGGCTGTTATGCACACGTATGGCTTCCTCATAGGAAGAAAAAGAAAAGAAAAAGGAGAAAAGAGAGGAGTCCCTTTCTTTCACAAAACCATGGAAACATCCTCACTCGTGGGAGCAGATGGCTTTCCAATTGACTCTGTGGCCGAGGCCTCCTTCATGTGCACAGCACAGCCCCAGAGCCCGCCTTGAGCTGCTTTGCAAAGAGGAGAGAGAAAACCAAATCACTGAGACAGGCACGTGACTGCAATGCAAAGCAAAACCAGCTCTGCAAAAGCCTTGCTGCAGATAAAATCAAGCACAAGAGTGGATGTGAACTCGAGATCCCAGACCAGTTCTTTTCCCCTTTGGACTTCCCAGGCTCCAGCTGAGCACTGATTTTGTCCCACTGGTCTTTGTTTCTTTTTTTTGCACTAGGGAGGTTCAAACTGAGACACAGCAAACCCAAAGGAAGCTTCTCTCACCACACTTCTTCCTGAGCAGCCTCAGAGGTCCCAGCCTGGCTGGTCAGTGATATCAGGGCAGGGTCAGTGCCCCTCCGCAGGTGCAGATTTGCCACTGCCCCCGTGACCTCCCCTTCTCCTTGGAGCTGTGGCTCAGCTCGTGTCCCATGGGGTGTTACAGGGTTGGTATTGACTCTCCAGCTCTTTCCTTCTGTTACCAGGTGGCAGTTCCATTTTCTCCTCAGGGGAGCCAACCCTGGGCGTTCCCTTCTCTCTGCTGTGCAGAAAGCACCCAAGCCTCCTGCTTTCAGTCCAAGTACATCCCTTTAAATCTCCCTCCTCGATCTGGACACTTAAGAAGTCTTAGCATTTCATTAGCAGATGTTAATAGCAATGGCACAGAGCCACATGCTTTGAATTCAAATCCTCCTTGGCTTAGCAGGCACCACTCATCCCCCTGTCCACCTAGCAGCTAGGATCCAGACATCTCCTTGGAGCTCTTCCTATCAAATGGGTGAGCAGCCAATGTTTCCAGCTAATTGCAGTGCTGGAGAAGGGGGACACTGATCCTGTGGCACCAAGACCTGCACTGAGGGAAGGGGAAACCACCAGGCCTGGAAATGCCTTCAAAAACCTTCCCTTCACTTCCAGCAGGGAAGGGAGCCTCACCAAGCAAGATGAACCAAGGCAAGAGCTCAGCTGGAAAACATCAATGACAGCATAGAAACTGGTCCAGAAGGATGTGTGGGCTGGTCCCATTGGTGTTTACTGAGCTGTTCTCACAGGCTCAATGGGAAGGTGACAGTCTCTTTCCTCAGATGCTTTTCCTCTTCACTTCCAAGTCCAAAATGTTTCTGCCTGAGGAAACCTGTCTGGTTCACTCCCCCTAGCAGTTATCCTGCCCAAGTTTTTCTCACAGCAGGGAAAGCACAAAATGGGCCCTGGAAAATCAAGACATGGTCAGTCCCTTAATTCCCTTTAGCTTCCAATCTTCAGTCACTGCTTAATCAGAATCGCCAAACAATACTTCTCATGTATGTGATGGTGATACCTACAGAGAGTCCCAGTGCCTCCCATGGGAGGACCACAGTGCTGCCAGGGACTGTTCCTCATCCCAGCCTTGCCAGTGAGTTCCTTCCTTTCCCATGCAGAGCTGAGCAAACCAGTACTCAGTGACCTTTCCTGCTTTCATCCCAAAATGAGATGTGGGACCCGAGGTGAGTGCCCTGGATGACTAAAGCTGTACCAGGAAGGACAAGGAGTGCTCCTGAACCAGGAGCAGTCCCATCTGCCATGGAGGCAGCTGCCCCCTCTGGCACAGCAGGGAGAGCTGTGCCACAGAGGACCAAGCAGACACCCTGAGCCCACGCTGCACATCTGGAACTCGGATCCATTAAAACAAACCCGATTACATAACAANCAGAGGACCAAGCAGACACCCTGAGCCCACGCTGCACATCTGGAACTCGGATCCATTAAACACTACAATTTTAGTAAAAATAGTTTTTTTGATATGATCTCTCCTAGGAATGTGGCAAAGGGGCTCAGAGCCAAAGTCTTCCAAGAATGGCTGCTTTTCACAGAGCATCCCCCACCTCCTGCTTTGGGCCAGGGTTGTTCCCTCTCCATGCACACACCGTGATCCACACTGAGGCTTGGGCACAGAGGAAGGTTTCAGGGTTGAAGGCAGGTGCAGTCCTAGAGTTTCTTGGATGAATCTATAGAAAATAAACACAATTTGCTTTGGAGGTGCTTAGATACTCTAGGGATGGGTGAGTGGATGGAAGGAGGGAAGGAAGGAGAGCCATGGTTTGCAGACAGCAGCTCAGACCTACTTTTCATAACAACCAGAATAAACAGCCACTTACTGAAGTGAGAAGTGCTGAGCTCCTGCAGCTGCCACATTTCTGTTTTGCTGACTTTCTCTTGAGTGCAAGACACAGACACTGCCCATTATCCTTCCTGTGCAGACTCCAGGCCATGCCTTTGTCCCTCTCAGCCCCTATTAGCTCCTTATTTCCAGTCAGACTCACTTCCCTCTATCCATGAACCACCCCCAGACCCCCTCTCTGCTTCTGCAGCCCATCAGCTCGGTTGGTCAGTTTGTGACCATCTTCCCTGTCCTTCCCCAAAGTCAGCACAATGATGGGATCAAAATACCAGCTGTATTTTCCACCCCTTTGCAGATCACATCTCCAAGCACATCTCCTTCTTCATCTGGTGGCTGCAACAAGATTGTCTCTCTCCATGGACCCTCTGGACTTTGGCTTTCTTTAACTCCCCTGGTCAGACATTGCTTCTCCTGAAGGCTCCACCCTGCCCATGAGCTCACCAGCGCTGAGCACCAGATCATGGCAAACCCAGTGAGTGCTCATCTGGGAGAAGCAGAGGAAATCTTGGGCTGGCTGTGGCTCAGTTGGCAGCTGCCGTGCTCCTGGAGCCAGCTCAGCAGCAACACTATGGAAAGGACCTGGAAGGTCATTTGGGCACACGCATTTGGTGTTAAATATTGAAGTGTTGTTGCTAAGGAGAGCTCAGGGCTACCAGCCAGGACGAGGTGCCACGGCCAAGATCCGGTTTGGGCATTCACCAGTTGTTCCTTCCCCAGGTTTTTCATGGTGCAATTCCTGGCTCCCCCAGAGCTCCTCAGCTGCTCCAGGCCATAACAACGGCCCAGGGCTGGCCCTGCAGCCAGGGAGGTTTTGCCTGGTGCTGTCAGATCCCAGGCAGAAGCAAGGAGGGTTTTGGCTGCCCAGACAACATCAGGCTGCTTCACAGTGCAGAGCTGGACCAGCACACAAGGAATGGAAACTTCCTTCCTTGCTGTTGATCTATCTGCAAGAAAGTATTGGAGAAATCCTTTCTCCTGTTTTAAGGAAGGGTGGAGCTGGCTCGGGATGGATCCTGGTTGCTGGAGTCAGGACACAAGACAGGATATTTTGTTCCTGCATTGATACACCAGTCCTGAGAACCCCAGTGAATGTGTAGAGGCTGCTGTGTGCTCCTCTCTCCAGAGTGTGGCTGGAAGAGTCCTGGAACAAGGAGAAATGAGACATCTGACCCACCACCTGAATGCTCCCCACCCTCCTGAATTCCTCCCTGGGTCATTTCCCAAAGCAGGAGGGCAAGGAGAAAGAAAGTGGATCTCCACTTTGGACTGGAAGGGTAAATTTCAGTCTGGATTTTACAAATTGTGTTGGCACAGTGCAATGGAAGCTCTGCTTTCTGTACAGGGCTCAACATTAACAGGACATCAGCATTAACACCCTTCATGCCTCAGAGCAAGGCTGCACCATTTCCTTCCACATCAGCCTACAAAAGACACAAATTCAAACTCAAACTCTGAGGTTTTTTGCCCTTTGTGCCAAGCAGATCTGAGTTTTCCCAAGGTTATAACCTGGGTAGCTTTTCATCTCATCTCCAGCTAGTGCACCTTTGGATGAAGTGCATCTCCTTGCCAGAGCAGAGGGTTGCTGGAGCCCTTGTGCAGATAGTGCCTGAACCCTGTTCTTGCAAATGGAGGTGCTATTTTGGCTGATTTGCAGCCAGCTTGGAGAAGTTCAGGCCAAATGTTTTGAGTCTGACAAAGTTAAAGGCAAATGAAATCAGAGCCTTGTAGCTAGAAGTGTCAGGCTACATTCATTAGCAGTTCCACCTACAATAAAAACTGCTGGAAATTTGTAAGAATGCTTTTTTCTTTCCTTTTTTTTTTTTCTTAGGTTTTTTCCCTTTTCTTTTGGAGACTCTCACCTACTCTGTAGTCTCTGGCTAAAATCAAAGCAATCCTACTCTCAATCTCATTTCCCACATGTACCCTGTAAGCATCCCAAATGGGCAATGCACAGCCAGCTCTGACAAACTGAGGGCAGGAGGGGGCAGGAGGAGTGGGAGACGAGGCAAGGACAGAGTTCCAGAACCCTGCTCCAGGCTGATGTGAAACTGGTGCCTGATTTTGGTTTCATCTTTGCAGCCATCGTCTTGGGAGATGCTGTGCCGCTGCTTCAAGTCTGGAAAACAAAAGGTCTTTATTTTCATCATTATTATTATTATTATTATTATTATT
>VYXD01002853.1:1352908-1377904 GCA_013397195.1 Hylia prasina
GGAGAGGAGAGGAGAGGAGAGGGTTTCAAGTCTTTATTTATATTTTCCCCTCTGCTGCTGCTGGCCAGCAGCTGTGCGCAGCTCCTCCAGCATCTGGAGTCCCTTGGCCACCGGCTGGGGCTCTTGGAGGACGTGTGCGCTCGTGCACACGCTGAACTGCGGCACGCCGGGTGAAGGGAGGAATGTGGCCCTGGCCGGAGCCGGGCGGAGGCGGCGCCGCCCGTGCACAGACAGCGCCGGCTCAGCAGCAGCTCCAGCTCCGTCTCTCCTTCTCCTGCCTGGCAGCCGCTGCCCGGAGTTGCCTTCGACAAGGGGAAGGGTGCCAAGGTCTGGTGGGGGTTTGGTGCAGTCCCCGGGCCGGGTGCAGGGTGAGGCAGGTGAGCCAATGGGGCCAAGCCCAAATTTCCACCTCCGGCCCCATTGCTCCACTCATGGTTCCCAGATGTGGGAGGCAGTGGCCAGCTTGAGGAGCGTTCCTGCAGCAAGATTTGGGAGAAGCCCAAATCCCAGGGAAAAGCACACTGGGGAGAGTGGCTGCTGCTGGCAGGGTGTTTGGAGGTGGAAAATTTCCGATTGCATGTACCAAGCACCTGGGAAAATGGGGAAAATCCTCTAGGCTTGTGTAACAGCCATCATGAGAGCTGGAAGGCAGCTGGGTGCTGAAGTTTGGGATCTTCTACCCTTCCAGCCATGGCACCAGCCATACCCACCTTCTGTGCATGTGTAGGGGGTAGGTGTTTTGTGGCCCGTGGGTTTGCAGAGCTGTTTGCTCTGCAAAATAAATTGTTACCCCAAGTTTTAGAGGGGTTTCACACCGCCTGAGCCATGCTGCCCTGCCCTGCCCCACTTGGCTGCTCTGCCCCTGCCAGGGGCACGTGGTGCAGCTGCCCACGGGCACTGGAGCAGGGCAGGAGTGACAGGGAAACCACAGCTCCTTCCAGTGCTGGCTCTGACCAAGCAAACCCTGGCTGTGCTCGCCTTGGCTGGGACCACAGCCTATTTTTGGAAGCTCTTGAGCCTTCCAGGGATGGAACCGCCTTTGTTTTCCCTTCATTCATGGACAAGGTCATTTTGATTTGTTATGTGTTTGCGAGTGGGGTTTTTATTGTTGTTATTGTTTATTCTGTCCTGCCTTTTATTCACGGCATCAAAGAAGCAGAACTGAAACGCAGCAGAAGCAGAGCTTTGGACTGGCCTGTCTGGGGGAGCAAAAGCAGCCAGGCTGCACAGTGGGGACATGAGTGTCTCAGCCATGAAATGTCTGTTCTTCATATCCTGCCAGTGGCACTTGCCAGATCCAGGGCTGCAGAGGGAAGGAGAGGAGCCAGCAGGTTTCCACCTGGGCCACAGCCTGGTTCCAGGCTGCCTGGTGGGGATGCTGTGGAAATGGCAGCTTTCCAAGAAACAGGGCTCAAGGCTGAGTGCTCAAAAAAGGACCAGTCTGCCTCTGACTGGGGACATTAGACTACTGATTCCCTTTGCCACCAGCTCTAAAGTTTCCCAGTGCTGAATACTTCTTGCTGGGATGCTGCCTTCTCCCTGCTCCAGGTGCCACCCAGGTCCCATTTCTTGGGAGCTCCTGATTCTGCAGCAATCTCTCCAAAACACAAGTGCAGTTGGTGTTCCCAGGATGTAGCAAAGGACCCAGAGAGAGCCAGGCCACAAGAAACCCAACTTTGAGTAGAATTTGACCCTTTCTCTATGGTGTGGATCAGACCTTGACCTCTCTGGTGACAGCAATGTAGGGCAGAGAGAGCCGCCTGGTTTGTGACCTACTGCAGATGGTGACAATAATTTGGGTGTCCCAGGAGAGCCAAACCCTTGGCCTGCCTCAGAAGATAGCTAATTCCACTAGGGATCCATGGAATGCTCCTGTGGATGTGATTCCTCATGCAGCCTTGGTCACAGCTCCTTCATCACTGGTGGGCTCTACAGCCTTCCCCAGGAATCCCCACCTCCCTCAGGAGCACGTGGGGAAGGCAGGAGGGCCAGAACCTTTCCCTTGGGATCAGGGCTGATCAGGGCAAGCTCCAGCCCTCCTCCTGAGCTCTCCCCATGGAAGGGGTTAATGCAGGACATGGCATCACCCTGGCTGGTGCACATGTCCTGACCCAGGCCAGGAGAGGGGACACCAGGAGACTACATCAGTTTTTCCTCTTCCTGGGGCTGGCTTGCCCTTTCTTTGCACTCCCTGCATCCAGAGGTGCTCCGAGGGGCTTGCAGCTCCCCAGGGATCAGCTCAGCCAGCTCAGCGGGGTCGTGGCCAGCCCGGTGCCTCGGTGCTGGGCTGTTCTGGGCTGCCTGGGAGCCGAGCAGGAAACATAAAAACAGGCTGGGCTGTGCTTGCCAGGGCTGGAGCTGCAGGGGCCAGGGACTGCCACGTCTGTGAGCAGAAACAACGGGGCCTGAACATGCTCCCTCCCCCTTGCCCCCCCCCATCCTTCCCTGTACGGCCCCTGGGCTCACAGGAAAAGGGAGGAGGGGGTCTTGGGGAATGTTCTGGATGAATCTCAGGGGCACAGAGGCTCAGACTCAGCCAAGGAGCTGCGATGGACTGTTGGGATCCCACAGTGGGAGGAGTGGGGAGTCTTGCAAATATGCTCCCCTCCTGCTGCACTTTGTGTCCTTGTCCCTGACCAACACCCAAGCCAAGCATCCAGCTCATCTCCACTCCCCATGGTGGGGACAGTCCTGCACCACGTCCCAAAACCACCAGGTTTTGTACCTCCACAGAACTCCTGTCCTTGGTGAAAAGTCTCACCGGGGTCCCTGGGAGGGGAGCACCGAGGTTCCTCTCCAGCTAAGGGGATTGGAAATGGCAGCAGAGCAAGCTGGGCTGGCGGGGAGACCAGTGGGGGCAGGTGCTCCACAAGGAAAAGCAAAACTCCCAAGCTGTGTCCGCAGGGCTTGGTGACATGTGAAAGTGTTTATTTCATTGGATGGGGATGGAAAAACAGAGCCCCAGTAGAGGCAGTGGAACAAAATCTCCTGCAGCAGCCTCTGGCCAGGAGCTGCCAGCTCCCATTCCTGCAGCACGCTTCTGCGGGGACCCGGCGCCGGAGGTCCGTGGCTCCCAGCCCCTCCAGGGAAAAACAAAGTCTGGAAAGGGCAATAATGAGTCTGCCAACAATTAACACGCTTGGGGCCAGGCTCTGCTCAGTTCACCCAGCGTAAAGCCATGACTGGTGGTGTTTCAACAGAGAGGCTTTGGTCTGGAGAAGCAAATGCAATAAAATAGTTGAAATCCCTCTAAAATAAGTTGAAATCCTGGACACAGGGCAGAGGGGAGCAGCAGGTAATGCCCACAGGATGGCATTACATGAAAGTGCCTGCTGAAGTCTTTACAGCTGATGGAAAACTACGTGGAGCATCTCTGCACCTTCCACTTCTCCAGACGGGCTGGCAGAGGAATGCTGGCACAGGACACCTGTATTCCCATCATGGGACATCAGACCGTGGGGCATTTGGAAGGCTCTTTGCAGCAGGAGATCTCAAGGTGCTTGGCGTGAGCTCAGAGGTGAAGCTTTGGAGAGGAGGAGCCAACTGGGGCCCACTGGGCTGGGTCCTGCAGCGCCCCAGCAGCCACTGCACCAGCAAGGAAGAGTTACGTGACTTTCCCAAGCTCCCCAAGTGAGTCACAGCAAGGCCAAGCCAGATGTCAGAATCCTGACTCTGGGACTGAGTGGTCTTGGGACCTCCCAACTCTTTGAAAGAGCAGATGTGCTGAGAACCAGACTTGGCATTACTGTCCAGGCTGGGGAGGAAAGAGAGGAAGGAGGTAAAAGAGAGATAATGCAACAGCTTTGAGGTGGTGAAAGGGCCCATCCAGAGTTCAGAGGTCAGTTGTGTTTCTGTTTTGCCTTTTGCATATGAAAGCAGACAGACAGAGTGGTTCCAGGGATGCAGCCATGCTCCTTTCAGCCTTCCTCACACAATCCCAACTCTCCGACCCAGCAAAAAACTCCTCGAGAGGAGAAGGAGCAGTTTGAGAAGACGTCAAGCACCTTCATTGCCTAATAAATTCCTGGCTTCTCCTCTGGGAGAAGACTGAGTCCAGTGGATGTCAGCAAGGGGGAGTGTGGGTAATGTGCAGAAAGGGAACAAGGCTGAGAACAGCCTTCATTTCCCACTGGCTGCAAAACAGCAGCTACGGATATAAATATATGTGTGCATACATCTCTAATGTGTCTGGAAACTCGCAGGGAGATCTGGCCAACATGGCTCCACATCACTCCACCAGACACTTTACAGAGGGAGCTGCACTGTAAAACTATGTGGGATGGGACTGGGGCTCCCAGGCTGAAAAACACTTTTTGGCCCTTACCAGGCTCCCAATCACTCCCCTCAAGGGCCACCCATGCCTAAGCAAGCAGATGACCTCCCATTCCAAGCTCCTGCACAGGCAGGTGAAGCTCAGACCTGCCTTCCCTGCTTGCTGCTCTCCTCACTTAGATGGAGAGAAAAGGGAAATCAGGACAGAAGGTGAGGAGAGAGCAAGGCATGATTTTCAGGAAAGAAATTTTTTCCAGTGAGGGTGGTGAGGCACTGGCACAGGTTTTCCAGAGAGGTGGTGGATGCCTGATCCCTGGGAACATTCAAGATCAGGTTGGATGGGGTTCTGAGAACCTGATCTTTTTGAAGAGGTCCCTGCCTGTGACAGGGAGGTTGGACTAGATGCTCTTTAAATGTGTCGTCCAACCCAAGCCATTCTATGACTCTAATGGAGCTGAGAAGACAAACATACAGAGCTGGTTTTACTTTGTGGTATTTGTTTGGAGCAAATCCATCAAGACCAGCAGATCTATTGGGCTGCAGACCTTGAGACCTGGCACTGGCAATGAAAGAAGTTTGTCCCTCTCTGCACTGCACTCATGGAGCAGAACACGTTCTTTATTTCAGGGGTTAGCACAGCACCCTCCCATGCCTGGAGCACATGTTTTGCTCAGCCTGAGAACTTCCAATGGATGGGAGAAGTTGCTAGCTCAGTTTCCCTCTTGATGCTTTGGCCACGAATCTTCTCAGTTCTCTTGTGGCCACAGGGTTGGGAAGGGAAAGGTGGAGTCCTGGAAACATCCAGGGATGGACAGAAGGCCAAGAAAGTTTCCAAGATGGGAACCATCCAGCATAAATACAAGTGTTGGGCATGTGTGTGGTCTCCATATATTAATGCTGCTAATTGGCTTTCAGGGGACATTACAAAGGCCATGGTCAGGCCCCACAACCAAAGTGAGCCCACATGATCTGGGTCCAAGGGAGGCCAGTTCCTCACTGCCCATCGCTCACTGTGGGGTGAGCAGCTGAGAAAAATCTTTCCTGACACCTTCTCCAGAGATTTCCCTCCTGCTCCCTCCTCAACACCCTCCAGTGATATCTGCCCCTGTCAACACACACACACTCATTCGAAGGCTTGCTTGCAAAAGAGAAAAATCTCTGAAAGTAGCAGGTGTCCTTAAGTCCTGTCAAAATCCATCAGCGCCGTCTCTGGAGCACGGCTGGCCCTCGGAGCCTGGCCTGACCCCGGATCCAGCCAGGCTGGTCCCTGCAGCAACGCTGTAATTAGGGCTTGGGAATGAGCAGCACGGCACAGAGGAATTTGCAGCTCGGTCCTGCTGCCTGCCCCGTCCTGGTGCAGGATCATCCCTGGGATGCTGGGCTGCAGCACGGCCCAGGGGAGCAGTGGGTACCTGAGCACCGCGTGCTGGGCAGACACGGAGCACCCCCAGAGCCGCGGGGGCCCCGAGGTGCTGGTGGGGCTGCAGAGGTTGTGGGGAATGACGGCGGGGAAGGGGCTGAGTGTCCCTCGGGGAGGGGAACGGCCCGGTCAGACGGGTGTCTGCAGGGCGGCTGCTTGTTTTCTCACCCAGAATTAAAGGAGCGCGATGTGTCGGGGAAGATCCCTCATTCAAACAGAGTCCACTGTGAATCTTCAAGGGCTGGGCTGCCAAAGAGATTGAAAAGGGGTTAAGCACTCATTTCTCGGAGGCTGACAGAGTTCAGCGCATGTAGCCTGGAGGTTCTCCAAGTAGCCTGATGTTTTATGTCTTTGGGATGTTTTTGTCTTCCTTCAGTTGCATTCAGTGCTGGTATTGTGTTTATATCAGCAAAATTCTGGATTATTGCCTCTTTTTTCTTTTTTTTTTAGCAAACATCTGCTCCTTCTGTTTATAGCTCATCATACCACTGCATCCTGCCAGCGGGGAGAAGCTCCAAGTAAGATGTGGGTGGCAAACGTGGTGCTCCATGGCAGGCAGAGGAGTTCAGCAGAGCTCAGCCCACCACTGTTCTGGGTGACACAGAGCAAACCTGCTACGCCTGAGCTGCTCCTTAAGAAAAGGTACGGCTGCACTCGAAACACAGAATGAGGTGAAGCTTCCTGCTCTGATGGATCACAAAGCCACAGGATGGAGAGCTTGAGGAGAAATAGCCCTTGAAGTGCATTTTGGTAGGGTCTCAGAGTACCCCATGGCTGGAAACGGTGGAATCACAGCCCAGAGGAGAAGGGCTGGGCTGGCAGGTGATCGTGTGGCACCCCCTGCATGCTGATCTGCTTGGAACCGGGCGTGCAAGGGGTGGAGGCACTGCTGCATCATTTTACCCACCGGATTTCAACAAGGGCTCCCCAGGGACTCGGTGCCTTGCTGGGAGATGTCACAACCTCACCGCTGGGGCTCCCATCCCCATCCAGCTTCCAGTGCCAGCCCCACGCCTCCAGCCTGATCCTCTGCGCTACAAACTCGTCCCTCCCCTCCCAGAGCAGCTTCTGAGCAGAGCATGAAACCACCAGAAGCCAAGGGAGCCTGTCACCCCTCCTGGCCACACACCACCCTGCTGCCAGCCCCTGTTTTGCATCCCGAAACCAGCGTATGAAGAGGAATGTGAGTAAACACGAACCCCCCCAGCCCCCTCCCATCCCAAATTCCAACGAGTGACAAAGAGAGGCTGCTGGTGAGCAGGAGCAGTTTCAGTCAGCTCCGTATTTGCTTATGAATTCCAGCCAAAGGGGCGACAGAGGTGCTGGAGACCTCCCACCCACCAGGCTTTTCAGCCCTCACATCCCAGCATCTCCTCCCACTGCCCAAAGGAGCAGCTCCCTGTGTCACAGGTACAGTTTCCCTCTGCTCAGTCATTTTCCCTTTGCTCCTGTCTGCCAGTGCCTCTCCTCGCCTGCCCGCCTGTCTTTATCCCTTTCTTTCTGCACTTGCTGGGAAAAGAGTTTCTACATAAGAAAATGCAATCAAATCAAAAGAGAAATGGAAAGAAGTGCCTTAAAACTTGCTAGACAGACTTTTTTGCTCAAGATCAAGGGCCAAATTCTGCTTTCATCGCACTGGACAAAAATCTGGACAATCTCCCCTTGAATTAATGGCATTCCTTTGTAAGGGGAACAGAATTTCATTCATTTGCACCTCATACAGCAGCAGAGGGGCCATTAATCCTTACAGCTTCCAGTCACGTCTGCCCCAGTTCACAGTTCCAGCCAGTCCTGCATGGGAAGTCCCAGATCATTTTCTTGCATCCTTCCTTGACTTGTCAGCTCATGATAAACAGCATGATCCGGATCCCAAATGTACGAGCACACTGAGTGATTACATCACCCCCAAACCCACTCCAATAAGATAAAATGTAGCTTGCATCCAATTTGGATAACTCCACATTCCCCCGTGGGCTCTCTCCTCTCGTGTGTAGCACTCAGGAGCCAAAACCTGGTGTCTGCTGCAAGGTGTTCAACACACCACCATCCCTGCCTGGAATCTGGGGATTATTGGTCCAGCTTCCTGCCAGAATCACTGCTGGGGGAGCCCTATTGAAGCAGATGCTCAGAGATGCTTCTGGGAAGAGAGGCTGCCCTCACTCCCTGCCAACAGCAGAGCCCTGAAAGCACCTTCCCAACACCAGGTCACAGCGCTGAGAAGAAGGTGTCTGAGTGCTGGAAACTCTAACTTTCATCTGTGCTATTTATAGGGAGAGGAACCAAGCTCCTTTAAAGCTGAAGTTGGCATCCAAGGCTTGGAATCTGATCTGTTAAAGCAGTATTTTCTGCTGCTTTCCAAAGGGAAGCTCCAAAGCTGACAGCACTGTGCTGGCTGGGGATGTGTGTTGGAGTGATACCACCGACAAAAGGGAGCTTTGCCCATGTGTTAAGGCATGTGCTGGCCTTGCTGGGCAGTGGCTGCAAGGCCACAGAAATCTTAGTCTTGTGCTCCCAGGAGGTGTCTGACCCCCTGTGTGGTGCCTTCAGCACACAGCTGCTATGGATGGCAGCACCAGACCCTTGGCAGTGTTGCCTTCTTCACCCCAGGAACATAAAGGTCATAAATTAGGAAATATGGCCATGGGACACAGTGTATGTGACAATGAGCCCCACACCCAGCACAGAAGGTCACTGCAGGGACCTCTTCCAAAACCTTGCTCCAAGCCTGCTCTGGGCATATGGAAGGAGCTAGGCTGGCCCCAAAGCCCCACTGATCACACCTGGAACCCCTCTGAGATGGCTGCACTTATTTATTCAGATCAGGGGGCAGCAAAATCAATGCTGATTTTATAACGTGGACAAACAATTAAATCTCAGCGTGTCTGCACTGAAAGGTCAGCAAGATGCTGCCAGGGAGTGAGGAATTCCCTCTTAACACCTCTGAAGAGGCGAGCAGGGAATGCAGCAGGCCAAGCTAGATCTCAGCAGTACAACTGCCTCTCAGGACTTCCCAAGGCATTGGAGTACCTCAGACCTTGGGAGTGGGTGTGGGATTAAAACAAGGGCAGGGGGATCTGGCAATATCTGGGAATAATGTTTTTCTGGCACTAAAATGAGCTGTGAAAGGGGAGCCTGCCAGTCTTTGGAGGGAGCTGGGGTGCAGATGGGGAGCAGGCAAGAGCACTTCCTTGCTCTGGGGCTGCTGAGAGCCCCTGGGTGAATAAAGCTCCAGCTTCCTGCCAGGTCTTAAACCTTTGCAGTAAGAAACGTTTTTAAAATAAGCAAATAGAGGGAAATCCTGCTGTTTGCTGTCTTACTGTGGAAGTGCTTGGCATAGGAAGGAGCAGGAGCTGGTGGCAGGCCAAGCTCTGCTGCAGCACGGACCAGAGGAGCAGCTCTGCAGAGAGGGTGAATGTTGCTGCGGGGCAGTGGAGCTCAGTGCCTAGCTGCCATGCTCTGCTCTGCTTCTGCACACAGGATTTCTCTGTCCTGCAAGCAGGAGGGCAGGGAGCACAAGTCCCTTACCCCAGCAGCCATCCAGCTGAAGCTGTGGAGAAGGGTTCCTGCACTGGGATAGAAGGATCTAAATGGGCTTTGGCACAGCACCTCACATCAGCTCCCCCATTTGGAGCAGCCTGATGTTGACACACCACTGCAGATATGCTATAAAATTAGAGGGAGGGTGGAGGACAGCATCCCCGGAGCCCCACAGCATTTTCCTTCCAGAGCACAATTTTAGCTTGCCTCATTAGAGTGGGAGTTCTGCGAAAAATGAGTGGGAATAAGCCTGACTGACCCACTGGGTCCTGCCCCCCCCAGCTCTGTGCTGGGGGAGCAGGAACCAGCCCTTTTAGGGCTGCAGAAATCCCTGTCCTGAGTTCAGTCTGATGTGGCACAGTGATTTTTCTGCCCGACAGAAACAGTCATCTCAGGCAACAGCCCACAGAATCTCTCTTCTCACAGAAGACCCTCAGGGTATTAGCAGATTTGGATGGGGAAGGGGGTCCTGGAGTTCTTGTTGGGTTTTCATTGTCCTCACAGCTGGAATGACCCTGTCGATTTACACAAACTTCTCCAGACACATGCTGGGGTTTATGCTCTACTGGCATTTGCATTTCTACAGTCTGGACTCAGGCTGGGAACTTTTATTGGGTAGATTCTAGCAAAACAGAAGGCAAGGAATAAAAATAACTTTTTCTGGGCTCTGTTGATTGCTCTTACACCGGCAGAAATCCAGGTCAGCTCTATTGATTCTTAAGGAGTAACTGGGTTTATGCTGGTGTAACTTTGTCCCCAGAGCTGCATGAAATGTTCACAACAAAACCTGAAATTGCATGGAAATAGCAGAGCTTCACTATTGGGGTTTCATTACAAATTTGAATCTCAGACCAAGCTTGTCAAAAAATTCCTTAAGGTTCGTGAACCTTTCAGTCAAGCTTTGGCCCAGAGTCAAACCGAGCCCAAGCTGATTTATAGCTTTGCATGGAAATAATGTGAAATCAGTGGGTTTTGTTTGGTCTCTAAGCTGAAGCTCAATGCTTGCAGCTGAGCTTGGCTTTTGAGAGGTCAATTCTCTTTGAAAGATGAACCCAAACCTGAATCTGCAGTGGGAGCTGTAGGAGATGCTGTCGGGATTAAAACCACAGGCTGGATTTGCAAGGGTAATGAGAGGGGTGATTCCTACACAGCCCTTCGAGTATGAAGAGCTGTGCTGCTGCTCCATGCTCAGAGCCGGGCAAGGAATCAAATGCAATTCATTAGGACATAAAGGGCATGTAAGGATCATTTGATTCAGCTGGCTGCTGAAGTGAGCTAAGTACTATTAGTCCTAATCTCTGACAGTCCCTGCAACAGCCTCTTGGAGAGGCAGGAGATAGCAGAGCTCCTCTGATACTGCACTTCACACTTGAGGGATGGTGCAGCTCCCGCTGGTTATATATTGCCTGCGGGATTAGGATCTGCAGGCAGCAGGGAAGCAGTTGACAGTGTGGTTTGGCAGCACAGGCTCCTCCCCAGCCAGAGCCAAAAGCACAACGCTCACGGCAGCCCAGGAGGAGAGGGAGAGAAACCTCCCATAGCTGTGTGGGGCCATGCTCAGAGCCCAGTCAGCTCAGCTGGCTTCTCTTCATGGCCGTCTTGGGGTGAAGGGGGCCAGGAATGGACCTTGTTCCTAGAGCTAACGTGGAAATGGCTGTGCCTTGGTGGTACCAGGGTCCAAGAAGGGCAGTGTGACCCACAGCACGGGCCAAGTCCTGCTGTGGTACAGCTGGGCTTGTGTCTCACCACCTGCATGAGAAGACTGGTGTTTTAGCAGCAAGAGAAGGAGCCTGGCGTGGGCTGGAGGAAGGAAGCATTTCTGCTCCAGAAGGACAACAGCAGCCCTGGACTGACGACACCATGTGACCTCTCCTTGAAGTCTGGTGGGATGAGGAGCTCAACAGCTCCTCTGAGATGAGCCAGCTGAGTGCCTGGGTTTTTCAGAGTGCTGGTGGTGGTGTTTTAATGCTCTGGTGATGCCTGGGGCTCCCAGCTGCAAAGAGAGCCCTGCAGGTCCCAGCCCTTGCTAGGAAGTGCTGCCTTGGCTGTGTCACTGGTCTTGCCACTACAGAAGCAATTTTCAAATTGACTGGATATTAGGGAAAAAAATCTTCATTGAAAGGGTGGTCGGGAGTTAAAAATGGTGAAATCACTGTCCCTGGAAGTGTTTGAAAGATATCCAGATGGATGGAAAATATCTGTCTGTGGTTTAGTGGTGAACACGGCGGTGCTGGGTTGACAGTTGGAATTGATGATCTTAGAGGTCAAATTAAACAATTCTATGATAAATCAGGAGCTGAGGTCTGCTGGGAGGTCCTGCAGAAGGCACTGAGAAGCCCCAGACAAGGAGCTGTAGCTGAAGAGCTGGGCCATCCTCACCTGCTCAGGGAGCTAGGGCCTCAGGGATGGAAAAGACCCCAGAACTGGGACCCAACCCTAGGGCACTAAACCCAAACCCTCCATTTCCCCAGTCCTGTTTGAGCAGCACCACCAGCCTTCTTCCTGCAGGACTGTTTAGCTGGACCTCGTGGATGGCTGGATAAGTTCTCACTTACATTTGCTGTGGTTTTTTCCTTTGAATATATGTGACTGCTGTGTCCTGGTGGCTTAAGATCAGACCTGTTGGAGCATTTTAGGGACTGAGATTCCCTGGCAAAACTGTGCTCACCTAATCTGAGACTAGAGAGCAACATGTAATTTTCCTGGGCAATCACAGCTAATGAGTGCACTTCACATGTTAACTTCTGGCCAGCCATGCACAGAGCAAACAAGCCAAAATCAAATTAATTGAAAATCAGTCAAAGGGACTTGACATGTGCTCACAGAGATGGCCCAAGCAAAACTAGAGGCGAAATTCAATGGATAAATAACTCATTGTGAGTTATTTGCTCGGCTCTACTTAAGTGGTTGATTATGTGGGTCTTTGGTTAATTGACTTATTGAGTGGCTGGCGTGGGTTTTTGGCTGCTCGCTCACTCCCTGCACGTTTTTGCTATTAACTCAGCTGTTTGATGGAACAAGTAGTCTATTGTCTGTATTTTGCTGGCTAGGTTGGTGTTTGGTTGGATGTTGGCTCTTGGGCTAATTGAACACATCTGCTGCTGGCTGTATGGTGGCTTGCTGGGTTCATCACTGGCTCTTTGTTTTGTTGCCTGTCTGATGTGTTGGTGGCCCAGTTTGTCACGGATCGGATGCGTGCCTACCTAATTGCCCTCCTAATTTCCTGCTCCTTTGAACTTGCAAACCAGGTTCTTGCTTTTCCTTGTTGCCATTTGGGGTTTCCATTGCCTCTTCCATCATCCTTGGGCTCCCAAGAGAGGGCTGCTCCTCCCTGACCAGCTGCACTCAGTGTATCATCTCTAGGACATCTGAGGAGTGGATGGGAAGGATGGACAATTTCTGGAAGTCCATTCCCAGCTGTAGCTGTGTTCTGCAATCCTGGCATGGCTCCAAGCTCACCTTTTACCTTTTCCATTGAATTCCTCATCATGTCTGCTGGGAAATGTGGCACAGGAGTGTTTGGGTTAGAAACAGGAGGGATGTTGGCTTGCAGGGAGGCTTCAGCTAGAGCAGAGGAAGGGGAGAGGAAGAAGGGGAGTAGAAAAGAGATGAGACCTGGGCAGGAAATTATCTCTGGAAGTCTATTAAAAGCTCACTTGATTTTGACAAGCGCTCTTCATGCTCTTCTGTTTGTGTTTAGCCCTGTCCTAACTTTAATGTAGGGGTGAAAGAGTATTTTTCCACTGTGGTGAAAACCATTCCTCAGAGTTTCATGCTGGGTAGGGTAGAAATTGGCACCGTGCAGTGAAATGTATGTCTGAGAGCCAGGAGCCAGCTGAAGGGGACGTCATGAGGGACAGGGATGGGAAAGAGGGGGAGAATTCCCTGTGCTCTCCCTCCATTTCCCCATTTCTCTCCTGAAATCCATTAGCAGACAGGTCCCTGTGGGCAGCCTGGCTGGGCTGGGCTCTGCCTGATGTGGGAGGTGTTGACTGGAGCTGAAGCTGACTTGACAAGGCCCCAGGGAGACACTCAAATGAGCTTCTTTACAGCTCTCCCGCTCTTTTATTTCATCTGCCATGCTTGTAAAACACTCTCATGGAGGAGATGGCTGTGTGTGTGTCCTGCTGTGCTTCCTGCTCCTCTGGGGAGCCTGGCAGGATGCTTGGCAGCGTTGAGCAGCTGTGACACGTGAGGTAATGCAGGTGTCCCCTACAACTCCCAGAGTAGCCCTTTTGTATGTACCCTGTCCCTCAGGCACATGGAATGAATTGGCTCTCCAGGTCAAGGTTAAAGTCATGGCCAGGGTAGGAATGCAATGAAATATGCTCTGGAAGAATTCATGCCTCAGGTGAATTCATCCCTGGGCTTTGCAGCCCTCGGAGATCTCATCCCCAGCCATGGCTCAGGGGACCATCCTGAGCTTGTGGCCCCTCTTGGACCCTTGATGACACCCCTGGTGTACATGCAGAACGAGCTGCTTCCCTGGCCAGGGACACAGAGGAAAAAGATCCTGCGTGTCTGGGGAGTTTGTGCTGCCCCAGCCTCCCTCTGCAATGCCACACACAAGATATCCTTGGACCTTTTTTATCCTCTGCTCCAAGTCTGGGATTTCCCCATGAGCTGCAGCACTGGGTTTGTCTATCAGCCCTGGTGCTGCAGGAGGAGCAGTCCCTCTGCAGGGCTGACCTCCAGCTCAGGGACAGGAGACAAGTTATTTTTGTCCTGTGATATCCAGGCCTGATATCCCCAGCAGGGAAGAAGGATGTCTGTGCCCTTGGGCAATTCCTTGGAGGAAAGGGGTGGGATAAAGAGGTCAAGATTTCTGTTTCAGACCTTATCTTAGATTCCTCCAGCTGTACAGTGGCCAAAACCATCCAGGAGAATGTGATGAATGCAAATCTAAAACTTAGGAGTCCCCTTGAGCAGCCAGACTCGCTCAGTGGGGATGAGGAGCACCGCTGGTATTGAAAGATCTTCCTCCAGCCCTTTGGTTGCAGGAGGAATATGCATGGAAATAATTCCTACATTAGCAGTCAAGTCATCTTCTCCCCACCTGTCTCATTCTTTCTCTTTTTCCATTTCTGTGGCTCATTCCCCAGCAGGCAGCCTGGGCTGGGCTGGCAGGGGCTGTCCTGGGGTATGACAAGGAGCAAGGAAGATGCTGCCTAAAGCTCCCTGAAGGTCACCAAAAGGTAAGGGAAGAGAAATAGGCCAAATTCTACACATTTTTGTTGCTGTCTGAAGTTTCTCCTGTCTTGGAAAATGCCTGCAGGGCTGTCTTGCTGGAAGCCCTCAGAAAAACACAGGGCTTTGGGAGGGCAGATGAAATGAAGGTGATCCAGGGGGGTAGATTTGTTTGTTTAGCTTCTTGGAGAGGCAGTGAGGAAGAAAAAGGTGAGTGATGGGGTGATTTCCACTTAATGTCAGTTGAAACAAGGGAGAGACAGGAGAAGAGAAAATGGGGAGAGGCTAGACCAGCAATGGATTATGTGCCTGTAGTCTTTGAACTTCAGAGGGTCAGACACCTGCAGAGCTGGTCCCACTTGGAACCATCAGAGGCACCAGCAGAGTGTTCCCATAGCATGTGACAGGAGTAATTCCTGGGAGTGATGCCCTTGGAAAAGGGCCCTGCCTGTATCCCAAGGGACAATCCATTTACTGTGGATAACATGGAGCCCTGCTGCAAGGACTGGCTCAGCTGCTGCTCCTGGGTGGGTTTACTGTGAGTTTGTGCAGACTGGAATAAGACATGACCTGCCCCAAGCCAGACACTGGAACAGCCAGGATGCAGCATCTGGATCAGCTGCACAATGTTTCTGCAAGCTGGTGGTTCCTCTGATGCTGGTACCTCTGTCCTCCTGGCTTCCATTGGCCCCTGCCAGACTCCTTAGCTGCTTCCCCAGCACATGCAGCAGCACTGCATGCTCCACTGCAGCCCAGCTGGACTGTCTGAATTAAGCAACAAGTTTCTACATAAAGAACCCTCCAGAAAGTACTGTAGGGATGGGGATGCAGGAGGAGACCAAAGAGGAGCTCTGGGGTGTCCTGGAGCCAGCAGGCTTTGTGAGTGCTCAGCCCAGCACAAATTTCATTTATCCTAGGCTCCCAAACTGAGTTTTTAGCCCCAGTGAAGTGAGGACAAGTATTAATGTGTAGATTTTTGTTCTGTAGTAAGGAAGAATTTTCTGGATGAAAGCTTTAATTAGATTTGTTTGGACCATGTTCACATGCCTCCTGGGTTCACTTTCTCTGAATATTTTAAATAACAGTTTTATTGGCAGGAACACTTGTGCAAACTGCAAATTTGGGGTCAGCATCTCAGCTGATATCAATCAGCGTGGGCCTCTGCGAGGTGGTGGAGGTACACAGATTTACACCCACAGAAAGGCAGACTCCCTAAACGAATATTGAGAAATTAGTCTTGGAACATAAACTTGGAGAGAAAACCTCCAAGTGTTTGTACTGGAAACCCTATCCTGAGGCTGCAGCAGCTTTCAAATTGCAGCAGGGAGCATCAACCAGCGGTCAGGGGGATCCTGGCGTTCTCCTGCACCTCCTCACCTCCTCTGTCTCCCACACTGCAATGCTCTGCCCCCAGCCAGCCCTTCCACTCTGCTCACCCTCTTGTTGCCACCACCCAGGCTGAGCTCCACACTCTGGACTGGTTGTCCCAGCTGCATGGAGAGCCCTCACCCTTCTGGGACATGTTCCAGCCCAGCTCCTCGTTGGGGGCTTTGGGGGTGTTGAGTTTGGAGGTTTTGAGGGATGGAAAATTAGGGGGGCTGGGACTGAGCCTGGGGATGGCAGGAGAAAAAGGAGGTGAGGGGCCCTCTTAATGCTGCCTCCTGGAGGAACTGGAGCATGCCCAGAAACAATAAATGTCCAGTGATGATTTGATGTGAGTTAGGATGGAAAAGCATCACAGAGGGTGCGTCTGAGAAAAACTCACTTTAAACTTCGGTGAACTCTTGAACAAATTCTTGTGCCTTTGCAAAGCTGTGCTCCATATGGGCCAGGAATCCTTGGAAAGGGGCTGCTCTCTCCCTGGGATGCCGAACCTGCTCAGGACACCTTTGGCTAGTGCTGCAGATGGGGAAAGGTGTGGCCAGGGATGGCTGGGCTGGTGCAGGAGCACAGGAGGGAGCAGAGGTGCTGGATGTTGTGCAGAGAGGATGTGCTGCCTCAGGTCCCTGTTAGTCCAGGGGGCATTCAGGACCAGACCCAGCAGGGATCAGGCATTGCTGGCAGGTTATGTCACTGGGTGCAAGAGTCTTTGCACCCAAAATGTTCTCCAACACATCTGTCTGGCATGATGCAGACTGCAATATATTGTAAGAATGAGCTGTAAACTTAGAAGAGGCAAAAGCTACTCCCAGGTTAAACTGGAGACAACCACCATCATGGAATCATGGAATATCCTGAGCTGGAACAAATCCACAAGGATCACAGAGCCCAGCTCCTGGCCCTGCACAGGACAACCCCAAAAATCCCACCACGTGCCTGAGAGCCTTGTCCAAGCAATTTTTGAACCATGGTCGAGGTCTCTGTGGACTTGCCATACACCACCTCTCTGGTCCCACACAGTGCTGGGGACAGAACTCCCAGTCCCAGCTGGTACTGGCCCCTGAAGCAGGACTGCAGGAGGACTCAGGTGGGATTCAGGGACCTTCTGGGAGCAGCCTTTCAAAGCCTCCACTTGACTTCAGCACCCTTGGCTTAGGCATGGGGCTGAGCTCTCTTGGGAAGCCCCAGCTTCCTCATGGCAGCAGGGGAGCCTTCCCTGTGGGGAAACAGACAGCTGGAACTGCAGCCTCTCAGCACTGTGCCACTCTTGCAGAGGCATCACCAGTGACTGGCTCTCACAACCCTTTTTAGGTAAATTCTGCACATCTGGCTGGAGCCACCAGCTCCAAAACTCCCTGTGTAGGACTGCAGGTGGACAGAGGGATTTCATCCTTCACTGACCTAAGCAGATTATTTTTGCTTCCCAGGCCAAAGCTCTGGGAAAGGAAGGAGGACATCAGGTGTGCAAAGCAGGCATAAATGCCACCCAAACCAATTAATTACCCTGCTGATCACCACTGCTCTGCGTGGAGGGCCAAGGGGAGCTGCTCCCTGCCTCCCCAGGCACCCAGAGTCACAGTGAGTTATTCAGAGAAGGGAAATCCCTGTTTTGATGGGGGCAGCTGAGAGGGGCATGGGGAATCCAGGCCAGGACTTGTCCATCCCCATCCATCCCCAGAGCCCTGGAGCCAAGCCCTGGGGTCAGGCAGGTAAGGGGCTCTGGGGGTCTGTGCAGTCACCTGGAATAAGAAGGGAAGGAATGTGCAGAGACTGTGGCCTCGCTGAGGGGCTTTGGGGTGATGGGGGTTAGAAGAGGAGGGAACAAGAATCTCCTGGGGCTTTGTGGGGAGCGTTGCTCTTCTGGGAATTGGCTGTCAGTCCTCAAAATAACAATGCAGGGGAGGGAAGATGCTGTATCCCACACATCCAAGGTTTGCCTGACCCCAGGGCTCAGCAGGCAGCACCTGAGCAGCCCCAAAGCCACCTCACAGAGCAGTTTGGCTCTTTCTCCCATGGCTTCCCTGCAGGGCTTCCACAGCACAACAAGGGGGTCCTGCACACGAGCACATCTGTGCAGAAGGTCCCTGCACACACAGCAAAAAGTATCCCAGACAAACAGTGTGAGTCCTCCAGCTCCACTCCAGCGTGGTTCTGGGGAGGGAGTGGAGGAAGGCCGGATGTGGGCAGCCCTGCCCTCGCACCCAATAAAGTGAGGCTGTGTCTGGTTTGTATCGAAGGCAAAATGAGAGAGAAAAACCTCTCCAAAATGAGATTCCTTACATGACAGCATGCTGACATGCTCCGGAGTGATTTTGGCAAGAAAGGGGAATACTGAGCAGGAGCTGGGGTTTGTAGGATTGCCCAGGCACCTGGGGGAGCTTGGGGGGGCTGATGGGGAGGGGGCCCCAGCCGTGCACCCTCCTGACACTGTTCAGTCTGAAGCTGCCACCCAACCTTGGTGCTGATACCACTAGGGCACTGCCCTGCTGAACAGGGAACTCTTTCTAATGCAGGGGGTTGGGGGGTTACTTTCCCCCTGTTTTTCTCTCCCTATGGCCCCTTAAACTCTGGCTAAGACCTCAGTGAGGGTGCCCAGCACCCCTGAACTTTGCAGACCTGGTGCTGGTGCTGTGCCCCCAGTTGGTGACAAGTTGAGTGGGCACATGAGGGGGGTAGTGCTGCCCCTATCCATGGGGGACAGGGAGCAGGAAAACATCAGCCTCCCCTGCAAAATGTCTCCCTGTAACTCCATCACCCCTGGACCATGAGGAACCCTTTGGATTTCACTCTTGGGCAGCAGACTGAGAGGAGCAGGCAACGCGCTCGGGGAAGCAAGTGCCCACAAAACCTGGATTCCCGGGGAGCAGCTGCGTCCCCTCTGCTCTCTGGGAATGTCCCTGCAGAGCCATCCCTGCGGTTTAGGGCATCAGGTTCTCAGCCTGCGCCCCCTGAAGCTGTCTCACATCCCGCGGCGGTACCGAGGGCCGGGGCAGCGCGTTTCGGCACCGCGCTTCTTTACGAGCTGCCGGCTTTGGCCCCGGCCCTGCCCTGTGCCTTTTCCACGGGGATGGATCTCGGAGGACGGGGCCAGGGACCGCGGGCGCCGCTCCCACCGACGCGCGGGGGAATTCGCAGGCGCTTTTTCAAGCATCTGGTGGTTGAATATTTATGAAGTAGGAGAGCAAACCAAACACGGGGAATCAAAGGAAACGGAACCTAATACTCGAAGTTGCTGAAACAGTCAGGAACCAGTTTCTTCCTGGCGGCTGCAGGGCAGGAGCAGCGTGTCCCCCGGGACAGAGGGGCGGGAGGGAGCAGGAGAAGCCACCAGCCAGCTCCATTCCAGCCGGGCCGAGTGGGGCTGGTGAACCCGGCACAGCCACATCACAGCCGCGCTGACTTACACCCCTGCTGCTGCTCCAGCCCCAAGTTATCCATCTGCTTCAGCAGGATCCCAATCCTAAGGTCTTTTTGAGAAATTCAATGCTGTCCCTGCATGGGACATGCAGAAATGCTTGTTGCTTCCCTGCCTGCAGGGAGAGCCTCCTCCAGCCAGGAGAAGAAGAAACCTCTGGGTGACTGTTCCTACATGGACTCAGAAATTTTGGGATCTCTGTGCCACAGCCTTGGCTGCCCTGCCAGCAGCACCAGCACAGGCAGCACTGGAGGCTGGGACCTGAGCAGTCAGGATGTATTTATTCAATCTCTCTGCATCTATTTGGTTTGATTTCTTTTAAATTATTTTCAACAGTTTTTCTGAGTGCTCCCTGGGGCCCTTTTTCTTAGTTAGGGACTTGAGCAAAGCTGGAGCAGAAGGGAAATATTACCAGCCAGGCTGGGATTTCTACCAGGTGGCAGCCCCATGCCCACCAGGACCATCCACTTACACTCACACACTGACAAAGCCAAGGAAAGCATCTTCTCCAGTCACTCAGCCCTGAGAGCACAGCATCCTATCCTTTCCCCAGCTGGCTGCTGCCTTTGTGTCATCACCAAAGCTTTGCTGGTGACTTGCCTGTGTCCCTGCCCTGAGGCCATCAGGAGGACACTGGGAATAACCTGCCCACCCCTTGCAGGAGGCAGTGCAAGGGGTAGGGATAACTTTATTCTCCTCTACAACAGAGAGGACCACAAGCTCAAATATCCCACATTTCCAGGCTTCTCCATGCTGATGGTTCCAGCCCCATCGTGGGTGATGCCCTGCTATTCCCGAGGCTGACAAACTTCACCCCCAGTGATACAGCAGCACCTTGGACACAGAGCCCATGCTGAACCACCACTGCTCACCTTCCTTGCTTGCCAAGCAGAGCTTTCTAAAAGACTTTTGAAGACAGATGTGCCAGAGTATCTTACCATTGGAGATTTAATTACTTAGAAGTGCTCTAGGAGCAGGGAATATCTGTTACCACTCCTTGTCTCTAGCAGATGGAGGGAATCCTGGAGCTGCTCAGCACTGGTGCCCATAGCCCTGACAGGAACTCAGTGCTGTGCTGTATCTTGGCAGCTGCTGCTCCCACAGTTTCAGTGAATCCAGCACAAACCCCAGCATTACCTCTTAGAGAGCTTTCCAGCTCCAAAACCTCTGGATTTCCAGCACATCTAGGGAGAGGTTTGCTGGGATGAGTTTCCAGCAGAGCCCAAAACCTGCCCTGCCACTGCTCCCATGGGATGTGGAGGGAAGCTGGGCAAATCTTCCCCACATCAGGGGCACTACTTTGGGCTGCCTGCACATCCCCGGAGAAGGCAACACCGGGAGTTGTGGGTGTTCCCTCCTGCAGAGGGAATCCAGCCAAGGAGCCCAGATCTGACATCATCCCACAAAAACAGGAGAGTTTCAACATGTTCAATGGGAGTGATGCAAACAAACCCATCTGTAGGAGCTTTTCATGAGTTCCCATCCCACTCCCAGCTCCCTCCATCCTCCTGTCCAGGGCTGGGCAGTGCTGGGGTGCAGGTCTCACCACTGGGGTGGCACAGAACAGGAGATCAATAAATCCCTTTGCCAACAGGAGATGATGCTGGAGGGGCTCACACGGAGGCTGTTTCCTGGGAATGCTGTCAGGATGGCATGGAATGCTGGAGGCACTGCCAGCCCCAGCCCTGCCAGCTGCCTGCTCCTGGAGGGACTGGGCTAACTGGGAGAGCTGTGCAGCAGCCAGTGCTCCCAGGGGATGGGATGGGTTTGGGTCCAGGCAACCTGGTCTTGGTGGGGCACACGGTGGGATGTGAAGGGGAGGATGAATGGCTCTGCAGAGAAATCCATATCAACAAAGTAATAAGACCTAGGAAAAAAGATACCTCCCAGCTGGCATTCATCAGGGAGAGCTTTCTAGGAGTAACAATAAGGAAAGCAGACTCCTGCCAGCACAACAGTACCCTCGTGCTGCCTGGGTGGGGTGTGGTCCTGGGAAGGCTGCTTGAGCACCTGATCAGCTGAGCAGGGACCAGGGTGCCCCTGCAGTGGGGCAGGAGCTGCCAGGCACAGAATCTTGGAGAAGGGCTGCTTGGAAAGCCCTTTGCAGGCATTTAAAGCAGGGACTGTTTCCCTGCAGACAGCCCCTCCACCCAAAGCTGGGGAACAGGCTCCCGTTCCTTCCCAGGACTGGTGGTATTAAGCCTAAAAAGGGAATTGTTGGAGTCTTTACCAAAGAAGGAAGGCCGCCTGCACTGCTGGCAGGCAGAGCTGGGGGGAGGGATGCCACAGCCCAGCCCACAGGTCTGGGGGCTCACTCCCCTGCTCTCCTGGGCTCCCCTTGAATGCACAGGGGCCAGATGCAGCCCAGAGGTGCTGCAGAAGCTGGTGCTGTGCAAGGGCTGCTGCAGGGAAGGAGCTGCCTGGACCCTGTGCATTGTGTGCAGCAGGTGTTGGGAGGCAGTGGGGGTTGAGACCTGCACTTCCCTCCATAGATTCACCCCGTTCCTTCCCTGCCTGCACAAGTTTAAACAAGGTTCCCATACCCCAGCTTCTCCTCTGTGCTCCACCTTCCACCTATTCTACACCCTCCAGCCTCAACTTTCCATCCTCCATCTTCTACCCTCCACATTCCACCCACCATTCTCCACTCTCCATCCTTCACTCTCACTGAGTGCTGCCTCCCCAAGCCCACTGGCACCAGGTGGAACAGCAGAGGAGAGCTCTGCTCTGGGTGTGCAGAGATTTGCAGTGCCCTGCACCCTGGCCCTTCTCCCCAGGCTGGCAGATGTATCCCACACCTCCTCATCCCTCTGTCCTTGTCACCATCACCAACCAACTGAAGCTCAGGCAAGACAGGCAAGACACTCTGTGGCTGCAGGGCTGTGCCACAAGGGCAAATCCTGCCCTGATCACTGAGTGCTCCTTGTCCAAAGGTCCCAGCAAGGACCAGCCAGAGGATCTGGGGGTGACACTCCCAAGCTATTTTATAATGAGGGAGTGCAGCTCTTGATGGGCTGCAGGTCAAATTCACAGTTATTAGAACTTAGTAAATGTGGTTTTAACCACCATCTGGCTCTCCTTTTATATGCAATAACCATCCCATTACATCGAAATAAAATCCACATTTAAGGCTCTTAATTGGACAAATGGCCTTTAGCTTTTTTCCTCTCATCCCAAAAAAAAAAAAAAAAAAAAAAAAAAGGAAATGTCCCATTTCCATCTGTCATAGCAGAAGAATTTGGCTGAGAGTTTCCAGCTTCCTCTTGAGGCTGGGCTGGTGCACGTGGAGTGTTTCAGCCCTGGGAGAAGGCACTGGAGCCAGCCAGGCTCCCCATGGCCCCTGAGGATCCTTTCCCCAGGGCAGTGGGGGTTCAGCCACCCTGCAGCCTCCCAGAGGGGTCCCAGCATGCCTGGGGATTGTGTGGCCATTTCCTGATGTGGACTAGATTAGGGTGAGGTCAAAGACTCACCTGTAGCTTGAAGAGAAATACCATCTCACAAAGGATTTTGAGTTCATTTTAGTTTGGCTTTGCTCCAGTTCTGGGTAAATCATCTTCCTCTCAGCCCAGTTTTTCACCAGGAAGGGCAATGGAATGGGAAATGCTATCTCAAAATGTGTCATTTGGTTACTACTAAATGTGAGGTGACACAAACCCAACCCAGCAAAGCAAAAGTGTTTTCTCAGACAAAACAGTAAAATCAGGCACACTTATGCAGGATATTTTCTTCCTTCCCCCAGGAAAGGTACAGCAATGGGATTTTGCACTTCAGAGGAGCTACACCTCCCAGGGGAGAACAGGACAGGAGTAACCCAGTGCAAGGAGCATCCTCAGCATGGCAGATGCTCCAAGCTGTGAGCACCTCCTGTTGTCTCAAACATGTTCAGGCTCAATAATTGGGGGAATCAGGTGAGACTGGTGGTTCAGCACTGTGGAAACCAACCTGTGGGCAGCACATCTTGGCTGGGGTTTAAAAACTACCAGGGAGCCCTTCCAGAGCTTACATCTCATCTTCATTCTGGCACGGAGGGAGAAGCAGGGGCAGAGCAAGCTGATTACTCAGCAGTGGTTGTTTCCCATTAAGCAGTTCCATGGTTCCTTGCTTTTCCCCCAGTGAGGCCAAGAGCCCTGCCCATGTCACACCAAGTGTCCCCAGGGCCAGCAGAGGCAGCAGGACGGGTGTGCAAGTGGGAGCTGCACCGGCTCCAGGGGATCTTTCCCAGACAGTAAAAAGTACAAGTTCCCAGTGCCCTCTGCAGGAGGAAGCACAGCCTTTTCCCCCAAATTTTGGGGCCTTCCAGGAACAGTGAGCAGTGGGATGGGTGTCTGTCATCCATGGCTGGCTTTATCCCCTGTAGGGACAGGGACATGGAGGCCCATCTGCCCATCCCCAGGGGCTCACAGGGAAAAAGCCATTTTGCACCTTGACTTGTACCTTGCTTTGCTGAAGGAACTCCAGGGCCCTGATAGCATAGCCATGGCCATTGCCAAGAGTCACCTGAAATAACCACTGCTATTTATTCCCGCAGGAAATCCAGCTTGGTTAAACAAGATGTTTGGGTTTTGCCCAGCAGAGCTGGGGCTTAACATTACACTTGCTTTTTTGTCTCTTTTTATTTGGTACTTAAGGAAAAAAAAGGGGGAAGAAATGAACAGATGGGAAACAAGACTCAGCACTACATGTCCTGTGGCACAGGATTGTCATCCCAAGCATGGGCTTTTTCCTCAGTGTGCAGCACCAATTCACACACCAAGGGGAAGTATTTGGGGTTTTTTTCNCGACAGAACGCGACAGACAGACAGAACGCGACAGACAGAACCTGACGCGGCCTGAGCCCCCGGGCACTTTCCCGCCGCGGCCCCTTTAAGGCGCTCTGGCCAATCAGCGCAGCCCACATCCCCGCCAGGGGCCGCCCCCGAGGCCCGCCGGGANGATAACCCACAAAAGGCTGGCTCCCTGCTCATCAAGACTTTACATTATTTGTACATTTTAACAAAGCTATTAGCATCCACTGGTTGCAAATTACAGAACCTTTTGTTAATTAGTACTCAATCCCCTACTTGCTAGTTGTATCTCTCGTGTCTCCTGTTAATTAGTCCACAGGCAGAGTTCTTCCCTCCATTTGAGTCTGGGGTCCGTGTGGGGTAGGCGGTCAATGAGTCAGTGGTTGTGATCTCCCACTGCCCAAACTACCTTTTCCTCAGGTACTGGTCAGTTCCCTGACTTCACTCCTGCTGGCTCTCGGCCAGGCAGCCCATTCCTCTTTCCCTTAAAAGAAAAGATTGGAATCATAGAATTAGAACATAGATCAGAATATTGTGAGTTGGAAGTGACCCATCAGGATCACAGAGTCCAGCTCCTGGCTCTGCACCCCAACAATCCCACCCTGTGCCTGAGAGCGGTGTCCAAACGTCCCTGGAGCTCTGTCAGGCTGTGACCATTCCCTGCCGAGCCTGTCCAGCGCTCCATCACCCTCTGGGTGAGGAACTTCTCCCGAAATCCCAGCTGAGCGCCGGCTGGTTCAGCACACTGCCGGCTGACCCAGCCCACACGGCAACCGCTTCATCACGTCATATGCACAGTCACCTGGCACGCAAGCTACTGATCCACACCTGAACAACCTTCACGTTCGACTCAAACCCCCGTTCAGACCTCGAGGGGCTCGGTGTCAGCGTGACACAGCTGGCACGGCATGGCACGGCATGGCAGGGCACAGCGCCAGACACGGTGTGACACGGTGCGACACGGTGCGACACGGCTCTGCACAGCTGCACACAGCGTGAGA
>VYXD01002853.1:1378011-1414146 GCA_013397195.1 Hylia prasina
TAAGGCCCCCTCGCATAATTCGCCGCCCCTCTCCCCCCCCCATGACATGATGGCGCGTGCCGAGGAGGGGCGGGGCGTGGGGCGGAAGTGGCGCCGTGGCGCGGGAGGGGGCGGCAACATGGCGGCGCCGGGTGAGGCGCGGGCGGCAGGGCCGGGGCCGGTATCGGTACCGCGGGGATGGGGGGACGCGGGGTAACGCGTTTATTTCTCCGCAGGGGCGAGGCTGCGTCTGGAGGCGGCGCTCAGCTTTCTGCTTCTCCTCGCCGGTGCCCAGGCCCTTGTCCCCAGCCATCGTCTCGCTGCCGGCGACCTGGCGCGGCTGCGGGCGGTGCTGGAGCGACCCTTCACCGACGTGCGGGCCGCCTACTACTCCATCGTGGGGCTCAACAGCCTCGGGGTGCGGGTGGCGGACGAAAAGGTGAGCGGGGGAGGGGCTGGCTGTCGCTGCCCAGGGGCTGCTGCATAGCAGTGAAAGATGAACTATTAATATAATATGAGCTTATAGAGAGAGCTTTGCTTGGACAAGGCCGTGTAGCGAATGTAAAACGTACGTGTGTTATATCCTTAGTAAGTACCGGAGTATCACTGGTGATTGGCGATTCTCATGTGCTATTTGGATAAATTGCATCTTTGTCCGGGCAGTAACGTGGCCCTGCCTCGCTTACGCTCACTGCCTGTAGATGCCTCAGGGCTCGCTCCTCCACGGCCCGTGGTGATGTTACTGTAGGTGTTATTTTATTTAACTGCCTTGTGAATAAGTTCCCTGCCTGTGGCACGTTTGGTGCACTGTACTGTTAAATAGAGCTCCCAATAGTTTGTTTCAGTTCAAGTACTGAATTCAGGCGGTGCTATTTTTATGTGTAATTAATTATATACTTTTAAGGCTGGTGGTATCAGCATAATTCTTACTGTGCAGTGTCTCTAAGCATTTCTAGTTTAAATATTGCAGGTTGTGCTTGTAACAGCCTCCTCACACAGGCACACCTGCTCTCATGTATGTGGATGTTTACCTGTGCTTGTGAACTGTAAATAGAAATTTCTTCTTTCCTCACAGATTCATCCAGTGCAGGGGTTCTAAACCCTTTGGTCTTGGTTTCTCTGTGAGTGCTGCACATCAGCTGTTAACTGGGAGGCTCCTGAAGATGGGGTTCATCTCAGTGCACCCCTTGCTGTGGCCAGTTACTGGTCATCTGTGGGCTACACTGGGAATTGCTGCTTTCCTTTCTGTCATTGTGGCTGGATTTTTTTATTAGTTCCTAGTTCTGGCAGTGACAGCACAGCCTTTGCTTCTGCAGGGAAACAGCATTTATTTGTTTATTTATTGACTTATTTCTCGAGGTTTGTGGTGAGACTTTTTTCTGCACAGTGCACTTCTTCACAGGGTGGGGCTATTTAAAAGGTAGAGGTAGTAAAAATAATAGCTAGGTATAACACTTGAACATCTCCTGTGGGATGACCCACTCTTAAGATGTTTGTGTGCACTGGTGAGCTCTCCTTGAGGCTGAGCAGTCCCAGCTCCCTCAGCCTCCCCTCCTGAGAGGTGCCCCAGTCCCTCATCATCCTCACAGCCCTCCTTGTTGTCTTGAGCTGGGGAGCCAGCACTGAGCACAGCACTGCAGTGTGCCCCAGCAGGGCTGAGGAGAGGGGCAGGATCATGTCCCTGACCTGCTGGCAGTGCTCTTCCCAGTGCAGCCCAGGACGCTCTGCTGGCTCATGGACAGCTTGTTGTCCAGCAGGACCCCCAGGCCCATCTCCTGGCAGGTTATCCCGTTGGTTAAGTGTGATTTCCTCTTGGTGAATCCTTGTTGGCTACTCTTCATCACCTGCTTTTCCTCCACGTTTTGAGATGAGAGCCAGGATGAGCTGTTCCAACACCTTTCCGGGGCTGGAGGTGAGGCTGACTGGCCTGTGGCTCCCAGCATCCTCTTCCTTGCCCTTTGTGAAGCTTAAAGTGACATTGGCTTTCCTTCAGTCCTCTGGCACCTCATATTTTCCATGAGCTTCCAAAGATGATGGAGAATGGCTTGGCAATAACATTTGCCAGCTCCCAGAGCACCTGTGGCTGCATCCCATTGAGGCCCATGGATTTGAGGGTGTCAGGTTTGATGAAGTGATCTCTAACCTGATCCTCCTCAGCCAAGAGAAAATAGGAATATTCCTGGATAATGCAGTCCTGTCCTGCTTGTAAAAGCCTGTGCTCCACATACTCAAAGCCCTGTGCTTTATGTCTGAGCAGTTAAATTCTTGGTTATTTTCTGGTTAAAAGGCATCCCAGTGATCCATCTATCCAGCTGTCAGTTAATACCAATGAACCAGCAGTCCCACTGCTTGCCTTCATGCTGTACCTGCTTGCCCCACTTTTCTCTCTGCACTCCTTGAAATTCTGTATTTGTATCCATTAATGATGGTGCAATATACAGCTGGAAAGGAAGCTCACCTACAGAATTTCTGTTCATTTGTTCTTTATCCTGGAAGATTTTCCCTACTAAATACACCTCTTGGACTTTAATTTTGATAGGCTTTATAATTATACTCAATTGATGTTTGAATTGCAGTTGCAGTAGAGCTTATGTGAAAATTCCTTATGCCTTTTCAGGACAACCCTTGGGTGCTGCACTTGGCAGAGTAGGATCTGTGGGTATGAAAATGCAGTGTTCATGGAGTTGTCTTAGAGTATCATTTAAATCTCCTCTCAGTGGCTTATGTTAAATTCTGTTTCTCCACAGGCTGCGTGCAAGTTCATCAAATCTCATGTGGACTCCAGCAGTGTTGAATCCCTCTTTTATGCTGCCAAGTCCATCCAGGTCCTGTCAGGCTGTGAGGTGAGTGTGGAGCCCTGAGTTCTGCAGACAGATATTACCAAGGAAATACTGGCCTTGATATTTTTCTTGGGTTTGTTTTATGCATAACTTTTACTTTCTTTTAGTGGATTGTTCTCTGTTGTGCCTTAGGCAAATAAATGTTTGGGTGTGCTCTACACAAGGCAAAGTATAAATACATAACACAAGTATTTAGTCCTGGGTAATTCTGAGGGGATTAACTGATGGCTAAGAAAAAAGGCAGCACATTTTGTTAGAATTCTCAGGACTATGTCAATTAGAAACTCCTTGTGTGGATGACAGACTGTTTGGGTGTTGGAACGCTGCTGGATACAGTTGCAGACCACCCTTGCTGAGCTGGGGTGGGTTATCCAAGCCCTCTTTGTCATCAGCACCCCTGGCTACTACACAATGCGGTGATGCTACGTGAAAAGCAGCAGCAGGTTAGCAGGATAAATCTGATTGGATTATCCTGGCTAATTGATGGTTGACAGCAAAACTTAAGGATTTAATCAATTAAACTAAAAAGTAGTGAATGATAAATGGATTTTCCCCAGAAGCTTGTAGTAGTTCCCCAGCCCACTGTGCTCCAGGAAGGAGTCAGTGGTGATTTGAAGGTGTTTTTCGTGTGTGAATCACTGTGTTCCCTGTGCTCTCCCTCAGGTCACCATTTCAAACGAGACCAGGGAGCTGCTGCTGGCAGCTGTCAGTGAGGATTCCTCAGTCACACAGATCTTCCACGCTGTGGGTGCCCTGAGTGGCTTTGGCCTTCCTTTGGCATCCCAGGAAGCCCTGAGTGCTCTCACTGCTCGTCTCAGCAAGGAGGAGAGCGTGCTGGCGTAAGTCTCACACAGGAGGGATGCACGTGTTCATCCTCCAGGCAACTGGGGTTTGAATTCAAGAGTACTTTAATGCTTAATATTATATGCATGTGGTGGAGTAGGTGCTGTGTTTCCATTTGGTGTATTTGTCCAGTTCATTATTGCTCCTCGGGGCAAGGATATATATGTTGGGGGGCTATTTTTTGTATGATATTGTAAATGAACTTACATATTCGGTTTAGCTCAAGGATAATGGTCAGTAAAGAGATGGTATCCCAAAAAAGCTTCCTCTTAAAAGGACTGACAACAGAATTTTTCCTTTATACCCAACCGTGATTCTGTGTCATTTGTGGTTGCAGCAGTTGCTCTTTCTCAGCCCTGTTTGTACTTTGGGGTGCCTGCACTGTGAGCTGGAAAATATGTGCCAGTAAGCTGAGGGAATCTTGGCATTTGTCACCAAAAAATTCATTTCGCTGTGACATACGAGAACAGAATGTCCCTTAAAGGCTGGGGCAGAAAGGGAAACTTTTAAACTTGCTTTGTTGACTAAAAAAAATAGATTCCTGGAAGCCTCAGCAGCGAGTCTGGGATCTGTGCTCTGCAGGGATCAGTTTGTTCTCTTCTCTGCCTTTGAGTTGATGAGTTTCTTGCAGGGCTGATGCAGCTGAAGTGACATTCTGTAATGAATGTGAAGTTCACACTAAATCACTTCATTTTCATTCTCTTGAGTGAACTGAAGGCAGGAACAGCTGTTTTACACTTCATTCAGAATAGAAATGCAGTTGCTTTGATTTAAATGATGTTTGGCTTTTCAGGAAGGAATAATCATACACTTGTTTGGTTTTGTTTGTTCTTGTTTAAGAACCATCCAGGCTTTGGAGACGGCATCTTACCTGTCCCAGCAGGCAGATCTAAGTAGCATTGTTGAGGAGATTGAGGTAGGAACACACTGTGCTCTCTAATTATTCAGAAATTTGCTAGATTGCTTTAGAACTGAGATGTATTAATGTGGAAAAAAAAAATTAAAAACCTGCCTGGCTAATTGTCTGCCTGCATGATGTGGCTTGGCTTTCAAGCAGATAATTCCTTGAATTTTTATCTGTTTCACAGTGGACTGAAACAGAAAATCCTGACATTTACATATAATTAAATCCACTAAAGGCTGGAGGATTTTCTTTCTGCCTGTTTCTAAATAACTATTACAAAATACCTCATTGATCCCACACAGATAATTCTTGATTACAGGTCCAACTGCAGAGTTAACTTCTGTGGATCCCCTAGAATGCAATTTAAATTTTGATAACTCTTTCTGTCAGGATCTTGTCGCTCGCTTGGATGACCTTGGTGGAGTTTACCTGCAGTTTGAAGAAGGAATTGAGACTACTGCCCTGTTTGTGGCTGCTGCCTATAAGCTGTCAGACCATGTGGGTACAGAGCCAGCAATAAAGGAGGTCTGTACCTGCCCTTTGCTTCCTTGTGCACTCAGCTCCCAGAAAGGATCTGCTCTGTCCCTGTGGTGCAGTGCCAGAGCCTGGTGTAACCGGGTAGAATTTCTGCTGGAAAAAGTATTGAGCACACTCAGTGAAAAGGGACATTGTGGAGGGAATGCTAGGAAACAGAGTCTAAGAGGAAATTCCAACTTAAAGATCACAGGCTGGATTTGTTGGGTGTTTTTTCCTTTTTCGAGTGTACAGAAGGAAATTGCAAGTGAAGCTTAGTTTTTCTTTGTTTATTGAGACAAGGTGTTGAAAAAATCCCCTTCTTTCAGAGTTGGTTCTGGTATTTGGCACTTGTAGTACTTTCCATCATTTCAAGGTGTTTTGCAAATGTTATTTATCTGAGGAAATGCAAGCACCCCAGTTTGGGGTGCCCAAAAGAGAGATGACATTACCATGTGCCTGCAGGAATCTAGATGAAAAAAACTGTTGTCTAAGACGAAAGTCTGCTGGAAATTTCTTTTGATCTTGGTTAAGCTAGAAATCATTGCTGCAAGCTATCCACTTGATTTTTTTTCCCACAAGTTAATGGAGTTAGATGTACTTTGGAGTGAGAATGGCAGCTCCCTAAAGCACAAGCCAAAGTGACAGGGTTAAGACTGAAGCCAGTGTAAGACATCTGAGTGCAGTCCTGGCACTTTTCCACACTGCTGCCAAACAGACTAATGCAAAGTAATTTTGATGTCATTTTTGAAGTGGTGATTCTGCCACGCACAATTCAAACTGTCAGTGTCCAAATGATGCTTTAAAAAAAGACCAATTAAGGGAAATTGTTTCGTTTGTGTTAGAATTCTGCTGTCAGAAGTGCTGCTGTTGGGGCTTAAGGCTTTATCTTGGTGAATGGTGAGAGTGCCCTTGGAATGCCACAAACCTGTCTTTAAAAAATAAAATGTAGTATTTGAAAAAATAACTCCTTGTTTTTTCCCCCCCACAATTTCAATGAGAGTGTCAGTTGCTGCTGAGGGTCTGGAGCAGTGCCATGCCCTCCACAGACATGAAAACACACTGCAGGATCTGCACTGTGCAGGAGTTTTGTAGCATTTGTCTGGATGCTTTCTCTAGTTATGATGTTGTTTGGTGTTCACTGGTACAAGCAGGAGAGTGGAAATTTGAGGTGCAGTGGATTTGATTTAGAAGTGTTCTTTGTAGGCCACTGAGTTGTATCCCTATTGCTTTATTTGGGATTGTCTTTGATTGTTCTCATTCTCATTAGAATTTAGCCCAAAATCCTTGGTTTGTATCAAAGTACAGGTAGGCAATCCCTCTGTTTTCCAGACTAGCCGGGAGTGATGGAAGAAGCTGACTAATGATGGGTAATGAATAATCTGCAGAGAGTGGTGCAGGTGCCCTAACCCTACTGAGTCAGCTTGCAAAATCAGCTGGGGGGATGCTGTCCCCCTCCTAATTTGGAGAGACCAAATTAGCTTTGGCACATCCCAGAGCCAGAGCTGGCTCTGTGCTCCTGGTGGTACTGCTTTAAAGCTAATCCTCTTAGCTTGAGGACACTGCTCAGCCTAAGGGGATAAGCCTGCATGGGCCTAGACTGGCTCCTTCCAGAGCCATTGGGATGCTTTGCTCCATGGCCTTCCTGGCCTGGCAGGTAGCCAGGGCATCAAGCCTGCTCCTGCTCCTCTGTCTGAAGACAGTTGTGCAGCTCTTGCAGCCAAACTGTCTTTTTGCAGCCACATGCAGTCTGGGTAGTTGAGCTGATGACATAATTTTACTCCAAAACGCATCATTTGCAGAGGTGGATCCGTATTGTGCTTTTCCAAGTTCTTGAGACAGTTCCAGCCATTGTGGTTGGAACCTCCCAGCCAAGAATAAGAATGCACATGAAATTCCAAAGGTAGATAATTTTGGGTTGCCTCATAATTTGTACTGCTTTTAAAGCAAATGGAAAATTAAACAGTCTTTTATGAATGATGTTTTCGTTAATAACGTGATACTGAGCCAGTTTGCAATGTTGTGGTAAGCTGCTGGTGCTTATACATGGTTGGCTTTTCCTCTTTCAGGATCAAGTTATCCAGCTGATGAATGCAATTTTTAGCAAGAAAAACTTTGAGACACTCTCAGAGGCCTTCAGCGTTGCTCGTGCTGCAGCGTCCTTATCCCAGAACCGTTTCCACTTGCCCATCATCGTTGTCCCTGACGGGGCTGCAGCTGTGTCTCATCATCAGCCCGTGCTCAGGGTAAGGCCTTAGCCCCAAATCCTGGCTCAGCCTGTGCTATTGTAGCTCAGCCTGTGGTATTTCAGTCAGCTCTGAGCTGATGTCTTTCACTTTTAGCTCTGTGACTCAGGCTCCAGCAGATCTGGGATTTTAGTGCTTTTGTGAAGGGATTCTTAGGAACTTCGACTTACCAGGGCTTACCAGGCACTGCCTCAAGAAAGTGGAAGTCAGCTCTTGACCTTCCTTGTTGGGTTAGAATAAAAAAGGGAATCTGGGATGCTGAGCAGGGGAGAGCTCTGGGTGTGTAATGCAGAGGGGCACTGAGTTATCTGTGCCCCTGCATTCCTTCTGGGACAAGTCTCACAGAAATGTTGGTTTTTCTCTCGTAGCTGCAAGTGACCAATGTCATGTCCCAGGTACTGACTCAAGTTTCTGTAAAGCTTGACCAAGCCAAGTCTGTATCTAGCAAAGCCACTGTCCTTCAACAGCTACCATTTACTCTCTCTGGGTAAGGAAATAAGATTATTTTTAGAGAAAGGCAAACAGGTGTTATTTAAGCATTGTTGGACTTACTTTTCTATAAGTGTTTTTCCAGCAGAGAAATGTTTCTGTGATAAAAAACTCAAAATGCTGTGGTTGTGTTTTGTTAGCATGATCACATTTGGTGGTGATGGTGAATTTCTATTGTTTTCCTTTTGACTGGGAGCGGGAAATTCCAGTGTTCTTTTGACTTTGGCCAGCTTTGAAGAATTCTTCTCCTGCTGCACTTAACAATGTTAGTTTTGTGTTCTGTTTGTTTACCTGTTTAATGTAGCATATTTGGAGGCTTCTTAACACCTTGGGTTTGTCATTACAGAGATTTCTTTGAGCTGAACTTCATGAATGTGAAACCTGCTAGTGGATATTATGATTTCTCTATCAGTGTAGATGGAGATAAGCGATTTATTGCTAACAAAGTGGAGGTGGGTGTGCTCTTTGATGTATTTTCATTCTGTGCTATTCACTGAAACAGCTTTTTGTTTATACTTGTGAAGGATGTTGCCAGTTGTATGGAATTTTTATCACATGCTTTTCGTAATGCATTGGATTTTGACTCAGGATTATGGCCAGTAACCAGATTAAATACATGATCAAAAGGGATTTGTGTAAATTTCAAACCTGTCTTATCACTTAGATGCTGATCTGACAGCATATGAACAAAGGGAGGTGTTTATATGGCAGCCCTAAGTCGATATGCAGAAATGATTACCAAGTGTGGGTTCAGAGCATTCCAGAGTTGAGCCCATAAATCTCGAGGCTTGGCTATCAGTTGTTTGGGGATTGCCTGATGTGTGGAAGCTGAGCAGTTGTTGTTGTGTTTGTATAAGCTCTGGAGCCCTAGGAGAGAGTCAAGGGGCTCTTTTGGCATTTCCAAACCGTGTCTATGGTGAAGATTTTGTAGTGGAGAAGCAGTGACCAAAGCAGATGAAGTTTTCTTTTCCTGCATACACAGCCCTTTTTTGGTGGCAGCAGCTGTGCTACCACCCCTTTCTGAAGAGCAGTTCTATATAAACATTTGTTTATGAACTGTTACAAGTTTGTTACAGTGAGAGGAGTGCGACTTCTCTGACTGTTCATGTAGTCACCCCAGTGTCAACAGCTGAGAATGCTCTTCTCCAAAGAGGTCCATTCCCAGGGTGAATTTTTGGCCTCAGTCACCTATTTAAGGAAACAATTAGCATTTCAAGTCTTCCAAAGTAGTGAGCTTGGAGCGGAGGAAGACACAACTGCCGACCTTTACTCTGAGCATCAAACTGACCCTGTCAGTGGAGCAGTAATGGCACTCAGGGGTGTCAGAAGGGGCTGGTTTGTCCTGCTTAAGCTGGGGCTGGCGCAGGGAGGCACCGGCAGGAATGTATTAGCGCCGGCAGCTTTGTGGGAACCGCTGCTAATAAGACACATTGTTACGGGGGAGGACTGCTGGGGAGCTGCTTTTTTCCTTACTGTTATTAGCATTAATTGTCCTTAATGCACCATCGTTTTGACAGTAATGAGCTAAACCAGTGGGTTATTACTCAGGCAGAGACTGCATTTCCTGGCATTAAAATAGTTGAGAGATGTTTGTGTACTGTGCAGTTGGAGGGGCTGTGTGCAGCAGCTCTGAGTTGCCTCCGCACAACTTTTTAAAATTAATATTTCATTAGTCCATCTTTCTTTGCCCCCATCTCGAAACACATTGAGGCTTTGCTAAAGTTAGCCTGAATCATCTGCATGTTAATGGATCCATTTTTGAGGGTAGCCTCTCTCTTAAATTATACTTTTTGTTGTAAAGGAACTGCCAAGATGATTTTGTTTGAAGTCTGACCTGAATAGTTTAGTTAATGTTTTTACATAATTTTCCTACCGGTTCTCTGTGAATTATATTTCGGGCTGAGGGTGTGGGGCTGGTTCACATGAGCAAACCTGTAACAAATTGAAGTATAAGATGAAAAATATCTTGGCAATGAAACTTCAGTTCTCTAGGGGAGCATTTGTAAGCTGTGAGAACAAATGTGCTAATTAAAAACTACAGACTGCAGTGACTGCTTATGTGTGAGAGAAGAATTGAAATCAGTCAAACCCACTCGGCTCAGTGCCTGAATGGGCTGTGGTTTGGGGCTGGGGAAAGGGCAGGAAAGTGTTTCTCTGCTTGGGATTTAAACTGCACTTAGCACAGAGTGTGATAAATGGCAGTGCCTTATTGGCTGCCCAGCACTAAGGGATAAATGCTGTGACTCTGAAGGAAGTTTGCTGGACAAAGTGCAGGTCTGCAGGAATGCTTTGGCATTTGCCTGCTGGTAATAAAATCAACAGAAACCTGTTGGGCTTTAGGAGCCAACAGTGCTGTTGCTGTCCAGAGACCTGTTGTCTCAAATTGCTGTTCAGAATTGTAGGACATGTGCACAGGCAGTGTGAAGTTGTATCATATGTGATGTAATCTTTAATAGCTAGTTGCTGCTAGTTCAAAAGGAAAACTAGTTGGATCCGGATAGTTGGACTGTTTCATTAAAAACAGCTCTCTCAAGGACAACTAATTCCAGCATGCCTGAGAAGTTGGTGTCTGCAGAGCTGGCTGCTTGTGCAGGGAGGAAGGGGATGGCTCAGGGTCAGTGACTGGTGCAGGAGCTTTGCCAGAAGGTAAATTGCTGTAGATCCTTCTGTGCTGCTTAGGCTCTGACTTAGGCTTTGTCATAAGACCCTCTTTGGGGAAGAAGGACAGAAGAGCTAAAGCATCTGCAGTGAATTTGATCATAATTGGTGTATGTAGAGTGCCCTGAAGAATTTTCTATTGTGTTTTGTTGCAGCTGAAAGTAAAAGTATCCACAGAAGTGGGGATTACTAATGTAGATCTTTCTACCGTGGATAAAGATCAGAGCATTGCACCAAAAACCACCAGGTAAAACGGCGTGGGGTGTGTGATCCTGGGAGGGAAACCTGGGCTCCAGACTAGAGCCTTGCTTTCTCTGAGCACTTGGTCTTCTCTTGGAAGATCACCTCAGTTCTTTGTGGTTTTTTCCTCCTAGGGTAGCTTACCCAGCCAAAGCCAAGGGCTCATTCACTGCTGACAGCCATCAGAACTTTGCTTTATCCTTCCAGCTGATAGATGTGAACAGTGGAGCTGAACTCATCCCTCACCAGGTTAGGACAGTTTTTGTCATTGCTGTGTTACCAGGATGTTCCATCATGAAGCATCTGAGGTGACAGTTGCTCTTGAAAAGATTTGATAGGTTTTGAGAAGCCTTATGTTACTGACATGTACTGTGAAAATCACTGATCTCACTAGATGGGAGATTCACTTCATTTGTTTTGTCTGTCTGTTAAATGAAACCTCTCCTGGCTCTGGTATTGCGTGGTATTTAACTCCACAGATTGAGTGCACATAGCCTGCCCTGTAAAGGCACACTTCTGATTTTTTTTTTTTTTTAATGTAGATAGCTGGCTGAAAAGTCCTTGAATGTTACAATTTTCCTTGCAGACTTTTGTTCGACTTCACAACCAAAAGACTGGCCAGGAGGTGGTGTTTGTTGCAGAACCAGACAGCAAGAATGTGTACAAATTTGAACTGGATACCTCTGAAAGAAAGACTGAATTTGACTCTGCCTCTGGGACCTACACTCTTTACCTGATCATTGGAGATGCCACTCTGGAAAATCCAATCCTTTGGAATGTGGTATGTAGCTGGAAGTGGGGTGATGTGGTTTTGTCACTCCTAACATACTAACAGGAGGGCATGGTACAGGCTTGGAAGCAAAAAACCCAAATGTTCTTTTTAGTGAACCTGAATCCTTTTGGCCATTTATGGGCTCTGAGGTTTGCTGTTAGTTGAAAGTTTACTCAAAACTTGACATCAAAGCAAGACAGAAATTAACATTAATTTCATCATGTGGTGATGCAGAAACTTCAGAACGTTTATGGGTTTGATTGCAATTTCACAGCAGGCTCTCAAGGTTTAACCTCTTAGTTCTTTCTCTGCTGGAAATAAGTCCAGTTCTTAATGATGGGTGAGAGACATTACTGCTCCTGTTCAGGAGAGGTTGCTTCTTAAAAAAATCTGGTGTCTTTTTTTCAATTTCCTTTACAAATTTTGTAAATCATGGATTATTAAATAAGAAAATAGAGCACAGTAATGGAATAGGTTTTATACATTCAGATCTAAAGGCATGAAGCTGCATGATTTCATTTCAGGCTGATGTTGTGATCACATTCCCAGAAGAGGATGCACCATCCACAGTCCAGTCCAAGAACCTCTTTGTTCCCAAACCTGAAATCCAGGTACAGTCAAGATTATATGTGGAGATGAGGGCTTAGTGTTATGTGTTCTCATCGTAATTTCTTTGTAAGTAATGTATAAAGGAAGACCAGAGTTACTGCTTAAGAGAAAGAAATTTGTTGGAGTTCTCTGGTGTATGAATAAAAAAGATGTGTGTTCTCCCCTTCAGTGGTGTCAGTGAAAAAGACTCAGACATGAAGCTTTGGCCAGGTAAGCACCACAGAAATGTCTCTGTTTCATTCCAGACATCTGGGCTGATGTCAAGCTAACAAGTACTTCTGTGAGTGCAAGGAAAAGTTAACACTGCAAGAAATCAAATGTGCAGAGACTGGAATAGACACTGCTTTATAGAGTCAGTCTTTGCCTTAAGAAAAATGGCTCTCATCCAGAGGAACCTCAGAAGAGCACCAGGGCTGCAGCTGGTCCTCTGGGGAGCAGAGGAGCTGCTCTGCTGGAACACTCCTGCTCATGAGTTGGTTTTGTTTGTTTGCAGCACCTCTTCAGGGAGCCTGAGAAGAGGCCTCCCACAGTGGTGTCCAACACTTTCACAGCTCTGGTTCTCTCCCCGCTGCTTTTGCTGCTCATCTTGGTGAGTGAAGTGGGTCACAGAAGAACAACACTTCTTCCTGTCCAGTCCAGAGTCACTTTGAGGAGGTTGGACAGCTCAACTTGCTAAAACTCTTGGTTAATTGTGACTGGCACAGCAGTGCTGGAGTCACAGCTAGCAGATGTCAGTGCAGAGCATTGGTGTGGTTTGGTTTTTTGAGGTTATAGTCAAAGCAGAATAACACTGCTGCCAAGCTGAAGTAGGTGGATGAGTTTCTTCAGTGTGCTTCAGCTGGGGATGGTGAATAACAGTGGGCAGATCAAGTTATAATAACATTAGACTTCCACAGGAAAAAGGCAGTTATTCTGCCTCACATGTAATAAATCCATCACAAAATCTGTGTTACTTAATCCTATCTGATTGAATTCCCATTTATGGACATCTGAGTGTCTGTAGTTGAAACATCCACTGCTACTCACTGTATCATCAGGTCAGTGCTTTGAACTTAATGCAATAAAAAAAATCTCACTGAGACAGGTCCTTATTTGGAAGATGAAACTGATTCCTGCAGTAATTTCCCATTAGCCAGTCCCAGTGAAAGCTGGCATTCAGACAGTGTCCTCTGGTCTGTGGAGTTCACAATATACAAGTTGATGACACTTTAGTGAAAAAACTCGATGTTGCTGCTCCTCTCTTCCACCCTTCATACCTTTATCTTTTGTAGTCAAAAACTAAGTGTTACTATGAGCAAACATTTTGTATCTATAGCTGTTCTTTGTATGAGTCTAAAATGAGGGCATTACCTTTTTTTTTTTGCATTTTTAATGGAAATTAATTCAGCTGGATAGAAATAGCAATGTCTGTTTCTTTTTCACTATTTAAATTTGGAGCAGTCCTCTCTCATCAGTTCAAGATATTTGAGGAACTGCATTAGGGCAGTCAGAAGTAGCAGGAGAAATTTCCACTAAAGGAGATCAACTGTGCTTGATCTCCTTTAGCTCCTTTTGCCTTTAGCAAAATTACTACTGTCTCCTGTTGCAGTAGAGAATAACCTGGATTCACTGAAGATCTGAAAACAAAGTGGCTTGAAAGATGTTGAAGCTTAAAATAAAAGCTTGTGTTTACAAGGCTGTTTAACTCCAATTTTGTTTCTTTTCCTTTTTTAGTGGATCAAGATAGGTGCCAACATCTCCAACTTCAACTTTGCTCCCAGCACCATTGTTTTTCACATGGGACATGCTGGTAAGTGTCAGAGGCTTTCTGCTGTTTGACCTCCTCACCTGGGAGTTACAGATGAGAGCCTGTGGTTAATGGGCTCGTGGTCTATTAACTCTAATGACATAACAGCATAACATCTGCTCTCTTGTTTCCATCTGCCTTCCTGCTTTTCATGGTTGTTAATATGGTGATAAACCTGTTTTGGCCATCAGTTTATAACAGCTGTCATTATCCAGGCCCCTCTCTCACTCCATTTATCTGTACTTAATAGAACTTCTTATTTCCAGAGGTCACACTTTTTTTATTGCATGTTTATCCTCTGAGAGTGGGGAGGTTTTGTGGGGATTAAGACCTGCAGGACTCTCAACAGTGACAGGCTACATCTTTTCTTTAAAGCTCTTCCCATGAAAGCACTTCTGGTTCTTTGGCTGAACCAATTTTTTTTCATCAATTTTATTGTGTCCTTGCTTACACAGTTGTTTACAGTCTTGGTAGAATTTCAAAAACATAGCAGGTTGGGGAAATATTGTATCTCTTGATTTCCAAATGTCACTATGTTTCTCAGTCCAAGTCAGTTTCCTTGGAATCTTTATAAAGCTGTAAGCCCTTACAGATGTGTGAGGTTAATATCCCCTATTGAAATCCAGAGTATCCTCCTCTTTTTAATGGCCCCTAATGTCTGTAATATATCCATAACTCTGCCACAGGAGGGTTGGTTGCAAGCTGTCAGTGTCACATTTCCTTTCCAGAATGGGGACCCAGATGCCTTCATTTCCTGGTGATAACGTGTGGTCTTTAGAGCTGCCATTCAGAGCTTCAGAGATGAGATAGGAACCAAATGCTGAGGCCTGGCAGTACAGTTGTTCTGAGGGTGACAAATGGTTGGTCTTTGGAATGCAGTTTCAGCCATGAGCTCTCTCTTTTTTTTTTTCCCCAGCAATGTTGGGACTCATGTATGTCTACTGGACTCAGCTCAACATGTTCCAGACTCTGAAGTACTTGGCCATTTTGGGTGGCATCACATTCCTGGCAGGCAACAGGATGCTGGCTCAGAAAGCTGTGAAGCGGTAAGGGGGGGACAGAGCTTTGACATCAGTGGGGAGGAGGTCACAGGGTGCTGCTGTGTGTCAGTGAGCACTGCTTGGGGCTCTTGCACCTTGTGTGTGGGGCTGGGCTGCTCAGCCCCACTTCCCTGCCTCTTGAACTGGGCAGGGCAGTGAGGGGCTGTCCCCAGGGTGCAGCTCCTGCAGAGAGAATTGGCCGTGTGGCGTGTGCTGGAGGAAGCTCTTGGAATGGAGTAAGATTATGAAAGCCACTATAAATGTAGGAGAGGCCCAGTTATTTGGGAGCACTGCTTGTGATAAAGGTTTGAGAGGAGGAAGGTAAGGTGGGAGTAAATTACTGCTGTGCTCCTCTAGCTAAGGGGAGATTGTAGAGAAAAGGGAAGCAGCTGGTTATCAGCTGTGCAGCAACAGACAAGAGGCAAAAAGCACTAGCAAATCCAGGGGAAATTCTGCTGGATATTAGGGATACAGCATTCCTTTCTGTACTGGCATTGGCTTCATTCTGCACACTTGTCTTCTGCCACACAGTGTCTCATGACTGCCCTGACGTGGGCAGCCAGCAGTTTGCTGACCCAGACTGCCAGTGCAGTGCCTTGGTTAGAGGTCACACCATTCCCTCTCCTCCACTTCTGCCACACATGGTTTCCATGTGAGACTTCAGCTTCTGTACTAATGTAGCATTTGACTTTGGAGATGATTTTATTGGCTTGCTTTGCCATCACACCTGTGCTTTCCTCACTTTCCCCTTTTTGAGCCACTGGATACCTACCTGCATAGATATCCCTGGGGTCTCACCTTTCTGATTACACTCTATTAAAACCAGGACAAGAGCTGTAAAAAAACCCATAAGAATATAATTTTCAGAAGGGTTGCATTGATTTGTTTTCTTTAAAACATCTCTACATTTATGGCTGTGTCAAGGAGGATGATTAATGTAATTAACCATTTTCATACTGTCCTCCCAGCTTTCTCAGCCTTGCTCCCTCAGATGTCCAGCTCTCTCAGCTGTGGCATCTTATTGTGTTAGCATAACTTCCGATGGGAATTTTGTTGCCCCTGGGGCTGTTACGTCATTTAATTATGTTTCCTTTTTCATTGAAAGAGTAATGAGACAATGTTATTAAGTGCAGATTGCCTAGGATACAGATTTGGGGGAAAATAATACAATGAAGCAGATTTCTAAGTGTCTTTGCTCAACCAGGGCTTCTGTTAGCACATGAATGCAGGTGGTCGGTTCCTGCTTCAAACCACTGCAGGGGGTGTCCGTGTGCTGTTTCACTGTAAATGACACAAAGCTCCAACTACAATGGCAAATTTGAAAGCAAAACTTCTCTCTGAGGCTAAAGTTAAACCCTTTGTACATGACTTCAAAGTTCAAAAAGACATCTCCTTGTGAAGGCACTGCCTGCCTGTCTCAGATGCTGAAGTGCAGTGACAATTAACCAGATTGCACTTTGAGGCGAAGCTGTGGAGGCCAGCAGCAGGCGTGGGAAGGAGAGGGAAGGGGGCTGTCTGTATAAACCATCTTGTTACAGAAGTTACCAGAAGGCCTGGTTTTGCTTTTTGCATTTCTGTCACTGGGTCTGGTTCCTGGAACAGGGCTGCTTTCTTCCTTCCTGTCTTCTCTGAACCTTTCTCCCTCTCTCCTTTTGGCAGGATCGCTGCAGAGCAGAGCAGTAGGTTGGCAAAGTATAGAACGCTGCGGTAAAAGGGGGTTTGCTAGTGACCAGCTCTTCAGGAAGTAAGGGCCTTTTTGGATTTTGCCTTTCCCTGGGCATGCTGCCTGTTTCATTTCACCTCATCACTCACTCCTTTTGGCTGCCCTGGCTGCACTTGGGTTGGCATATTAGCAGTACGTGTTCTCTGAGACTAAATTGCATTTGTGTGATTTCCGTAATTGTCTGAAGTCTGTATGGTGATATGTGCACATGTAAATATGCTGTTGTGGGCATCAAGCAGCTCTCAGGTGATGAAATAAAACAATATATAAACTCCTATAAATAAATTATTAGTAATGTTGGCTGGAGGAGACCATGATGGAAGTGGCTGGTAGTGGGGCTGTTCCCATCCTGCTGCTGGTACTCCCTATCCCCACCTGCAGTGTTCTGGCTGTTCAGCTGCCAGCCACTCTGCCTGCTGATTTACATCCTCATTTGGGGTGCTGAGAGCTCTGTGCAGCAGGGCCAGGTCAGCACCACCTCTCTCAGCTGAGAACACGACCCAGTCCTGGGTCACCCCCCCTTTAGACTGAACTGCTCATGAGGGCTCAGGCAGCAGCTCCCAGCCCCCTCCATTCCATACAGGCCTGTGCTGGGTCTCCATTGCCATTTGCCAGGAGCAAACCCTTTGTTTCCTTTCAATCCAAGAGTTAAGGTCCCAGTTTGCTCTTTGCACAGTGCTGTAGGAGGCAGGACTGCCCAGCTCTGAGTGTGTGTGCATGGGGGCTGCATTCCTCTTTCAGTGCACTGCTTTGTTGTGGGGAGCAGGGAGAGTTCCTGAGATGGGTCCTGTGATGAGGCAAGTCACTGTACAATGTGCTGCACAGGTACATCTGAGCATCTGCTCCCTCTCACATCCCCAGTCACTGCTCCAAGCACATGGGGAGTTGAATGGAGCCCAGTTTTTGTGGTGCACATCCAAACCAGCACGGGGAGGTTGTGCCACACAGATGGTGTGCACTGTGGTGAGAGCTCCTGTGTGCGGATCAGGGACTGTGCAGGATGGTTGCTTGGGAATTACCTCTGGAAAATTTGGCATTGTGTCCCTCAGAAAAACACCCTTTTGCTGTCTTTTCTCTCCCTGGAGTGTTTTGAGGTACTTGAGCACAGAACAAGCTACAGCAAGTGACTGGAGGTGGCTGTCACTTGTCCTTTTGGATGACTACTGTGTTTGCTGTTCAGGCTCCTGGATGCTTCTCTTTAACTTCACTTTGGGCCAGTGGTTTGCAGCTTTTTAGTGGCCTGTTCCCAAGTGCCTCATGAGTGTGTTCTCCACAGCCTGCATGTTTCCTGTTTCTCAGCCTGGTATTTTAACTCCTCCATTCCTTATGGGCTGTAAGTAATCCTAGAGGATCGTGGAATTACACACTGGTTTGGGTTGGAAGGGATCCTAAGGTCCTCTAGTTCCAACCCCACTGCCACAGGCTGGAACACCATCCCCTAGACCAGGTTGCTTGGGGCCACATCCACCCTGGTCTCTAACAAATCCCAGAGATGGGGCATCAACAGCTTCTCTGGGCAACCTGTGCCAGTGCCTCACCACAATTCTGATTTTAAAATTTCTTCCTAACATCTAATCTAAACCTGCCCTCTCCCAGTTTAAAACCACTGCCCCATTTGCCTGTATAAAACATCCCTCTCACTCCTTTCCATAAACCCCCTTCAAGTCCTGCATGGCCCCAGTGAGGCCTCCCTGGGGCCTTCTCCAGGCTGAGCATCCCCAGCTCCCCCAGCCTTGCCTCAGAGCAGAGGGGCTGCAGCTCTCAGAGCGTGTCTGTGGCCCTAAGAGCTGACACATAACTCAATATCCACAAACCCTAAGTTAGATTTTGCTGCCGTGTGCAGCCGCAAGCATTTTTCCTCATTTTGCTGAGTCTTCTGACCCAGCTGTGTCAGTTAAAAGTGTCATGCTGTGTGTGCCTGTGTCTGGCATCAAGGAAGGCAAAAGGACCCCAAAAAGTTTGGTTTGCTGTGCTAACCCTGCTTGATTTTCTTGGGGAGATGAAGGTCTTTGTGTTAACATGGACCAGCAATTCCCAGCAGATTGATCAGCCCTGTTAAAAGGAGAAGTTAAGGTACTTGCAGGCTTTGCTTTCAGCCTGGGTTTTTGCGTTTTTGGGGGGTTTTTTTTGTTCCGTACTGTAATTTAATAGGCACATTCATCCCTTTTGCACCAGAAATTAATCTTCATTTTCTCTGACCATTTCCATGCTCCTTGAATTCCATCCCCCATTCCAGAGCAGTACTGATTTTATCACACAAATTAGCTGCTTGGGGGAAGTTTGTCCAACGAGCTTCTTTGGTGAGAGAATGAGGGGTCTGGGGACACTTGTACTGTACAAGCAAGTGCTTTGTTGCCTGGAAGAGTTAATTTCTTTTTTTTTTCCCCCAGGACACACTAGTATGAGAAGAATGGGAGAAATGTGGAGAAACAAAGTAAATGCCTTCAGAACAGAAGTGAATAGATAACCGAAAGGCCAGAAGAGGGAAGGCAGAAGATAATTCTTTTTTATATATTAAGTCAAAAGGGTGCCAGTTTAAAATTTTTTTTTTCATCATTGTGTTCATGCTACTGGAGTGCTTTTCATATGAATCTGGAAAATCTTTTCTTCCCTGGATCCTCCCCCCCTTCTCCCAGGACTTTTGAATTTCCTTTCAAGAAAAAGGAAGAAGAAAATACAAATCTGCTTTTCCCCAGATGCCCTTTCCTCATCCTACAGATTTGTGAATAAAGAGGAAAGAATGGTCCTGAGTGTTGTGTTTTGGCTGTCTCAGAGGCAGTGACTGGAAGCTGGGTTCACACGAGAAGGAAAAGAGCTTTTTCTGCTGGGTAATTTTGTGTGTGAGTCATTACTGAGTGTGAAGCTTCCAGTTCTTTCCCATCCTTTCCCTGGGGGATGTGTTTATTGGGGGGAACTTCCCTCCTGCCTGTCCCTTGGGTGAGGCTGTGGCTGCCTTTCTCCACCACAGGCTGGTCTCTCCCAGTCCAGGCTGTGCCCAGCCGGGTCAGGCCCTTGTGGGGAGCAAGCTGTGCTGCTGGTGTGCCTGGCTGTGTCTGACCCAGCAGCTCTGGGGGAGCTTCACTTTCTTCCCAGCCTCTGGCAGTAACCTTCTCACTCCAGATACGAGTTTGATGGAGGTTGTTGCCTCTGGTCCTCTATGAAACCAAAGGCCAGGCTGCTGCTTGCCATGTGGCCATGTTTGAGTTACTCAAAGTAATTTCCCACCTAATTACTCCCTGCAGGTCCACCAAGCAGTGCTGAGGCAGCAGATTTGAGTGTTACTGAAGGACTCACAGGCAGTAATAACCAAAGACCTAAATCTCCTCCTGATGAGCAACTTCCACATGGAAAACCTAAAGGCAGTTCCCTCCTCTGCTCCTGTTCATCCTGTGTCAAGGGCAGTTGCTTTAAAGGCCTTTTGGCAAAGAAGCCTATCAAATGTCTTCTGGAAATCCAGGAAAATTACATCAGCAAGCAAGCATGTGGATAAAGGGTGTGGATCTGAATCCTCCAAAGCATTTCACGTGTGTGAGCCATGACCCCACTTTATTAAATCCACCTTGTCTCTTCCCCATGCTGTTGCTCACACTTAGTTCACTGTTTCTGCTCTTTGTTGCAGTTCGTACCTGCTTGTTCAGTGTAAACATTGGGATGGACCCACAGAGGTTTAATGAACTTCTGCACTTCCTCTGCACTCCTTCAAACACCAGATCTCAGGCTGCATTCAAGTCCTGTGCAACCAAAGGCGTTTTAGACAAGAAGTAACTAAGCTACTCTTTGTGGTAATTTACCCTGAAATATTTTTTTTTTAGCCTCATATTTTGTTACTGCTCACTTAGCAGCTTTGTTTAGTAACTACTTTCTGCTGATGCTTTGTGCTAGGGCATAACCTTCCCTGTGGCTGTAGAGCTGCAGTGTGTTATCCAAGGAGAGCAGGGATGCAAAAGGAAAACCATGGAGTGTCCCTGTGATGTGTCTTCTCTAAACTCTGTGTGTTGCTGTTGATTTTTCTACTTCCTTGGGTATGCATTAGGAAAGATTGGTTTTATTATTTTCATCTTTTATTCCTCATATTTTTTATTTGCTTTATTTGTTTTTACATTTAATCTCACAGAATTTGAGCATTTGTTTCCTCATTTTGAAGCAAATTGAACTTCCAAAGGAGTTTTTTATTCCAAATAGCTGCACTCACCCACTCATTTAATGACACAGACTTAATCACCCAAACACTTTCTGAAACGTTTTTGGTAGGTTTTTGATTTTATTTGACAGCTCCAATCCAGTGTTTGCATATGCCTCTTACGCTACTTAACAGAGTTTAAATTCTTTTTGCTACTATGTCTACTTACTACTTCAGGAATCTTCTTCATTTTTTATAATTCCTTTCCTTGGAGCAAGTCAGTCCTACTGGCTTTGAGTGTATTGTTACAGAACAGGTTTACAAACCCATTTTGAACCAGGTTACTCAGGTGATTCTTTGTGTATTTCTGCACTGTGAAGCAGAAGGATGTCTGACAGCTGCCTGCCCATGGAAGTTACCCATTAGTGCTCCTGCTGCTGTCACAGCTTCACTGATCTCCCTCAACATCCCCTTGGTGTTTCCCATCCTGCTGGGTGGTTTTAATACTTCCCTAGTGCTGGAATTGTAAAACCTGAACAGGGAGGCTGTAACAGATAGGGATTTGGTAAAGGATGAAATAATTCCCATGCACACTGGAGCCTCCTATTCTAAAACACGTCACCTGAGGGAAAATGAGATGGTAACTGCTGCAGACTAACAAGGAATTGTTGGGAGTCCAAGGAGGGAAGACTTCACAGGCCTTAACACACATTTATGTATCATTGTGTTTCCAGCCTGGTGGTGTTATTGGTACTGGAGCTGGTGCCTCTGTTAGCCCCATTTTGAGTTATCCTTGGTGCACTTGACAACTGCCTGTGAGGAGCATCTTCCATTCCAGAATCAAGAAACTAAGGTCTCAACAAAAGAGCCATCCTGACCTGCTGTTGGACAGGTTTATTTCGAACGACTCTTATTTCCTGCTGCTGATGGGAAAGCAGACCCCATCCTGGTGTTATTTACATTTCTGAAGACATAATTATCACACAAACAATAGAGGGATTGGGGTGAGAGGGAGGAAGTAGCTGTGTGAGATCTCTAATAACTCACTCTTCTGAAACATTCACGGTTGTAACTGCAGCCACGGTGGAGTTCAGAGCCAGGGGAGGGCACTCAACAGGACACTGAGGTGAAACAGTGACAGCCCAATCTGATGCACAGGGATCTCCTTCAGCTCTGGCAGAACTGTAACTTCAGCTTGACCTCCTCAAGGCTGAGCAGTAGCCAGAGCTGAGCTTTTTAGAGTTCATTCTGCTGCTGGGGCTGAGTGTCAGCCCAGGGCAGTGTTTCCAATGAATGGGAGATGTGTGGATTCATGTCTCATCTCACCCTGATCCTTGCTGTGTGTGGTTGTGCCATCAGCATCAATTTAGAGGACACTGTAATCAATTTACTAAGTTGCCTAAAGGTGCCTTTTGGTGGCCTCATATTTATTAATCAGGCCCTCAAACAGAAAGATGACTTGGCAGAAATTTTGCTACACTTTGTGATTTGAAATGTTAATTAGTAGACAGAATGTCCCCAGGATTACAAGTGTATCACTCATTTTAGTCTCTGTGTAAAGCAGCCTGAGGTTAAACCACAGAGGTGGGATTGTATCTGATTTAGTACAGAGCAGTATTTCAAGAGGGAAGTTAAATTGTAAAGACTGGAGTAAATTAAGTAGTGCTTCAGCACTGCATTCCTTGGATCAGATCTGAGGAGTGTATGCATCAGTTTCCAGCTGCTCACATCTGGGAGTGTCTTCACTGCTGTGAAGGGCTCACTGTACAGTTTGGTCCATGAGCTCTGAATTATTCTAGACAGAAAGAGGAGGAAAAGAGAATTACCAGAAAACTTCACAAGCACACACAGAAATTTTTCATCCTTTGGAGGCTTTTCCTCCAAAGGATGACCTTATTTGTGGAAAGTTAACCAAGTCAAGCATGGCAAGAGAGATGCTGGGATATTATGCTCTCCCAGCTGAATCTATAGGTGTGATTTGTGTAGAGTTCTGATCTTCCCTCTCTTCCCCAGCCCCTCTCTTGTTCAGTGCGCACACTGATCTCTCCACACCCCTTTATGTTGTGCTGGCAGGATTGGACAGGCTTAATTTCTGTGGGACAGGGCAGTAAGATGGGGTTGCTTCACACAGGACAACTGATCAGGTGAAGGTATTCCCAAGGATGGACAGTTTGCTGGCTCTCATTCCCCCAGAGCTGGCAAGATTTAGAGCATAATTCAAGTTCCAGGTGACTTTTCAGAAGTGAGGGATACCGAGAACAGTAAAATTTCCTCTGCTGTCCAGACATGTCCCAGGGACCTAGAGACAGGTTCTGCTGCTGGAGGGAGACCTTTGTCTGCCTTTAGTCTGGCCCAGACACACAGGCACTCTGTCTCAGATAACTTTGCTCACTTTGGGTTGCTGCAGGCCTGTTCCCAGACATCCACATGCAGCTTCACAGCATTTGTGGTCTGTCTGTTCAAACTAGCAAGCTTTTAGGGACTCAACAACATTGACTGGGAGTTTTTTCCCCCTTAAACTGCAGCAAGCACCTTTTCCATGGACAGCAGTGGCAGCTGGCATTGCTGAAAGAAAACCTTCAAACCTTGAGCAGTGCAGCAGCAGTGAGTTGTGCACAGGATTGAGCAGGGAATGGTACTCACCAGAGCATGGGGAGATGGAAAAGGGAGAAGTATTTACATGAGCTTAGCCAGGGTGCTGGGAAAGCCTTCTAGCTGACTGCTGTCAATGTCCTGAGGCCTGTCAAGGAAGAGGACAGGGATGGCATAACCAGGATCAAGAGAGAAATTCTCTTTTCTGCTACTATTTTACTGGGTTATGAGACTGAGAAGGCAGCAGAGTGATGTGCTGCTGTGTGGTGCAGGCTGGCTCAGGACAGGCTGTTCTTATCTGCACCCTGCTTGGGGTCAGCCTTATTCTTCCCCTGACTATTCCTGAAATGACACTTAATCCAGGAGCCTCACACCTGGAAGGCAGCCAGCAATAAGGACCTGGGCGTGTTCCTGCAGTGAGCAGAGAGTGAACTGATGCCCACCCACCTTTGGTTCTGCAGGATGGCTCCCAGGAAGTCCCTCAGTACCATCTGCTGGTGGTACTGGCTGTCCATCAGGATGCTGTCGGACTGGCGCCGGGTCAGGAATTCCTGCACCCCTTCCCCTGGGCTGCTCTCGCTGCCTCTGTTGGGTGAAGAGGAGAAACCTCTTTGTTTCTGAGATGCCTTTTTGTCCCTCACTCAAAGTTTGGCTCAGGCTGAGCAGCACAGAAAGGGAGCCTGCTGGGGCTGAGCCTGGGGCCATTCTGCTTAATTTCAGCAAGGACCTGGTCGCTGTACTTGCTCCTTTGTTAGAAGATGGATTGGGCTGGCTTGCATCTGACCAGTTGGTCTTATTTAGTGGCAGTCAGTGACCTAACTAGCCAAGGGTAATAGAGAGGCCGCTTTCTGTGTTCAAACCAGGCCAGGAACAATGGTTCCCTACCAGTGAAGGATCATTGCAAATATTATCTGCAAATATTATTGCTTGCTGTTATTGCAGCAGAGCTCTCAGCTGATCTGATGCTCACAGCCTTGGAGGAAAGGATTAATTAGGCTGCTTAATGACAACTGTAGGGATGCAGGATGCCCTTGGGGATGTGGAAGAGCAGGAGAGGTTGCTCCTGTTGCAGTGGAAGGCAGCTATCTCTGCCAGGTGTATGGAAGGCACTGCCCAGGGTAATAAGCAAAACCCAGCCCTAGGACAGCAGGGTGCTGGGCTTACCCGAGCCTCTTGCCAATGATGGTCTGTAGGAATTTTCGGGCGGAAATCTGCCCCAGGAATTTCCGGTAGTTGTCAGTGAATATGGCATCAGCATGGCGCTGCATCCTGGGGGGAAAGGAAGCACACTCTGAGCTGTCAGTGAACCCTCCAAGTGAGAAATAACCAAACACCCCAGGTGGCACAGTGATATCAGGGCAAGTAACCACAGCAAACACCTTGTAGTGTTGGAGGGTAAAAGGATTTGAGGAAAGTCTGTCCTGACATGGAGGCAGCAGGCAAAATAAAATATCTAGGGCAGAGCTGGGCTGGGATATTCCTGTGCTCTGCAGCAGCACCATCACCTCAGGGAGGGCTGTGTCTGGGACAGGGTGACAGGAGCCTCCAGCAGATCTCTAGCTGTGGTTAGACCCAGGCTCCAGAAAACCCACAGGTGAGGGAAGCACAAACCACTCAGCTGGTCCCACTGTTGTAAGGATGAGTTCTCTGTGCTTCAGACAGAAATAATCATCCTCTATCTCCAGGCAGAGGTAGAAAGGAGAGGCTCTAGCACTCCTGCAGACAGATTCCCAGAGCTTAGTGGAAAATTCTGTTCCCTGCAGGAGCCCTGGGCCTGTGAGCCTGCCCCTGTCAGTGTGTCCTTGCTGGTGGGGGACAGCAAGACATGGCTCTGGACATGGGTGATGGTTTGGGACTCACTGACCTGCTGGTCTGCCCCTGGGCTGGGGGGAGACTGTAACCAGCAGCAGGGCTGGCAGGTGAGGTACAAACCTTTTGTCAGTGGGGTCTGTTAACAAAGCCTCCTCCTCCTGCTCCCCTGCCAAGGGGTTATGGCTCTGCAGTGAGCTGCTGTGCTGCAGCTGGAAGCTCATGGCCTTGCCAGCAGCTGGTCCTGGACTGTACCTGCACGAGAGACCCCAGGCACACTGTGAGATGTGCTCAGATGCCAGCTGGGCTCAGTCTTCTTAACCATTATTCCCTCCTCTCCTGCTTTTTCTTTCTCCACTTGTCATCCCGTCTTAGCAGTAACGCAAGTACTGTCTGTCACTCTCCCCAGCTAGAAACTGCCCTGAAGCTCTTCCAGCAGTGGAAGGATGGTTTATAGAGCTGCCTCAAACACACATCCCCCTCACTGAGCTCCCAGCATCCCTGAGCAAAATCCCAGTGTTTCTGGTATCATTGTGTCATGGCTTTGGCACAAGGCTGAAGCATTTTCTATGGGACATTGCAAATGCACATTAGAGAAGCCAATGCTCCATTTTGGGCGTCTCCTGATTTGTAGAGGTACAAAGCAGTATTGCAACTTCTAAGACCCAGAAAGGAAATACTTGAAATATTAATAGGTGTCTGTAGATTTCATGTACTAGAATATCTGCACTTCTGACCTCAGTGCAGTTGCACTGCAGCCACAAATTTTTATCAGTGTTTGAGCTGGAGGTGCTACCTGCTATGGAGATTGCCAGATTTCCCTTTGTAGAACCCAGCATTCAATTCTAAACCCAAACTGTTTGGGCTGAAATATTCCATCAGGTACCTGCCTTCTTTGGAAATCACCCCTAGGCCAGCAGTGTACCCAAAACTTAAGACAGGGCAAAGAAATAGGCCTAGGAACACATTTAGAGCTCATCTGACTTTCTGAAGCGCTGGCAACTTTTAGTTTGGCACCTGCTTATTTTGCACAAGGTCAGAGATGAGGCAGACTGAGTGTGCATAAAGCACTTGGCACTTACCTGAGAGCTGGGTAGAGAGGAGAGGAGATGGAGCATGTGACTAAATGCAGGAACAGGAGCAGGGTGGCCTTACCCAGCATCTTCCACCCCTCAGAACCACCTAAAACACAGAGCAGCCTGAATCAGGGCACTGAGGTGAGGCCAAGTGCCACCTTTGTGTTCTCAGTCCCTCTGCTCATTTCTCAGCACAGAGGGCCTGGGACTGTGCCTCTGAGGCTGTGGTGCTTCCCAAGGCAGAGGTGTCTGGGTGTGGCAGCTCCTGGGGGCTGTGTGTGAGCCCCCGGGAGCTGCTGCCAGGCTTTGGTGCTGTGGGACCCCTCCCTGAACCGCTGTGGCTGGAGGAGCGATCTCTCTCGGGCTGGTGTGAGCCCCAGGACCCCTTGCACGGGCTGTAGAAGCACCTGGAAGAGGGCAGCAGTTGGCAGGGATGTGAAAGGAACGTCGCTGCCTGCACAGAACCATCTGCAACCAGCCCTGGGACCTCTCCTGTCCCGCTCTCCTGGGGACGTGTCTGCTCACATGGCTGCACCTGCAGGGCACGGGGCTGTGCCTGGCACCTGGCTGGGCTGCCTCCCTGGCTGTCCAGGAACTGGGGAGAAACGGGGAAACGCAGATAAAATTCCTGGGCAGAGGGGTAATGCTGGCACAAAGGTAACCCTGGCAAAGCCATTTATCGAAGGCAATGAGCTTGGTCTGGCAAACAAAACACGGACTGTTCCTTCAGCGGAGAGGGGGTGGAGACGGGACCGGACTGAAACCTTGTCCTTTCAGGGCTGAATTGCTGCTCTGCGGGGAACAGCCCCCAGCCGCCCCGAGCTCCGCTTTGGTGCGAGGTGAGCTGGGCTGAGCCCCGGGCGCAGCTCCGGCCGCCGAGCTTCGTGTCCTGGGTTTGGCTGGAGAGCTGAGAATGACTCAGGCCAGAGTCGCCCGAGGTCACCCACCCTCGGGAGATGAATACCGCGCTTTTGTCCTTGCAAGCCAGCAACAGCAGAAAGGTATTTCAGTGAATGCTGCTCTTCCTGAGTTTCCATTGAAAGCGACTGATCTTTTGCTCAAAGAAGATTCTTTAAGAATGTGGATAGGAACCTTTAAAATACCAAGTTTTCCTGTTCCCTATCTTAGTTTACACAAGAAAAGAGCAGAAAGGTGTTTGATCTCCCTAAGAGGGGGAAAAAGAATCCCTCTTCCAAATGTATAACGATAGTTCCTTGTAAAAGGAGCAGCTTCCAGATGGAAAGGTTCGCTTGGACTTCTCAAGTGAACTTTCAAGCAGTGGGTTTTACTGATGCGGGGGAGGCTTCCCTCATGGAAAACATCATCAGGGAGCTCTCTGTTCTGCTCGGACAGAACAGCCCAGCACAGAGAGGGAGAGGCTGATTAAGGACCTGTGGTCTTGCAAGTGGGTCTGGTGTTGACACCAGGGAAGTGAACAACAGAATTAGTGGCGGTGTCAGAAGTGCACGGACAGACACGGGAGGAGGTGTCACTCTAAGAAACGAGATTTCTTATCACAAAGTCATTATCACCCAGTCTCTGTTTCCAGTTACTTGTGCTCCCAGATGGGACCAGCAGCTTCCCCAGCATTTCCCCTGGGAATAGCACAGTAACTCCCTGCTCCTGCAAAGCTCCTTGTGCTCATGGATGGCATCTCCTACCTCCTGCTCTATTAGAGAATCACTTTGGCCCCTCAAAGAGCCAAGAAAGGAAAAAAAGGGACTTTGATAGACATACAGGACTTCTGCTTTTAGAACAAATCCTCTGCTTCCCCTTCTTTTTTACTTTTTCATTTGAACTTGGAAAAACCTGCTTCTTCTGTGCCTCTTCCCTAAGTATCTTCAAGAAAATCCCAAGTCAGTTCTTTCTAGATAGAGGAAATTACCTAAGGCATCTATCAGTGGGTACCAGTGGACTGTGGCACCAGCATCTATAGAAAGTGCCAGCCAGGAGATTTAATCAGTGTTAGGGAAGCTTCTATGTGAGCTGAGAATTTAAGTGCCAATGTAAATGAAAACCTATCCCAACGCTGTCTGCTTCCCTTTCCTCTTCTTAGGATACAGCCCTGATTATTACTTTCTTTCTGTCTCTGGCTTCTCTTCTTTAAATGTTGGGTTTTTCCCTAGAATTTCTTTTTGAACATTTGAGATCCTTTATTATTATTATCATTTCTCTTCTATTAGTTTCTTTGCAACTATGTTTCATTTGTTTCTGGCTTTGCCCTTCCTCCCCTATCCTGTTTTTTCTTCTCCCCCTTAGCTACAACCTGCTTCTAGACTTTTGGGTATGTCTGTCTCCCTTTTTCCATCGGGAATAAATCAGAAATGAAGTCCTACATCCCTTCCCAGATGTGTCTGCTGTTTCAGAGGAGAAGCCGGGAAATTGAAGTGTCACCCTGTGTGCAGGCAGCTTGACAGCTCTGCAAAACATTGTCACCTTTGAAATTCTCCTATGGTGAGGGACAACTTCACCTTCCATTCTGGCAGCATGTGAAAAAATGATTAATAAATAAGTCCCCCTGGAAATGAAGAGCTTTTAGCACCATTCCAGCAGATGAAGAGTAATAGCTTTGTTCCATCCTGTGCAGTGGGAACAGCAGCATTGTGACAGTGATGTTGGAGAGCTGAGTAACTACCTCTTGCCATTCCTGAAACCTCAACCTGAGCAGTCTTCAAAATACCTCTGTGTAGATGAAATGAAGCTTTTGCCATGCCTGCTGTTTTATAAAGCTGAAACTTTCATACCCTGAAATGCTGCATTAGAAAAGCAGAAATCCTTTAAAATGCCTTCCTGTGCAATGGCTTTGCATTACCTGTAACACACGGTTGTGTTTCTCCTCACACTTTGGTTTGGCTCAAACACAGTTTCATGGCTGGGTGAGTAAAACACCTTTCATTTGCCAGGGCAAGAGAAACTCACATCAACATAACAAAGGAGAAAAACTGTGCTACAGCTAGTAATCATCTAACGTGTTTTATAAAGCGTATCTATAGTATCATTCCATTGGTTTGCATTTATGATGTAGTTCAATTGTTGTTTTATTCTATAACTTGGAACAAAAACATATTGGTACAAATCTTGATATGGTACAAAGGTACCTGGTGAAGCTCATTCCTGATGCCAGCTTTGATTGCATTTCAGTGGAATTTAATTGCCTCCAACTTCCAAATAGACATTATCTTGTTAAACGCACCGAGAGAGGCTCCCACTTACCGTTCCTGGAGAAAACAAACGCTTCCTAGATCAGCTCCTGCCCAGGTGTTGCTTCCCCTGTTGCAAATCCAACTTCTCCTCCGGAGCTGCCTGCGATCCCGCCGCGATCCCGCCGCGATCCCGCCGCGATCCCGCCGCGATCCCGCCGCGATCCCGCCGCGATCCCGCCGCGTGCGTGCCCCGCGCGGTGCCGGGCAGGGAGCACAGCCCGGATCTCCCCCAGTGCCCTCTGCCTGCCAGCGAGGTGCATCTCCGCCTTTTATACCTGAGCTCCCTCGGGGTCCTGTGGGCTTCCACGCGTCAGAGAATCAATTATCCTCCCGAATTTCAAAGGCTGCGTTTGCATCCTCTTTGTGCGTGTGTGTGTGTGCGGGGAGGGGGCTATGCCCCTAGAACAGGGTCCTTTGCACCCTTTCTCTTTATCCCCCAAAGAGTGAAGAGCAAATAACAGCAATAATCTGGCAGAGTGAATGACAAATTCACTTTTCCAGGTAAACTTCGCTTTTCCTCTGCAATTGCATTTTTTCCCTTCTACTCCACAGTGAGAGTGAGTTAACCATTAGTACTTCCTCACGCTGCCTGAACAGGAGGGTTGATCTTTTTGCTATTCTATTTTTCTTTGATTATCAGCTTTTTCCTCCTTCTCCTTTGTTACTCACACCTTCATTAGGGGACCAGTTCATGCTTCAGTCCCTCCCAAACATCACAGCTTCACACCAAGCCCACAAAGCAGCTGGAGAGCCCTGCTCCATTCATGTGCTCTGGGAAAACGCTGGGGTGTTCCCCGGGGTGCTGCGTGCTCTGGCAGCTGTCTTCATTCCTGGAACAAGGCTTATGAAAGCCCCATTAAAACAAACACAGAGCCTTCGTGCCAAGAAGATCGGGACAGTTCAGAGGAGTTCAAAATGAGGTGTCAGCATGAGCTCCACCTGCCAGATTTTTCATATCGACTTTACAATGCCCAGAATTGATGGGGATGCAGATCATCCTGTCTCATGACTCGATGATGGGAAGAAGTTTCAGCAGGTGAGATGACTCATGTCTGCCTGCTGCCAAATACCTTCCCCTGGCACCACAGTGGCGTCACAGCAGTTGGTGGCAGAGGGATTGTAGGGAGGATGGTGCAGCTGGGGTGCACGTGGGTGCCTGTGTGTGCAGGGGGTCAGAAGCATCCAGTGATGGTCTAACTCTGTTACTGCCTCTCATTGCTTCTTGCAAATCAGGCAGGTATGTCATCTGTGTCACCCACTGGAGACACTGGGGATGGGGATTTCTGGGTAGTACAGAGCAGGTTTTCCAAAATCCATGTCCTGGTGCACACAGCTGCACGTGGTCCCTGCAAACGGGAAAGGGATTTTTGTGAGGTTTTTTTGAAGCTGTTCGTGTTCTCTCATGTGTGAGGCTGGTTGCACTAATTTTTCATCATGACTTATTTATCTTCCACTGTCTTGGTGTTGCACTGGCTGAACAAAAGAATCAGATCATGTTGTAAAGCCAGTCAAGAGCCAGCACTATTTCAAGGTATTATCTTATAGATCTTATAGCCTGGTCTTGAGCTGATTCTCCATCCAGCAGGCCCCTGGCCTTACACAGAGCTGCATGTGGTACCAGGCAATATTTCTCTGATCAAGGAGAATCAGTAGATCAAGGAGAAGCAGTCTATAACTGACTTGTTTATAGCTGCCTGATGCCCAGCTTGGGTTAGGAGGGCTGTGATCCCTGTTCATATCTCAAGTGAGCTGCTTTCACAGAAGGCTCTATAAAGCTCCATCATCCCAGGGGTTTCCTTGTGCTGCCCTGTTCCTGCCATGCACAGCTGGACCCAGCAAGAGCCACAGCAATGGCTTTGGGTTAATTGCAGGAGGCAGCAGAAATATCGAAATCCCCTTGAGGCTCTGTCAGGTGCATCCAGCTTAGGAGTTCTGCCACAGCATAAATAGAGCAGCGTTTCTGTCCCTGGGATTTCCTGTCCCAGCTTCAATCAAAACCTCCCTATCTTCCCAGGACCCAGAAAGGTCATTTTTGGAGCTTCTCCAGCAGGCTCTGCAGGCTCTCCCTCTGGCTCGTGCAGCTGCTTCTGCAGCAGAAATGCCTGTGATCCCCACTGCTGCCTGGATGAAGATGCTACGGACTGTGACAGGATCCAGAGTTCTTTGGAGCCCATTTTGCATCCATCCCTGTTGGTGTTGCAGTGTGTGTTTGAGCTGGCAGCAGCAGGCTCTGTTCTCGTGGTCATTTTTTCAGTAGGGATGTCACACGTGCAGAGCTGGTGCCCCCTGCACGTGCCAAGGGGGCTCTGGCTGCAGTTCTGTGCCCCCCACAGCCCCAGAGCTGCCCCCAGGAATATCAGTGGCATTCAAGGTCTAAACATACTGCCTGTGTGACAACATTCCCCACAGGAATTTCACTTCAGGGCTAGTATCAATAACAATTTGGCACAACAGATGACAAATCTGATTTGCAAAATGAACTGCTTTTTCTCTTTAGGGTATCTCTTAGTTTGTCCCTAGAACCTTCCCGGTTTCTTCCCATCTCTCCTTCCTCCCACCGCTGTGTCAGCATCCACTGGCTCTCAAACCAGAGGTTTGTATCACTCATTACCTCCCACATGTTCATGTCAGCAATAAGCAGTGGGGAACTCTGCCCTCTGAACCCAAGCCTACACCAGTGAAAGCTTGATGGAATCTACAGCCAGGTCCGAGCTGCCACGGGCACCTTCAGCATCTGGAACTGCCAGATTTTGGAGTCCCATCCAGGCAGACCCACCCTCCCCACAGCCCTCGGGTGAAGCACATGCCAGCTACTCTTATTTCAGTGCCAATCCTTCACTGACAAAGGACACAGAGCGAGGATCCTGAAGCAATTTCCCAGGTATTGATTTTCTCTCAGCTTTACCTCCCTCAGTCTCCGTGCCACGCTCTAAAAAATCACCCCTGTTTATTCCAGGTGCACAACATAACAGCTTCAGAAAGCTGAGCAGTGTGTGAATTGGGGCTCAGCCTTGTGGGGTTGAAAGCAATGATGGTCAGAAGTAACTCATCAAATGGCAAAAAACCATCCTGCATTGTCAGCTGTCAAAATCTTTTCTGCACTCCTCCACAATGTCACACAGGGTGGCTTCTCCATCCTCTAGCACTTCCAAGAGAGCCCTGGGGACAAAGCTGTTCCCTCTGGTTTACGTGAGTGAGAGGTGGGATGGAGACTAACTTGTGGCAAATGCCCTAATGGTGAATTAAACAGAACTGCCTAAGACTAGAAGTTATGGGGTTTTTGCCTGGGTTTGCCACCATAGAGGCGGGATGGAACCCATTTTGTTTTAAGTGTCTTATCCCAAGTGGCAGAACTCAGGGACATTATAATAAATTCATAATCATTTAATTACTGCTGTGTTCACAGTAACTTTCATTTCTAGGTTCTTTGTAAAAATCCAGTCATTTCTGTGGAAGGCAAGCAAACTAAAATGAGATGAGAAAGACAAGATTTAGCCTGTGCTACCAGATGCTTCTAAGGAAGAAGCAAAAAACCCCAAACTCCAACCCGGCGGGTGTGGTGAGACTTGCCATTAGAAAACCATACAAGACATGGTTTCTTCTTCTTCTTGGAAGGATAAAGTGTTGAGACTTGGATCTTCAGATCCTCCAGACTCAACCCTTTGAACATCAATAGATTTCCTGAGGAGAATTTTCCCTGAAGGAATTCAAATTGGTAGGAAGCCAAATACAAACATTTATCAAAATAACCTCAAGGAAGGAGACGCTGTGGATGAGAGCACTGTTTGCACTCTGAGAATGAGTCTGAAGCAGGGGATCAGATTAAAAACAGACTAAATAAATCAGAAATTCAAAATGTGCAAGAAGTGCTGTTGGAAAGGACTGTCTCCTGGTGTTAAAAGCCTGCTTGAAAAGCCAACTTAATCTTCAAACATTAACTATCCCTGAGCCTGTGCAATAGAGGAAATGGCAGCAGCCTGTGAGATGTGCATCTGTCAGGAGGCCCAGTGGGCTCTGCAGGTGGGATCCATTTATAGAGCCTGTACCTGTCTGGCTCTTGTTTATTCCCCAGCAGAGCTCTGGAGCATTTCAGTGAACTGCCAAGAGTTTCAGCCAGGCATCAGCACGTTACACTCAGCTGTAGACTTGAGAGTTACTGATTCCTGAATTTCTGGCTCTCTAAACAACATCTCCTTCCTCCTCCAACCCTGGCAGACAGAGCTGAGATGCCAGCAGTGAATGTCAGTAATTAAGGAGCTCATCTTTGGTCCTACCACTCTCATTTCAGTTTGGAAAGGAGCCTTGGCTAGAAGGTTACACTGCAGGTTACAGCCAGAATCAGTGAACAGGGAGAGGCAGCTTCAATCCTTTGAAAAGCCTCTGATAAAAACCAGAATAAGAATGAGATGTTACTGGCATTGAAAAGGCAAAATGTGGTTTATGGAGAGGGAATGAGGCAGGTTTCCAGTAAGGGATGAGAAATGAGAGCAGTTGTGAATAATTTTTTTCCTGGCTGAATACGAATGAGCAACCTGAGGATGAGAAGACCTTGGAGCACAAGGATCACACGTACAGTGAGTGGTAATAAAGAGGCCTCGCTGCAAAGACAAATGGGAAATACCACAAAGAAGAAATGTAGAAAGGACTTTAAAGAGCCAAGGATTATGTGGATTTGGAGGAAGAATTCTTGCCTGAGCATTGTCCTTACTTAGAACAGAGTGCTGACAAAATTGCCATGTCCACTCGTGGAATCAATTTCACCTTTGAAACCCACTTGCATACAGTAGGCTTTGGGAAAACCTTTCCTTTTTTTTTAGTAAATAGCTTCCTTTTTTTGTCATTTCCCAGTCAGGTGTGAGGAGTGGGTCAGTGTGGTGCTGGTGGAAGGTGGGGAGCCACAGTGGGCTGAGGGCACCACCTGCTTGGACTCCCAGACTGGGGCACTCCTGACCTGGCCTGGAGGGTTTGGCCCCTTGGGGTGAAATAGAGGGGGAGAGAAGGGGCAGGAGCTGCCTAAAAACTGCACATTCCACCTGCCTAATTCTACTTGGAGTGAGCAGTGCCCTTTCTGTTGGGGAGAGAAGAAAAAGAATAAAATATACAGTAGCAAGTTTTTTTTCCCCTTTGCCTGCAAACTCCATCTGCAAGGACTGGAGCTTGTGAGAAGGTGTGTGGACAGCAGCACCAGCACATTCAGTGTACTGGTAATACTGGGAAGAATTTAATCTGTCTGTTAATCCATCCTGATAAAATCCCTCCTGACATTTTCAGGAATTATTTCTTCCTCCTCAGTGGGCTTTTTTTCATCCCAAACATTCAGAGTGTGTGAGGTAAGAAGGTGAAAGGGCAGAATTTACTGCTTTCCTGAGCTCTGGCATTATCTCTTAGCCACTCACCAGGGGCAGGGGAAGCTCCATTTAAGAGTAATTTTCTCTTAGGATTATTATGCCAGAAGCATTTCTAAGTGTTTCTGGCTTCTGCCACTCATTCAGCAGCGTTCTCCAGTTGTCTGTAATGTCTTCTGCACTAAATACCACAAAAGATTTCTGATCCAATTGCTAAAAATCTTTGAAATTGTTATCATTAATATCCACTTAATTTAAATGCTTGGTAACAGCCTAGAAAATCCTTTTATTACAAATGCCACATCTTACTTCCTCAGTAGATCTGTAATTGATTAGGTTTTCCCCAAAGTACTTAGGCTCTCTGGTAATAAAGCTCTGCAGAAAAACCAACCAGGGACTTCTGATAGTTTAGGGTTAGGAAAAGGGCAAAACAAATCAGATTCTTTAAATACCACAAATGAGCAAAACAGAGCCCAAGCCATTTCCCTCTTTGTAGGTCACCTTATTGAGACATCTCCAGTTCAGAGCTGGAAATTGGACGGGACATTGAAGTCCCTGTCAAGAGCAAAGCCACAAGCACATCTTGATTGTTGCTGCCAGAGTTTGTCAAGGGAGCAGATGAAAACCTTGTGGATAAAGAGAAACCCACCAGGACTGAAAGGCCACATAATTGATGGTGGGATTAAAACACAGGGATTTAGGGGGTGAGGACATTAAGTCTGAGTTGTAAAGGCCTAGGGGGCTTCTGCCGTGGGCACCCAGCCAGGATGAGAGGACATAGCCTCAAGCTGCACCAGGGGAGGTTTGGGTTGGACATTAAGAATTTATTCACAGAAGGAGTGATTAGACATTGGAATGGGCTGCCCAGGGATGTGGTGGAGACATCATCCCTGGAGGTGTTTCAGTAAAGACTGGACATGGCATTAGGGCTCTGGTTTGGTTGACAAGGTGGTGTTGGGTCATCGGTTGGATTTGGAGACCTCAGGGATCTTTTCCAACCTTATTGATTCAGGGATTCTGTGACCCACCAGTGGCTCGGCACCCAGAGGCTCTCCCAGATGGGGTGGGGCCCACGGCACACGAAGCTGATCGGCCTCGGGGGGGTTGGAGGAATGGGGCAGTGGAGCCCCAAAGCCCCCAAAGTCCCTGGTCCCCCAGGCCCCGGAGTGCCCTTAGGCCACCCCCAGCAATGCTGTGCCACAGGGGTGATGGGGGGACTGCTAGGGATGGGTGCTGGGATGGTCGATGGGATGGTTGATGGGATGGTCGCTGGGATGGTTGATGGGATGGTTGATGGGATGGTTGATGGGATGGGTGATGGGGTGGTTGATGGGAGGGTTGGTGGGGT
>VYXD01002853.1:1414885-1429312 GCA_013397195.1 Hylia prasina
TCCCCGGCCCCTCGTCCCCAGCCGGGCTCCTCGGCCGCGCCCGTGGCCATGGATTCAGCCGTGCGGGTCGGAGCAGCCTGTAGAAATTGCCCAGGCTCCTTCCCGACACCTGCTAAGCCATTTAAAAATGTCAAATTGAGCTTTTTTTGCCTCGCCCTTTGACGGAATCTTTCACTGTACTTTATTTCCACCCCAAGAAGAAGCTAATATATATTACTTGAGCTGTTCCCATGGCTTTGTCCTCTGCCGGTTATTTATGTAGTGCCAGATGTTGAAGATGTCAGCTGGGAAACGCAGTGCAGCAAGAGGAAAGGTTTGAGTCTCTCCTGGCTGGTGCATGGCCCTGATCCTGGAAATATGTTGATTATTGATCCCAGGACCTGGTCCCGGTCATGGGGAGCAGACACATCCTCTTTGGTGCTGTCACTGAGCAGAGCAGGAGCTGCAGCCCGCAGGAGCCCCAGGTTTTTCTGTGGGGAGAGGAGGGATCTTCCCACTCCTCCACCTTATTTCCTGGGTATCAGACCTCATGAATAACCTCGAGGGGTCAGGGGCAGCTTCCTCTCAGGGCCTGACATAGGAACAATGATCTTCAAATGCAGTTTTAGAAGAACTGCTTTAAGTGTGGCCATGGTGAGGTGGTCTGAGAGGAAAGTCAGTTGACAGCCTGTGGAGAAGAGATATTATCCAAGGAATAAGTGGTGGAACTGAGGAGGGAGGAAGGCTCCACCATCCAGAGACCTGTTGGCTTAGGTGTGAGGCAGAGGCTTTGGGCATTGAGTGAACCACTGGGGTTTTTTGCTCAGAGTTTGGCTCCACTGATGGCAGGAAAACCAGTGGTCCAAGTGTGGGTTGCCTGAGCATGCAAGGACACTGCTGTAATTAGCTGGAGCACAATGCCAGGTCTCCTCTGAGCATATTTCATGGGATACTGCTTCAAATGGTGGTGGCAGCTGCTGCCAGCCTGCAGGAGAGCGCTTGGTGCTGGTCTTGTCACCTGGACTTGTTAGAGAAATACTAATGCCCCCAAGGGAGGTGAGCTAGAAAAGGGGAAAGAACGGGAGAGTTGTAGATGAGGACAGAGAATTTTTGTTTTCACTGTATCTGTTTCCTTTTATTGTTTATCTCTGTGTTGTGTTTCAGGTGCGTGAATCAGGATTATCAGTAGGAGTTTGTCCTGAGAAAACTCCAGGTGAGGAATGAAGGAACATCCCTTCCTGCTGTGTTTGAGGATAGGGGCAGGCAACAATAATGTTTTCAAAAGATATCCAAATGAGATAAATGCAACTCAGAGGTGATTCTGTTTCTTGCTTAGGAACTGCTGCTGTGGTGAGTTGGGAGAGGAGGTGATTTAAAAGGCAGAAGCAATTGAGATGCAGGTTTTGTTCACAGCACTGAGCAGCCTTTGGGACTGGCTGAGCCTGGGTGGGTCCATGTGTGTCCTGACTTCATGTACAGGTCCCAGACAGCCCTCGCTGACTGAGTTTGAATCAGAACTTGAAACATTTTCTTTCACTGAAGTACAGACCTGGACAGGACCTTGAGAGATTGTCTGTTGTTATCTCCTGGTGCAAAGGGAGAATTATACATACCCACACCCCTTCCCAGGCCAGTGCTTATCTGATCTGCTCTTCTCAATCACCAGGAGCAGGGATTCCACAGTCTCTCTATTCCAGTGGCTGGCAGTCTGTGCAGCCTGTCTTAAAATTCAAAATAACATTCTGTATTTCAGCTGAATGAAAATGAAATAAGTATTTTTTGTAATTTATATACGTCTCCTTTAAGTATGTCACCAAGTGATAGTTGCCTCTTGTGCAATGGCCTTGAGTTGATTCCCAAATTTATCAGCTGTAACTTTGCTGGAATTACACACCAATTTACCATCCTTCTGGACTGGGTCTCATCTGCAGATTGTAACAATCTCCTCCCAGCCTGAGAAATGCAGAGCCTGCTTTGGAGATAATTTCTAGGAGGCAAACTCAGCGTGCAAACTCAGTCACACCCAAGCTTTAGTGGTACAGAGAACTGTAAGTCTCAGGGAGCAGTGCTGATCCAGGGAATGCACACTGGGATCATCCAGGTCAGGAAAACCGAGTGGGGCACTAATCACAGCTGAGTGTGATGGCATCTCAGACTAATTGGATTTCCCTTTGGGGACTTCCTGAGGCGTACTGTAGCAATTCTGGCAGAAGAGTTCTCCCTCGTTGTAAAAAGCCATTACTCATTCATAGAACAAATTGACAACTCCATTAGCAAAAGATAAAGGGAGGAAGGAAGGATGGCCTCATGGCTGAGAAGCTCAGGACCCAGGAGATCAATATTTAAGTCTGCCACAAACTACCTGTGTGACTGTTTTAAGTTATGTGGGGCTTAGTGTACCCAGCCACTAAAGCCACACTTAAATTTATACACAGAACTTATTCCTCTGCCTTCAACAGCTCTAATTCTGTGTGGTTTAAGTAGTTGGGTTTGTGCAGCATCTAAAACAGCAAGGCTGTGACCACATAGACAATATAAGTAAAAATAAATAGTAATCACCTTGCATGTGTGATCAACTTCAGGAAGAAATGTATTCTTGCTTATTAATCTTTTCCTTTATTGTTGCATGAACATGGTTCATACTTTGTCTGCTCCTCACCCACAAATGACCTAATAGCAGGAGTTGAGGGCTGTTTTTGCAGGTAGGTGACAAAAGACAAACACCCAACTTAAACACAGCTTTCATTTTGCTTTTTCTTATTGCTCCAGTAGATCCAGAGTATCTTCAAAACTCCTTGAGGGAGTCTGTCACTTTTGGATAACAGCAAGCGAATGCCAGAAAGGATGATGCCAAAAATTGCTCTGTGTTTTCCCCCTTGCAGTAACCAGTCTTCCTGAGGGCAGTAGAGGAGAAGGGTGCACTGACAATGGCTGCAGAGTTGGATTTCTCCCCACCTGAAATCCCTGAGCCCACGTTCATGGAGAATGTGCTACGCTACGGGCTCTTCTTTGGAGCCATTTTCCAGCTGATCTGTGTGCTTGCCATAATCCTGCCCGTGTCCAAGGCCCACAAGACAGTAAGTACTGCTCTTTAATGTTGATACAAATGGGCAGAGTCACAGAAAACAGGATGGGAGGGAATGTTGAGTAGCTAATGGAGACACAGCTGCCCCTGGGATTGATGACAGTTTCATTGTTCATTCTCCTTCCTTCCCTCTGGCTTTCCCACCTCCAGCTTCTGCCACCAGATAGGTAAGTCAGGAATATCTGAGCCAGGATCTCCCTTAATATCAGTGAAAAACCTGAAGCACTGACAAGGTGCTAAATGCATGACCAGTTCCTGGCTGAAGAGAAGGCTTTGTCCCAGCCCATATTGTTATCCTGCTGCTGATTTGCTTCATTAATTGCCAGGCAGGGCATCCCCTTTGCAGGACCTGCCTTTCAGGAAATGACTCTGGGCTTGGGTTTGTGTGTGGGTTTTGGAAGCAAGATGCAGGTGAAATTTCTAGTATATCCTAAAGGTGAGGAAAGCAGTTTTCAGCACTGACATCCCATCCAGTGCCCAAGGGTCCTTTGATGCCATTGGCACAGGAGAGGGTGAAAGGGAAAGGTTGAGGTGAGCTGTTCCTCTAGACTGAGGGATGTCCTGCATCTGCCTGGCTGTTTTCATTAAAGACAAAAATGTCTTTGGTGCTGGGGACAGGTATTTCAGTGCTGCAAGGTGATCAGGCTGCAAGTTTGATGCAGATGTTGTCTGAAGGCATATGGTACATTTTCAGTAACAACTCAGCATGGGGACTTTTGTTTTCAGACTCTTTACTTCCATGTTTGCTCCCTCCTGTGCAGAGAAAGCATGGAAATTTTCAACCTGCTGGGGGAAGGGAATGCCTCAAGATGAAGTACAGAGTGAAGGATAAAGTTCATGACCCATTTTTTCCACATTTAACTGCTGGTGTGATGTAGTGCTGTCCTGCCATGGGTCGTGCTCCCTCCTGCTTGTCCTGCCACAGGAGCTGCAGCTCCCAGCAGGGAGATGAACAGGCAGCTGCTGGATACCATCCAGTGGCATTGCAAGGCTTAGAATCATTCAGGGTGGGAAAGACCTCCAAGATCATTGAGTTCAACCTTTGCACTGTTACCCTGCAGCCACCAGTGCCCATCTGTCAGAGTCCATCATTTCCCCAGTAAATTTTTTAGAAATACCAAGTAAGCCCATTCTTGAAAGTTGAAAAGAGTGAGAGCTTTGGTCTGGAGTGGGAAACTGGAGAGCAGCCCCCAATTAAAATGATATGGCTGAAGGACCTTTTACTGCTTACATTTGTAGTATGCCTTGATGTTTGCATACTCTAGCTTTTATTTTCTCTGTATATAAACTGTCCTTTTGATATGCTGTCCATATGACTTGTTTACAAGACCACAAACACCATAGGCTACCCCTCCAGACTTTGAGAATGATGCTTGAGTCTGGGTAGGATACTGGGGAACTTTGCTGTCTTGGAGCCTCAGACTTTGAAGTCTGCCTTGGTTTGGACATTAGAAGGCAGCAGTGTTCACGTTATGGCAGCAGCATTCTGCATCCCTGAGTAATAACCATGTCCCTGGAGCCTGCCAGCTCCCTGTGCACTGATCCCAGCCTCTGGAAAGCCAGCCAAGTCTCCCTCCTTGGAAAGCCACGCAGATGTGAGATGTAAAAGCCCTCAGTGACTTGAGAGACATTTGAACCAAGCTCTTTGATTAAAAGGACACTGTCAGATGCTCCCTCCCCCTCCATTATCTGGAGTTCTGCCTTGGAAGCCTGGAACTCTCACGTCTCTCTCAGCCATTTTTTGTGTGTCCTTTTCCAGTTGGCACACTCAGGCTGAGAGAACCCAAGATGCTAAAGCAATATTTATACTCAAATGCATTTAATGAAAGGAGGCAATCTGCATGTGTGTGCTTTCTCAGAGGAGACTGGCGCTGTTCCCTTGTGTTTTCACAAGATAACTAGATTGTATTTCCCATGGCTGCAATATTATCTCTCATCTTCTCTGAAGGAAACAAGCATCACATCTTAGTATTTTGTTAGTCCAGGTGAAGAAAGCTTTGCCTGCAATTCCCTCCTTGGATTTTAGAGGATTTTAGATCTTTATATTCTTACTGCTGCTTTGGGGAATATTTTTTTGTCTTGCACATGATAGTGATTAATGTTTGGCAGAAATGCCTGCTGACTGTTTCCATGCACCCTGGTGATTACATGTTATCTTTTCCTAATTCAAATAGTTTTCATTTAGTGTTGATTTTCTTCTTGCCATCAAAGTTTTTCTTCTCCAAAGCCTGTTTTAGATACTTAAGCTTTTAATGGCGTCTCTGGTAACAAGCTGTTTCTGTGCAGAAACTCATCAAAAAGCACATGCAGAAGGAGCAGAGATGGTGCTGCTCAAGTCTCATTAAATGTGGCCTCAGTTTGACATCAGTGTGTTCCAACAGAGATACCCAGCACTTGTTTCCTCTGGCTTATCCTTGAATCCCCAAAGCAACCTGTTAGCAAATGGTAAAAAAAAGTTACTGACTGTTTCTCAATTGATTCTTGTAGGACTCAGACAGTTTTGAGCCTAAGAATTCAGAGACGGTGAAGAAGCCAAAGGCAACTGCTCCACAGATAAGCAAGAAACCCAAGAAGGAAACCAAAAAGAAACGATAGAGGAGTGACTGATGAGCCTCCAAAGACCAAATAACCACTTATAATCACGCTTCCTCAGAGACAACATCAAAGGCAACTAACTCTGATAATGGTTTTCTGGCATTGCCATCTTTTACTTTTCAGGGGCAAGGGAGAAGAAACTCAGAAGAGTGGAAGGGTTGGGGTTCTGCCATAGATTTCTTACCAGTAAAGAGACCTTCACATATCCAGGACTTCATTTGACTTGATTCGTGTGTCAGGCACCATTAAAGTGACTAATTCCAGTTCTGGTGGGTAGAGAGGACTGTTGGCCTGGCTCCTTCATGCTGGCTGGATTTGTAGTAAAGTCCCTGTGGGAAGTGGAGAGCATGGGTTTGCTACTTTGGATACCAGTTTGTGTTGTGTTTTTTGAAGGCAGAGGGATCAAATGGATCAAGAATACCACACTACACAGCTTTGTATTAATCTCTGTTGTCATCTAGTCTGAAATACATAGCTGCATTTTATGGCTTAATCATAATGCCTTTGTCATATTCTTTAATTCTTTAGGTAATAACTCACCAGATTCCAGACTACTGGAGATGAAAGCTTTCATTTCCCCAGCGTCGCTGCCTCTTGTTCCCCACCCATGCACTCTTCCTTTCTATTCCCACCTTTGAAAGCAAGTACATTTCAGGGAACTGAAGCTGTGGTGGGGATTGTGATGACTACAAGAATCAGGAAACAATTTGACTCTGGAAGGTGCAGAATTTAATGCCTGTGCTAGTGGAGTTGCTCTTGAAAACTTGGGAAGACCAGGCACTGCGTGCTGGAGGAGAGCTGCTGAGGTGGGAGTCTGGGGATGGTGCCCTGGTGGTGTGTCAGCCAGCACTGCCTGGCTGTGCCATGGATAAACCCTCTGCCAGCTGCCTGATCCCTGACCACGGGCCCTCTTTCAACACAGCTGGGGATCCTTGCACTGGCAAGTTCCTCCCAGCCTTCCCTTGCCTGCTCCATCTCCTCTGGCCGAATTCCTCCTGGGGGTGAATACGTTCTCAGCCTGAGGAGATGTGGTATTTTAAGAGCCAAGGGGTGGCAGGCCAGCTGTGTACCAGCACTGTACGGCAGGAGACACAGACACTGTGTTCCTTCAGGCTCTAGCTCTCCAGGCCCAGGGACAATCCAGGATTGGATTTAAATATGGCTAGACAGGAAGGAGATAGGTGGTGACGTAGCCACGGAGTCTCTGCAGAGCAGCTCGAGCTTCCTGATGCCAGCTCACCTCCTGGTTTGTTTGATCAGGAGTGAGTCAATGGGAGGAGAACCTGCTCTCTGAGGCGCACCCAGAGTTCAGAGCAGCTTTGAAGGAAGGGTTCTCCCTGGCAGGGCTGCAAGTCTGTGGTCCTCTTTGCATACACAGGCTCCCATCCTCGAGTCACAGCTGCCTGGTGAGCTCAGGTGTGTGTTCTTTAACAACAGGTGAACAGCACGTTTACAGAAACCACCAGTGCTGAGAACAGCCACGTCCTCTGCTCACTCCTGCTTTTGGTGGGGGTGACAGATGGATCCCAATACCAGAGTCACTCTGACTCCCCTGCTCCAGGCTCTCTGATGCTCTTAGCCAGAATGCTGGCACCAAGTTGCACTTCTGAAAATCCAGCTTGGAGTTCTGCTTTAAATTCTGCTTTTTAATTTTATTTTTTTTTGAGCTACATGAAGGCAGTACCAGGAGGACAGAACAAAGCATAGGAGACACAAGCACTCTAAAGTTGCTTTAAGTTCTCAGTACAAAGAAATATTACAAAAAGTTCCCACGGAAATTACAAAGGACGGTGTTGTGCCATGAGCTTCCATGATGGACCTGTGCTCTGTCTCTGATCTGCAGGGCAAAGAAAAGCCCTGAGTGGGTACTGCAGATCACTCTTTCCATTTTAATAGAACATGAGAATGGTTTTATGTAAATTCCAGCTTTCTGCAGGTTACCTAGTGCTTTAATGGAATCACAGGACACACGTTATCCAAAATACAGGGTCACTTCTGCAGCTCAGATCCAGTTAGCAGTGGGCACTGTGTGGCTGTTACCTGAAATAGCAGCTACTCCATCAATGTCCACATCCAGCTGTTTGCAGGCTGGCTCACTCATTGCTCAGTAGAAATCATGGATGTTGGGGTTTGGTTTTGTTGGGGGGAAGAGGGATGAAGATTAATTCCCCAGTCTGTTCCTGACAGTTTTATACATTTGCATTTAAATGCTCTTGTTTGCTGAATTTAGAGTGTGTAGAGATTACCAATAACCCATGTATTTTAGTTTATCTTGAAATGTGTAATAAATGCCATCAGACTCTTTGTTTAAAAAGAAATCTGTGTTTAAAGTCATGCTGCCTGTTCCCTCACATTCACTGTGAAAGCTGCCAGAACTCCCAGACTATAGGAACACAGGGACATAAATAACCTATTCATTAAAATGATCCATTAAGGGAAATCCTTTCAGATCCTTTAATCTGTGAGAAATTGGTTAGTTAATTCTGTCAGGCATGTGTGCATCTGTATCTGTGTTTGACTTGGAAGTAGCAAACTATCTCCCAACACTTCTTCACCTTCCTGGAAGGAAGGAGAAAACCATTCAGTAACTAAATCAATTTGCCCCCCATGAGAGGTTTTTGGCTCTAAGAGCCCCCATGAAGGTAGCCCTAATAAAGGCATCATTTGTTAATACAAGCAGGGGATTAGATGGGGATTCAGTAGGCTGGTAAAAGGGATTTTCAGGAGCCCATGTTTGCATGGCTGGAGTGTGGGGCTGTCTGGTGGCTCTTCTTGGCTGCAGTGAGACCAGTGTGGTAGCCAAGCTCTGGCAAGTGTTTGTTGGTTCTTGGTAGCCAAGCTCTGGCAAGTGTCTCCTGGTTCTCTCACCAGGAAACCAAAACAGAGAGAAGGACTAGTGTGGCGACTCCTTTAATTCCCAAGCACTTTTCTCCAGGCTGTTTTGTAATTAACATCCCACAGGGAGCTGAAGACCTCATTAAGTCAATTTTATTGAAGGGGAGGTTTTCCAAGGTCTGTCTCCAGGTCCCTGCCAGTAGGCAGCACCACTGCAGCCACACCTTGCTCTGCCACCAAAGCCAGGAGCTGGCTGAGGGCTGGATTTCCTCTGCCTAGTGCATGTCACAGAGTTCTGTCCCTCAGCAGGACATGCCTCAGCTCTGAAGAAACGTGGCTGGGACTTGGGAGTTCTCTCCCCTGGTTTTGGTCCCGTTGAGGCAGCTCTGCCTCTCTGGCCATGCTCATCTCTAGAGCTGTGGCCGTGGCTGTCCCCTGGAGCTGTCCCACGCTCACAATGCATCCTTGTGCTCCCCCAGTGCCAGCAGCACAATCCCTGGAGACAGGCTAATAAGTAGCTCGTGACTGGAGTTCCAGTTCACATAGTTCAATTAAATCCCTGTTAATCTTGTTCAGACCTAATTTACTTTCATCCTCATACACACGCCTCTCTCTGCTTCAGAGGGATTCTGCTGAGGTTCCCTGCCCACAGGACTGAGAGCCCGAGGCCCCACCAGGCACTGATGTTTGCAGAGCAGCCCCCTTGTCGAGTCAATGAGCTCAGATTATTTCCCAGCCTGTCATGAAGGATGAAAATACTCCTCCAGTGCCTGGGTTGAGGGAGGGTTGGACTATCTGGCAATGCTTGAGAGGTGATAGGGAAGCTGTAGGAAGGGAGCACCTGCTCAGTGTCTGTTTGCCAGGGCACTGCTCAACCATTCCCCTGTTGTGTGTGGTAATTTTTGGACAGCTGGGAGCTGGGGTGCTGGACTTCTCTCCTGGGAGCATCTCTTCCACACTGATACTTCTTTCAGGCAGAAGTTGTGTTGTTCACAGCCTGTGGCCTGCAGGGATTGAGATGACAGTATTGATTTTGTTGTTTATTAATCTCATGAGGCATCAGAGACTGACTGCAGTGAGAAAATGGGATGATGACTGGAGAGTGCTGGAGTACAGAGCATTGCTGTGTGTTTGATGATTAGCTTGATTGCTGGCCTTGGCACTGGGAAGGGATTTGACCCTCCTCTTCCTCATGCAGCCATGAGGGATGATTTGTTTGGGAAGCATTCCCTTTCTCCCTGGCCACAGATGTGGCCTGCAATCAGTGTTTGCATTCCTCCTCCAGCTGAGAGTCACTGCAGGTCCAAGGTCCAGCTCTCCTATGGCAGTTTGTGGCTTTTGAGCAGTGGTTTGTGGGGATGTTTTCTGGCTTTTGGTACCCAGGCCACTGTGCAGTGGCTGCTCCAAATTCTCTTGCTTGGGACTGACAATTGCAGGGCAATGAAATCTGCTTCCTGCCTCTCCCTTGAAATTCAGCTGATTTTCCCATTTCATGATGCTTCTTCTCAATTTGTGGCTTTTCTGTCACCATAAATCACTCCCGTGACCCTCGTGTTGCCTCTGGCCTGTAGACTCATGTCCATTGCAGTTGTTCTGTCCTTGCAGATACATTTTTCCTGCCAGTGACAGTGGGCATCACCTGCTGTTATCAAGGACTGATACAAAGAAGGAACAGGTGCAGGAGCATCCAGGATGGAGAAAGGATGCAGCCCTTTGTAAATTTTTGCGATGATTTTTTCAGATGTATCAGCCAGGGAAGGGATTTTCTCTGCCTTGGGAGCCCTGGGTACACCCAGACAGCTGTGCCAAACCCATCATCCCTCAAAGCCATGAGGAGCCAAACCCATCACACACCACACTTCTGAGCTCATGGTGAGTGCTGTGGTGCTGAGTGTGCTCCACACCACCTGCTCAGATCCTGCTCCTCACCAGCACATGCAAGATTTGTGCAATCCCAAACCTCTTGGCAGTGCCCACTTCCCTCCTTGCAGCTTCCCTGGTTGCATTTACTGCCTGGAGGCCCTGGTGTGGCTTTGATGCCCCTTGCACTTTGTTTGCCATCACTGGGAAACCACAGTCCAGGTGAGGACTCAATGATGCAGAGCAGGAGGTTGGAGCACAGAGGCTGATGGGCTCCTCCATGGTTTCAGTCCAGCCTTTCTGGCTGGTGGGTACAAGGTAAAGCTGCTTTGGGTCACATCTTCTCAGCTTTTTAAAAACATCTGTTGCCTGGTTAATGTTTTGTACGAGAGGAGCTCAGCTCCCAAATGAGGGCAAGGAGCTGTATCTTTAGCACCATGCTCTACTGGAAGTCCTGTTTGCACAGCACTCCTTTTGTGTGAAGCCTGCACTTGGGACATCTCCATGTTTCTTGCCAGAGGCTGTCCCAGCCTCTGAGCTGCCACCCCTGTGTCAAGTTCAGCCAGTCCCAGTGCATGGACTGGGGCCATGGAAGGCATCAGCAGTGGCCTGAGACATCTCATATCTTGCCCAAGCTACAACCCAGGTGTCCCTGGCTCCAAGGCTCATTCCTGCTGCCTTCCCTTTGGCTGCTGCTTCTGCAAAAGCCATCCCAAGCTTATAAATTCACCTTGCCATGGGCCAAGGTCCAGAGTACAACAGACACTGTCGAGCTCTCCCAGGCAAAGCCACTCCTGCAGCTCCAGGAATCAGCTCCAGACGTTTCCTGCTGTTATTTGTGCCTCAGCTCTGGCTGCACGGGCAGGATCCATGCTGGGGCTGTGCTGCTGGTGTGGAGCTTGTGGGGTCACCTCCCTCTGGCTCCCCGAGGGCAGCTCCTGCCCATTGTGAGCAGGGTGAGCCCACGCTGTGGCCGAAGGGCCGGGCTGCAGCTGCTGGGTGTGTGCAGGAGAGGGTCCTCATGGCTGTGGTTCCCACGGAGCAGCTGCTTGTGATGCTGTGGTGGCTCCCTTGGCAGCTGAAGCAGATATCCCCCAGGGCCAGGCCTGGGCAGGGGGAGCAGATTTTGAGAAAAGCTGCAAGCAGTTCTCGTCCCTACCTCCCTCCTCACTTCACTTGTTTTAAAATGAGCCCGGACCCAAACATCATATGGTTTAAGTTTTTCAGATTCAGATTTTGGCCTCCTTTGCCCATCCCTCGCTTAAGGACCAAGACTGGGTGATTAAGGGGAAACACCCTTGTGTCTGCTGCAGCTCTGCTTGCTCAGGCTGCAGGCAGGCCAGCAAGCAGCTGGGTGCTGGCAGGGAGGGAACGTCCCAGCCCTGGGGCAGGGTCTCCTGGATGTGGCTACCAGAGCTCTGCACCAGCCAGCCATCCTCTACTGCTCTGCTACCAAATCAAGCCAGGGCAGGGCTATAAATCTCATCTGGGTGAGCTTCCCTGAGTTTTTCTGAATCTCTCTTTCCTATGGATACTAAGACTGGCCAAAAAGCAGAATTTCCATGCTGGGAGATGCCAACACCTTGTGTGCAGCTTTCATGCTGAGCCGAGGCAAGAAGCAAAACGTGTCGGATTTTTGCCCAAATGAGCTATTCCAAGATACTTAGTTCAGATTGTATCAAAGCATATTTTATCAGTCAGAAAGCTGACAGGAAATGTTGTGCCTTTATTGACCATGCAGATCATTTCAGCCCACAGCTGTTGAACTCAGTGCCTCCTTATTAAATATTTGCATGTCACCGAGTCAGTGGTTTCCCCGCAGCCCTTTCCCCCAGGGAATTTTGCAATGACACTTCCTGGCTGGGGCTAAGGGCCCCTTTTGCACAGCAGATTGTCACCACACTGAGGGACACAACAGGTCCTGAGCCCTCCTGGTAATTTCTTCTCAGCTGCCCCTTTTTCTCCTATAACCTGCAGGATGCTGGCGATCACTGCTTGGCTCCTGCAGCCCTGATGCTCAGTGTGGGAGAGAATGGCCAGAATGAGCATTTCTAGCATGAAATATTGCCAAATGGCTCGTGCTGCAGGGTTATTCTGGTCAATCCCCCTTAGTAAATCAGCTCCTGAGCTTGAAACTGCAGCTTCCCTAACGGGGCTGATGGTGCTGATCATTTCCCATCTCACACTCACTATTTGCAGGGCTGTAAAGCTCAGTGATCGTAAAATCTCAGGGCAAGAGCAGTGGCTGCCTCTCTCAAACACATCCATCTCAAACACAACCATTATATTATTAATAGTAATCATTCCTGCAACTGTATTTGGAATATGCAGTGAACAAAGTGCAGCCTCAGGAACAGAATCCAATAGACAAAAGTTATTCACGTGTGCCAAGGAGATGCTTAAAAATAAAGCTGGCTGGAGATGAATAGATGTTTTGTTGTAAATCCACAGTTACTTTGGGGAGGTCAGGGCTCGGATCAAATACTGGACCTCTTACCTCACAGGAGGATTTCAGGAGTCCTGTGGAGCAGTTGGATCTGCACACCTGGAGGGGAAGGAGCCACGTACTTACTTACTTACTCATGAGCATGACAGCATCTGCCTACAGTAACTCTCATTCTTCTTGTTCCTGATGAAACCTGTGTAAAGGTCAGCAAGAAAACACATAAATACCTGAGCATGTCTTCATTTCTTTCTAAAGTGTCATTTCAAGACGTCCTGTAATAACCGAGCCACTGGAAATACTCAGTGCTACTTTTGTTCAAATTGAAAGTACCTGGTTTTCAGTTTCTGTGACCCTCTTCCTCTCTCTGGGGTGGGTTTTATCAGTGCTATTTAAAAGTGAAGAATCATATCAAGAAAATAAGTTTCGGACCAGAGACTGAAATCCCTGGTCGGGTGAAAAAAGTAGCAATTTGCATTAGACTGCTTAAAGATAAATATTTGGAGTGAGGCAGGAGGCAAAGGGAAGTGGGTGGCCAGGGGCCGTCAGGCTCTGGACCTCATGTCTGAGCCAGGAGTGTCCTGAGGTGTGCTGGCTTGCTTAAATGGTCTTAAATCGCATTATCACCAGCACTGCATGTTTAATGTCAGCCCTGTGAGGGCACATTCCAGCATCTGAGCCCAAAAGATAAGAGTCTGGGTTTAGAGAGCGTCTGTTTGTAATTTTAGATTTGCACACTGGCATCATCTTAGAAGAAGGAGAGGTTGTGTCGTGGACTTGGTCTGGCGTGTTGAAAGGCACAGTGCTGTGGGTGTTTGCCTTCCAGCCACGGGCCGGCACCGCCAGAGATGGGAACTCCGATTGGGAGGACAGCCTGGAGAAAAGAAGTGGATTGCAAAAGAGAAAAACAAAATACAAATATTTATAAGTCATAATTGCATCTTAGATTTGGGTCTGGATCCAGTGGAGGCTGAGTCATCCTCACCAGTTCACCCGGGGCTGGAGCCAGGTCCCCACTCCCCCGGGGTGTGCTCCCCTCCGGCAGCACTCCAGGCCTGCAGAGTGGGAACTCCTGGGATAGGGAGGGACAGGGGAGTGTCCCCGTGTCCCTGTGCACCGCAGCAGGGAGGTGTGGGGCTCCCCAGGCATTGGTGAGACCCCCTTTTTCCCCTGTGTTACACCGCATGGGTGAGCAGAGCAGTACCCGGGACTGCCCCACACCACAGCGTTAATTCCGTCATCCCGCATCGGATAAAGAATCCTTCCCTCCACATCCCCACGGCAGCTGAATAGCAGCGGGGATGGGGCTAAGAATTAACAGCCCCTAAGCTTCGGAACAAACCAGGCTGCGGTTGGATGCTCCGGCACGGAGCAGGCAGGGCTGGCCCCCCCAGACCACACACGCCACGGGTGTCCGGGGAGCCCGGCCGGCCTCGCCCAGCCCTGGGAGGGAACCGACAGGGAAAGCGTCTCCTGCCCGGCTGGAGGGACCTTATCGGCGTCAGCTCCTCCCAGGGAAGGGCCCCTCACAATGCGCTGGCCACGGGTGATGGATCGGCGCGTGCATGACTCCTTGTTCCTGGTGACTCATGGATTCGCTGGCCTTCGCCAGTGTCATGGGAAATATTTT
>VYXD01002855.1:0-46866 GCA_013397195.1 Hylia prasina
AGTGAGAATTTAGGATATACACTGACAAGACATTGTGAACAGAAAGAAAGAAATGTTTTTGTCTTGGTTTGTTTTTTTTTTTTCTCATGAATACTGTTGTTTCAATTGTGTAACTGCAGTTGTCTATGGGCCACATATCTCAGTCTGCAATTGCAGAGCAGAGATTATTTGATTCAGATTTTCCCCCCCTCTTTTCCTTTAAAGCAGTCTATGGAATCCACCCGGAATTTAACACCTCTGTGGTTATGCCATCATTCTGCAGTCTGTGCCTTAAACTCACTGGTGTTTTTGAGATACTGGATTGTGTAAACCGGAACCGGTCGGAACCGGTCGGAACCGGTCTGAACCGGCTTGAACCGGTGTGAACCGGTCTGAACCGGTCGGAACCGGTCAGAACCGGTCGGAACCGAGAAGCAATGTATGAAGAAGATAAATGTTCTTTGTCCATTTTGATTTCATTCTGTAGCAGAGCAGTTTGTCTGTGGTCCTAGCCGAGCTGTCAGCTTGCTTTGAGTCTTTTTCTTACATGCCTGCTACTGATTGAGACAGGGGGTCAGCACCATGTCTCCTCAGGGGCAAGACACCCGAGCAATCTCCCATTTGGACATGAACTGGCAGTAGCCTGGGGTTTTGTAGCTCAAGGAAGGAGCTGTGCATTTAATCCTTTTTCTTCGGGTGAATGTGGGGATGTTATATACAGTTGCCCTTCTGCCCTTCTTCAAAAAGTTGTTGAGCAGCTCTGCTGAGAGATGCAAACATATATCAGAGTCACAGTCACTGCATTATATTAAAAGGTACATTTTTATCTCAGGATTTGAAGAGTGAGAAGAGTAGACTGTCAGGGCTCAGCAGCTATGAGGCACCAGCAGGAGCCCTTGCCACCTTGACCAACTTCAAAACCCCACAAATTCTCTCTTCTTTCAGGAAAAGGCAGCTGCCTTTCTGGCTCAGTGGGGCAGCTTTCACTATCGCAAGGTTTCCTCTGTCATCAAAATGCACCAACGTGTGCCCCTTTCTGGCCGGCAGCAGGGTGACGCAGGTGGGATTTGCTTTTGGTTACTGGCATCAGCAGGGACTTTGGGCAGGGCTGAGGGCTGGAGCCCAAAGCATGTTCAGTGGTCAGCCTTAAACTGGCAACGTGCACCTTTGCATGCAGCCATTGCCTCCAATGTGGTGTGCCACTGTCAAAATGAAAAATAGCTGTAGTGCTTCTTGGTGGTGACAACCTGCCCTGTCTTCTGCCTCCCTTAATAAGGTGTTGAGAGACAAGGAAAAGAATGATTTTTTGAAGCTGGTAAAAAGTTTTACAAAAATTAATAATTATAGCTGTTGGGATGATGTCTGCCTTGCTAATTCCATCTCTGAAAAATCAGAAGACATATTAAAAAGTAATTGCTCTGATAGAAGTAGGTTATCTGTGACTGAGGACTCTGACTGCCATATAGCCTGCAATGTACTATCTTATTTCCTTCCACAAAAAAGCTGTGGATGAGCTCTCCACCTCTGTGGCAGGATCCTCATTTTTCTTCAGTATCAAGGGAGTGGGGATGCCTCTGGTTGGAGGTCTCTAAACTGAAGCACCTTAAGGGGCACGAATTTTAGAGGACATTTAGCTGGCATTTTCGGAAAATTCAACTGCTGGATGTTTTCAGGACATCTCAAAGTAGGGACTCGCTTTATGAGATTTTTACTTCCAGTCCTACTTTGCCTTGCTCTTCCATTTGTAAATAAGAACACTAATACTCTTATCAGCAGGGGGATTTAGCAAAGATAAACAGATTTGGTTTTAATTCCTTCAGAAATCATGCCAGAAGTACAGAAAATAAACAGGAAGTATTTGGATACTTAGTACAGAAGCAAACCAGGATTTAACAGGCACCACAGAGACTCTGGGGGACAGATTACTGCTTGGAAGACGGATATGGAAGGGCACAGCTGATTTAGGAAACCAAGCAGAGAAAATGGGGGTTAAATTTTGCGACAAATACCAGGAAAGGCTGTTCTTCATCTGACATTCGTAAGGAAGCAAGAGGAAGATTTATTGAATGACTTTGGAGACAGATAAAGAGGAAAGAGAGGAGGGTGTCAAGAGGAGGGCTGTTACAGCCCACTTGGTGGGAAGGGAGATGTTCAGGAAGGTGCTGCCCAAGCAGCTGCTGAGCAGTCACCCACTGGGAGTGAAGAGCACCTGCCCCTTGCCCAGGAGGGGCACAGGCTTGGCATCAGCAGAACAGGCTGCTCTGGAGCCAGCAGCCCAATGGTGCTAAGGGCAAAGTGTTCCCCACAGGGAGGTATCCTCTGGTGTTCACAGCTTGGTGAAGTTTTGGATGGAGAAATGCAGCCAGCTGGAGAGCTGTGTTTCTGGTAATGTACTAGATGGGGGAGTTCAGAGGTGGTCTGCAGGAATGACAGCTTATGCAGCAAAGCTCTCCCCTGAACACAAGGGTTTGGAGTTGCTGAATTGGGATTTTGGCAGCTGTGAGGACATGATAAGTCATCTGCTCCATGTTAAATTCTGTTAAAATGCTGAGCATCAACTGCCCTTCACGTCCTCTGGAAATAAAGCAAGAAAAACCTGGGCTAATTGGCAGCAATGCACATCTATTGCCAGGACAATCATTTCTGACTGTAAATACTGATCTGCACTTAAAGAAGTTGCCAGGAGAAGATATTACACCAGAGGCTCAGCAGAGTAAGGCCTGTCAGGAAACATTCACACAGGCCAAGGGTGGACCAGAAACCACCTACAGTTCTTCACAGACCCATGTTTCCATCATGACAAGAAAATGACAGACTTTTTTAAGAACCTCAGGAAGAACAATAGTGTCCCACTTGGAGACCATACATAAAATAAAATCTGGCTGCTTGGAGTAAGATAAACAGTGGAGATGTGCCATTTGCTAGGCTGTCCACACTTAGGGAGTTACAAAACACATTGTCACAAGTGAAGGAGGGGGCACACTTTACATACGTTGCTCTTTGCTAGGATGCCAGGGAGCAGGCTGAACCTGCAATCACACAAAGACAAAACAAAACACAGTAGATGAGGGCTAATGCTAGAGACATTCAGCCTGAAAGGTTCTAATTTTTAAGAGCAAGTGGCTTTTTTTTTTTTCCCCTTAAATTGTGGAATAATTTAGCAGGGAAAGTGCCAGAGCCTTTCCATCAAGGGTTTGTGTAAAAGACACATCATGGTCCTTTAGCTGGTTACCTAAAGGCTGTGCTGTATGATTGTGTGGTCCAGTTTAGTCAGGGGGTCACACTTCAAAGCCATTTGTGCTGTTACTGTGACTAAAGCATGACACAAACATGAAGATGTCTGCCCTGCTGCTGGAGGTCTATGCAGAGAGCAGATGCCTGGCATTCCAAAGTGAACAGAGAAGATCAAGATGTCCCATTCAAAAGAATTGTACTGGTGTTAATTTCGCAGTCCTTCCAGGGCTTTTGAAACCAGGGATTGACAGAGGAGTCAAGAGAGGTGGCTGCTAGCCCACTAAGGAGCTTGTGAAGCTCCCAGATGTGTCCTGGTTATCAAAGAAACTTTGTGGGCTGTTTCTGTGGGGCTCCTGTGGCTTTGGCTGTTTCAGCTGGCTGTCTTTCCCTGCCAAAACTCTTCTTAATTTTTGAGCAAGAAAAAACTCTCCATCTGAGGGAGGTCAAGAGAGCAACAAGTTTATGAAAAGGGCAGGACTCAAATTAATCAATGTGGGTGGGATGGAGATGGTGAGGTGCAGTTGTCTTTCACATTTAGTCACCCATGTTAATCTGTCCTAATTGCATTAGAGAGAACGAACAGGCAGCAGAGCTGATGTTTGCTGAGGCTGATATTTGTAACAGCTCTGGGCATCTGCTGGGGGATTTCACCAGGTCAGCTGCACTGAGGGCAAAGATGCCTATCCCAAGTGAAGGCAGACACTGCCTGTACATGTGTACATGTGTCTGTACTGGGATCATCTGACAGGGATGTAAACATATGCATGCATAAATGCTCTCAGGAAAGACAGCTTAAAAGTTTGATGAATATAATGCCTCCTCACACCAAACTTAGGTGAGACCCAGACTTTGCATGTTGAAAAACAAGCTCTTAATTTCTCACTTGCTCCTCTTTTGCTTTGAATGTGATGTTTTCCCAGCAAGTAACATTTATCCTGTTCCCCACAGTGTGCTGGCTCTTTCAGTCTGTTCTTCTCTGGAAAAGCTTTTGAACAATGAATTTTTGTCATTGAAGCTTCAGTGCAGGTCAAAGTCTGAGTCTCACTAAGGACAAACTTTCCCGAGGCAAGGTGGGCAAGATCTGGAAGCTGAACGTCACCTAGAATTGATGGTTTTGGCATTTCAGTCCATTTAAACTCATCAATATATTTCTAACTCCATGGTTTTGCTATGTGCAAATCACCAGCAATGGGGAGGTAAACATCCCCATCTGAAGCCTCCTCGTGGCATTGGTGTACCTGATGTGTGTCACCTGTGCATGGAGGTGACAGTGTGTTTTAATGATGTCTCCAAGCCCTTTTGGCCCATGCACGCCTGTGGTGGTATCCATGGGTGGGGAAGAGTGGAGAAGAGCAGCATGGGAGTGCAGAGACCTTGTGTGCATATTCCGTTGAGCCAGCAGCTGCAAGGAGTTTGCATTTTTTAACAACACCCTCATTACCTGCCCCCCCGGTCTTGCTTTCCTGGTTTGTTTTCTGTCTTTAGTCATGGCAGTGGTGAAGGCAGGGAGCTGCCCCTCAGCAGAGCACTGAGCTGGGTACAAAATGTGGCATGTAATGAAACCTGCCAGGTAAAGGGCTTGTCCTGGTCTCATCTTCCTCTCATCCTTCCTCCTTCTCATCCTTTTTCCCAGTCACCTTTCCAGTCCACCCAGTGGTTCCACAAAAAGCAACAGCCTTTTTTTTCTGCAGGTTGAAATCCCCATCACCACGGCTGTAGCAGCCTGCACAGAATACAGCCATGGAAAACTTCTTTTTAAGGTACATCCTCCCTCTCCACAGGGCAGTTGAGAAAGCAGGGGACCTGCATTCATCACCTCTTCCTTGTGCTGTAAAACTGGCCCTGTTTTAAGGTATCACAAATTTTGGCTGGCCTGAGTGTGGGGAAAGCAGGATGCAGGATGCTGTCAGTGCTACTGCCCAATGAAGGGAGAAGCAAACCTTGGTTTGCTCTGGGTGGGATGTTGCAGGCTGCTGAGGGTCTGGGGCTCTTCATCCTAATAGATTCATTGGTTGTCACGTGGCTTTCAAGGTTATTCAGGTTTTTTTTAAAAGAAATCCCCCCACTTTTCTCCACTTAACTGTTGGACTTTCCTTCTGCCACTGGATTTAGAAAAAACATAGTATGCCAGGCCTCATCCCATGTGAAGCACTAAATGAGATTTAATGATTAACATCTATTTCCAAGCCACCAAAAAGGTCCTGACACTCTTCCTGATGTTAGGTGCTAAGCAATAGGCACTGAGCTGTCTGTACTTGCCTTGCACGTGCTGATTAGTCTCACTCGTGTTGCTGGGAGTTGTGGTGGCCATCCCCAGACACCTGCTCTGTTTGGTGCCACTTCCCCAGAGATGAGGGCTTGGGACCACTTTCCAAAGTATCACTGTGCTGGTACAGGTTGAACCTTAAGGGCAGAGCATCCTGAGGAAGCATGGGCACCAACTGGTGCAGCTCAGTGAGCAGCCAAACTCACCTCCATAGCATGGAGAAGTGCTTTTAATTTAAATACACAGGCACTTTAAAGTCAGGGGAGCAATCTCAGAGTGTGACCCAGCCTGCCTGGGCTTTAACACACCAAATTGAAGAGAGCAGCACAGGTCCCAGTTGCAACAGGGGCAATTTAGAGAGGAATTTCTCTAAAGAGAGAGGTAGCCCTGGGCAGCAGAAACCTCTTGTATTCTTTTGGTGCTTTTTGCAGGATTTCAGTGGCATTAAATCCCTCTGAGTCTGCAGGTATGCTTTTTCTCCCGAGGTAATGCTGTTGGGTGGAAGATTGCTTATAAAATGTCCATCTGTTGAGAGTACAATCTCTGGAGTTGACTTTTGTTTGTTAATTTTGTTGATGTATTTATTTAGCATTAAGGTGTAGAAAATATATATTTACAAGAAAGCAGCCAAGATAGTCAGTAAAAGCCTTGATGGTCTCTCTCAGTTTTGAACACGAAGTGTTGTTCTCTGCACTGCAAAGCCAACCCAAATCAGCACAAACAATCGTTAAGCATTAGCGAAGGCTGTGAATGCCAATAGTCCTAATATTAAGCCTTCTGGCGCTCTCCCTGGAATTGTCTGACTCGATTGCATCCTTTTACACTTGCAATCTGCTTTGTGCTATCAGCAGATAGGCTGGCAGATGTTTAAATTCTCATTTAGAAAAATCTGAGAGCGCTTGGTTTGGGATGTTTTGGGTTTTTCTCTGGCTTTTTTTCTTGTTCTGACAAAGTGTTATGGTTCCCAGAGGGCAGCCTGGGGTAGGGCTTGATCTCCCTTGGGGCTGAACAGCAACAGCTTGCTTTTGGGCTGGTGTAGTCCACAGCAGGAACAGCTGAGAGGAAGGAAGAACCTTGTTAGGTGTGGGAGACATCAGCGTGCTGCTCCCACCTCCACCTCATCCTCTGTCCCTGTCCCTTACTGGATTTGTTTTCCAAGGAGACGTAGAAGGAGATGCCAGCATTCCACAGCCCAGAGAGGCAGAAGCCTTTTTGCAGGATTTTGTGGCACAAGGAGACAGCATGAGGAACATGGGAGAAGCTAGGTCTCATGGAGGTGGGGTTTGGGCTAAGTACAAGGATAAACTTAAATCTTCCTTGGGACGCTGAGGGGAAGAGAAGTTGTTCTGCTAACATGAACAGGGAGGTTCCTCCTCCTCAAACTATTGCACTCCTCCTTCTCCTGACACAAACCACAGGGGAACAGGGAGAGCCCCTCTTCCTACCATACCCTCCTGCTGCCATTTGTGCAACCCTGACCCTCGGGGCCACATCCCAGTGCCTCGGGAGTCGCTACCTGAGTGAACAGGGCTCTTCCCGAGGCTCCCACCCTCCTCCCCATCACCTCTGCCTTGCCTGAATGAAAGGCTCTTTGCTGGAGACACCTGGCAGCACTGGGCCCTGCGGTTGCCTGTCAGTCTCATGGAAGATTCCCCTGTGCAAACTCTCCCGGCTGCCCGAGGTGAGAAGCTGCTGCCGCCAGCGGCGCTGCTCGGCGCCTGCGATTTCGGCATCCACAGGTGTGAGACGCCGCCGGGGATGCCAGCTACTGACACAGCCTGTGGTGGCATTAAACACTAATTCATTTACTCCATTTAACTACGGGCAAGGCATTTCCAGAGGATTTAAAATGTGCAGGGACATGAATTCCCCCTCCTGAATGCTTATGTGTAAGTCTCTCATTTGCACAACGGTGAAGGTGTCAGGAGGTTTCCTGCAGGATTTGGCTGGGATGCCAACCCTGAGGGCAGCTTTTGCATCCTTAGGTCTGCTATGTGGGAAGGATCTTCAGATGCTGGCAACCTTCATACAAACACTGTCTGCCAAACTACTGGATTTGGGAGATTTTGTCCTGAGGGAATATTTTCTAATTTTTTGGTCGTGGCTCCACGAGATAATGAACTGTAACCACATCCTGGCATATCTATCTGGGTACAAGTCATTAACCTAGTGAGAGGAAAATAATTTTCCCAGCAAAGTTTTGGTGCTGCTTTACACAACTAAATTCTATAAGGGAACAAAACCTGACAACATCATTTTTGTCTGCAATGACCCACAGCTGTGGTGCTGACTGCCTCCTGAGAGAGGGCTGCACACATCCCCAGTCGAGGAGCGCCATCACACGTGCCTAAGCCGTGCTCAGGGACTGGAGGGATGTTTGGTGAGCATATTTCCTCTGTGGAAGACACTTTTTTGGAGGAGGCTGGGAAGCCACAAGGTACAGATACATCCCAGTTGATGGCACATCCTTTGACCTGCTTTCCATCAACATGTGATAGCCATCCTCCCTCATTCCTTCAGTTCTGTGCACGGGGGTAGGCTTGGCCTAGGGGCTGGTCCCCGTGTGCCTGGTGGGAAGGAGAACTGCTGGGTGGTTTGGGGCAGTTTGGTTTAATCTCATCTGCCAAAAACATTCTCAAGGGAGTCTGAGGAGACAGAGGAATGCCAGGCTTGCCTAATGGCTGCACTGCCAGGGAGACACATGCTAAAATTCCTCAGGCCAATGTAGGAAGCCTAGGAGACCCAAAGGGCGTTTTGGTAGATGCTCTGAAGTGCTCCAGGAACAAAGGTAGGACCACCAGTTGAACAGCAGGCTCATGACTCCAAAATACAACCTCAACATGCTCTTTTCAGGCAGCCCACAAATCTCTTGCTTCCTCACCTGGCTCTGCAAGGGACCAGACCAAAACACTGGAAAAGTGGCTACTGCATGTTTCTCCCACCTCCCTTCCCATCTCCTCTTGGCTTTGTTGGGAAAGAGGGGTGCTGGTGGTATTCTCCCTGCCACAGTTGAGCCTCCAGCTGTGTGGGCAGGTGTGGGGGCTGCACACCTGCCACCATACCTAGAGGCCAAGTTTGTTCCTTGCAGCATCTGTTGGGGAGGAAATTGCTCCTGCCACAGAAAGGGTCTTAATAAAGAAGGGGCAAAGGGGCATTATGTCACTGCTGTCTCCCCTCTGAGGAAGCAGAGATCTCAGAAGCACCACCAAACGCTTCTAGGGAACTTAATCCCCTACTCAGAGGCGCAGAAGACAGTGACTGGACCAAGCCCTGCTGGATAGGCTAGGATAAAGCTGCTTACATGCCCTGAGGGGGAAACTCCTTTCCCTTTTCCAGGTGACAGGTTTATGACATGTGGCTGAAGGATGCTCAGGTTCTCAGAAGTCGCAAACATCCCTCAGTGCCAATAGCTGCCAAATTATGTGTACTGTCTCTGGGTGTGACTGCATGTGCAGTCACACATATATAGTGCATATATATATGCAGATTTATATGCACACACTTATGCATGTGTATGGCATGTGCACCCAAAGCTTTTATCAGTGAACAGGGTCTGACTCAGTGGCACAGAGATGTCACGTTTCTCACTATCCCTGGCTCCCTCCCTCTCTCCCTCCTGGGGGCTTTAGGGGGGTCTCCTCTGGTGTGTGGGTGCAGGGGCTCAGCAGCACAGCCTTTGGCACCAGCTGCTTCAAGTGGTGCTGCTGTGAGTCAGCACAGGTGGCAGATGATTCATCTCCTGCATCACTGTGATGCTCATCTGCACAGTCTCAGGTTAGAGGTGTTTGTTTCTATATTTTTCTTTTTTTTTTCAAGGGCAAGATGATTAATCTCCTTGTGCTGGTACTTCAAAAGCTTCAGTCCCAGGGGCACTGTCTTATGTGGTTGGTCTTCTAAAGAAAACTGTGCTACCACTTCCCTTCCTCTGAGCTGAGCTGCATTGTCTGGGTTCTTGCACTTTTCTCCTTCCTTTCATGTTGACTTATAGTTGTGTTTTTGTAGCATCCAGATAGCATTAGCTCTCCAGGAGTGATAATTTTCCCTGCCACCTCATCCTTAATAATTTAGGAGGGCAGTGATTACCACAGCATCCTCCAGTCTCACTCCTTCAGGACTTGGTCTAAAGGTGGTAAAATGGTTTGGCTGAAAATGTCCTACACTACCAGAAAAATCTCCCCAGCTGCCTCTCCCTGGATTGAGTGAGCATGTGCCTCCTGAAGGAAACCAAAATGCTCACCCAGCGTGGAAAAACACATATTCAGATTTTAGCAGCACAGAGGTGAAACTCTTTCATCTGCCAGCAATGTCAGATATTGGTCCTCAGTTGTAATTGCTGGCTCCTGAAGTGGAGAGAAAGAGCTGCTGGAGGTAATCAGAGTTGCAGGCATGAGGGCTTTAAATTGGGTGTTTGCAAGCACCAGCTGGAGATGGACAGGAGGACATCAAAGAGCCATGAGATTGGTCCAGACAGCAAGAGAACTTTCAAAGTACAGATATATCCAGAGGAATGAAATACCCTTCCTTCCAGGAAGAAAATATCCCCATGGATGTGGATAAGAGGGACAATGAAGGAGAAGGGGGAAGGTCGAGTCCCTGGCATGGATGCAGCAGAGACCACGTGGGTTTCTGGCTTTGATTTTGATTTTAGTGTTTCTTGAAAAATAGTAATAGTTTCTCAGAGTACTCTGGCAGGTGTGAAATATGTCCTCACCACAGATATGTTTTCACTGCTTGTGGTGTTCCCTCTGTAGTGGGCTGTAAAAAGTCTGCCTTTCTAATTGAATTTGTGTGTAGATGGAGAAGGTGTAATCTAAGATAATTAATGCTAATTAATTATTGCATGGTCAAATGAGCAGGAAATGCATATAGAAGCTTGAAAAAAATTAATTATATGAAAATAGGATAATTGCTTGTGTGTTCAGATACATATTTATCTGAGCAAGCATATACTCAGCATTTTAAAAAGGGTTACTGTAGGACAAAAAAAAAAGCTGCGAAGAGAACACATTTCCTAAAAGACTCCCTACTGCATATTAAGAAAACCCCAAAGCTAGCAAAAAATAGATGAAGTTAAGAAGAGGCTAGTTTCAGTGTCACTTGCTTTTGAAAGAGAAAACATCGACATCACACAGCCTACTGCACTCTCACCATACAAATACACCTGGCCTCTTAATGTAGCCATTGTTAAACAAACAAACAAAAAACAGAAAAGGCTAAATTTTGGTAATTTTTCTCAGAGTGTGCAGTGCTTTGTTTTGTAAGGAACTACAGTGAGGCTGGAGAAAACAAGGTGAGAAGGCTGAGGGGTGAGTGGCTGAGACCCATAGGATGGGAGAGTGCAGAGGCAAACTGATGGTTTTTACATCTGCCACAACTTGGCCCAAATACCCATTACAGCTGCTGCAGACAGAAGCTGGTTTCCTGACAAATACAAAAATACTTGCTTAGAAAGTCTCCAGAGCTATCAGGATCCAGGTTTTCTTCCCATATGTTTTTTTCCCTGTCAGCTCCCTGACTGTGGTGCATGATGAAATGCTCCACCTTAGGAGCCAAGTCTGGGCTCTGAGCTGGTGGAGGCAGGAGGAGATGGTGGCTGCAGCCTGGGAGACTGGGGTTCCTTAGAGGGACCTCTGGGGTTCCCCTCCCTTCCTCCACTGGCTCTTGTGTGTAGGTAGTATAATGCTAAGCTGTACTGCTAAGCAGGTGCACCACCTCTTTCTTTTACACGGAGATGTGTACTGGTGGGATGTGTAGGATGGTTAGTGATGGAAAATGTGTCCAGGGAGCATGAGATGGACTCCTGGGAGAGAGATTTAAAATGTAAACCTTTAAAACCAAAATTCCTCACTTTCTCCCCCCTTCTCATCCAAAGATTTTGATTTTAGATGGTTTATTGAAAAAGCAAGCTTGCCAAAGGTTTGCAAAAAGTTGTTTGGTGGGAAATCTAATCTAATCCTAGAAGTGTGTTTGATTCAGAAATTCATCCTAACCCTTGTCTGAAGACTTGCAGTGCTCAGGTATGTGTTTATCTGCTTACACCTTTCCTCTGAGAAGAAAGTGGTGGGAAGATGGCCAGAGCTTGGACCTTCCTCCACAGAAGAGCACCACAGTTTGCTGTTGGTGCACCTTAGTACCAATTTTCTATCATCTTTGGAGAAGAAGAAAGAAAGATGGAGGAGCTATCCCTGGAAACGGATTGTGGGCTCAGCATTTTCTGGGACCTGCTCTTGTCCAGAGGGCTGGAGGAGGAGCTCAGTGCTGCCTAAATTGAGCCTAAAAGCTCAATTAAGTCCTCAAAAATATCTACCAGCTAAATTCTCATCTCCAAAAGGCTGCAGCAACACTGGTTTAGAATTCATCAAATATTTTATCCAGGCACAGGCATCAGGTTGGCTTCCAGGAAGTAGGTGGATGAAAGTGTGAGGGGGAGTGTGTGATTTGCATTAAATTAGAAATAATCAGTTAAACCAATAGTGCTTCCAGGGAGCCCCAACAGACCATATCCAGTAATTGATTTTTTGGGAGCCCCGCAGATAAAGCTTTTCTTTTTTTTTATAATGGATCTGTCCCCTGATGATTAACTAAGTAATTCCTCCAGCAATTACATCCTCTCTGAAATGACAGTTTCATGGCTTAGAAGTTACTGGGAGCTGCTCTGATCACCGAGCCTGTGCAGTTTACACCGCTGGGGCAGTCCCACCTCATCCCTCCAACATCCCCATCCCTCTCAGCTTCGTCTGTCTCCACACCTTGAGCCCCATGCTCTATCCTCTGTGCTGCCCACTTGCACGTGGGAACTTCATTGCAACACTGTAAATATGACACAGAGATAGCAAACAGCTCCCACCCTGGCCCTGGCACAAGGGCTGTGCCTGATCCCTCGTAGGATGCTGACGCCTGCAGGGCAGGAAGAGAGGCGTTGGCAGATGCAGGGGTGGCTGCAGAGTGCAGGAATTGGGGCACAGGCATCTCGTTTCTCGCCTGGAACCTCGGCATTTGGTGACACTGGGGACACAGTGGTGCTGGGCAGTAGCTCGGGCAGGAGTGACTTGTCCTCTCTCAGCAGCCGTGAGCGTTTGCAGTTGGAGGTGTCACCGCTCATGGAGGAGGGCTCTCCATCGGCGTGCGGGGCCAAATGTGACACAGAGTGTCTGGATGTCAGTGTTGTGCTCTGAGATGCATTTTGGGCATGCCTAGGACATAACAGACATATTTTTTGGTATTCCAGTCTATTATATTTAAAAGTGCCTCCTTAACTCTAATAGTAGAGCGTGATTAACCACTTTCACCTTTGAGTGGGAGCTGCACAGGCACGTCTTTTCCCAGAAGAAAGCTGTAAACTTGAGGGCGTGTGAGGGAGACAAGCCCCTGTGGCCACTGGCCAACAGCGAATGATTACAAACCAGCAGGGCATTCACTTCCTTCAGCTTCATATAAACCGGATAATTATCCTTTGGCTTTGGTATCATCAGTGCAGTGTTGGCTTGTCAAGTTGGCAGGAGCCTGTTCAGTCTAAGCAACAGGAAGTTTCCTCTGTGAATACTTAAAACTTTAATAATTATTTATTGAATAAGTAGGATGAGAGCCAGGACATAGCAGAAATGTGAGGAGTTTCCCAGGTGACTTTCCAAAGTCTTTGAGATACTAGCAGGTCCAGCTCTAAAGTTATTAAAAGGAAAGAAAATCCTCTCTAAAGAGCTTTTGGCTATCCTTCTTGCTCTCTTTCCCTCCCTCATATATCTGGCCAAATCTCTTCAATCTGCCTTTATTTAGTGAAGTTAAGGAAACTTTTTTTAATAAACTGAGTCCTTCCTGAGTGATCTTGGTGGAAGAGATAGAAGAAGAGAATACAAATCACAGCACCATATTTATCCCTGACAATGGGAACTGTTGCTGCTAGTCATGAGACAAACAGATAAGTCCAGTAATTATAGATAAGTGCTTTTGTTTGATCTGTGTAACAATTTCTGCATTTTCAGGTAATTTCCCTTAGGCGTTCACAGGCAGGTGGGAAGCTGTTCTTATACAGTCTGTATTTTAATCTATTTTCAATTTACTTCTTTACAAGCAGACAAACAACTTTCTTCCATTTTTAGGACTACGTCTTTTCCTGAGACTGTATATGAGCTGAAGTTATGACAGGTTTTTAATATTACACTTTCTGACTTCTGCCCTTTTCTCCAAGTAAGTCAACAAATAAAATAAAATACCCAGTTGCTTCACTCTTGATTTTTCCCAGTAAAAAGAACTTCAAAGTGCCCTGGCATGTTGAAAAGCTACCTTACAATACAGAAGCCAAAAGCCCTGGTGAAGATTTGTTTTAAGCCTGCTAGAAGTTACAAAAACTTCTCCAGAGAAGTGAGAGTGGTGTGTGAATTACTCAAAGCATTCATTTTCCTAGCCTTCAGATTCCTCTGAAAGCCCACTGGGCTGTTTTCCAGAGGTATAAACAGACACAGAGGCGCTTTGCTAAATCGCATTTGCATGCTCACACGCCGTCAGAACTTCGGGGCTGCTGATGCACTCCCCTGGCCAGGAGGTTCAAAAGCAGACATGAGCTGAAGCCAGCTCCATCACGGAGTGATGAAGCCAAGCATTTGCTGTCCCACCTTCAGCTCCCTGAAACAAAGCCAAAGTGATGGAGCAGGCTGGGGAGTTAGCAGGATGGCTCATGCAGGTGTTTAGAATGCGCTTGCCTGTCTGAAATCACCCCACTCTGTTGGTGGCTTTAGGTGATTGTGAGAAATTTCTGCTAAGTTTCACCTTTCCCTAAGGAAGGGTGTATTTTTGATGTCTGAAGTGAATGCAATATTAGGTTGCTTGTCAGTTTGACTGGCAGTTGTTTTTTTAGTGGTGAAAGAGCAGCAATTTGAGAAGACCTAAAGCAAACTAGGTATGTTGAGCTTTGCATCTTGCTCCTCTTCCACTCTTTCTGGTCCCAAGAGCAGTAGCCTTGCTCCAGTACAACAGCATTCACCTCTCCTACCTCGAGGCTCAGTTTGACCCTAACAGCAACCCCAAAAGGAGTGGCCAGTGGGTCTGGCTGAAGAAGAGAGTAGGTAGGTGTCTTCCTTTTGGGTTTTTTTTGTGTCCAACTGAATGCTGATGTTGGGTGGACTGAATGGCAATGCAGAAAGGCAATGAGAGTGTGGCCCAGCAATCATAGAATCATAGAATGGTTTGGACTGGAGGTGAATGTAAAGACCCTCCAGTTCCAACCCTGCTGCCATGGGCAGAGACACCTTCCACTAGACCAGGCTGCTCAACACCCTGTCCAACATGAACTTGAACGCTTCCAGGAATGGGGAAGAAATTTGCCTGCTCTGAGCAGTACCTTGTGACCTTGTGGCAGCCGCCTCCTGACTTTGGCAGTGCAAGACCTCCTGTGGTCAAAGGAAACATCCCCCGTGGCAGTGCTGTGACCAGAAGCCACATCTGAATGGATTCCAGCTTAGCTTCTTGCAATGAAGCTTCAAGGATGTTTCAATGAAGTTTCTGGAGTCTGATGAGCACTAGCGTTTCTTAAGCATCTTGTCTGTATTTGAGTTACTGCCACCACCTTAATGAAAATGCTGATGTTGAACTAGATGAAGAAATGTCAGTATAAGGAAAATGGAGAAGGAGGCTCCCATTTTGGACCAAGGAATATCTAATGGCTCATATTGGGCAGTTTGATTGTGCCTGGCAGTGAGGGAGCATGGGTGTTTAATTGTGGGCCGTGTTAGTGTCAGCTAGGTGTAGAGGGAATGAGTGTCTAATAAGTATTTGACACAGTTCACTATCAGTCATGGTAGATTAAATAACAAGACATACATTAACTCATTTAATAATTAGCTACCATCATATCAACTTGATAAAAGAGTACTATTAAGTTAGTCTGACATTGTGTTAATACAGTCTTTAATTTTTAACATAGAAGATTAAGATAAAGTGACTGTCAAGGATTGCATTGTAACACCTTTTCCAGCTATGTTGGGGTAAATATCTTTTTGACAGCATTTGACATGTAAAGCCCCATGTCTGGTATTCTTCTGAAACTTAGTATTTGTATTAATTGCTCCCTTGCCTCCCTTTCCTTTGGGAAAGAGCAAACTTGGAATGGGCACCTGGCACAGCAGAGCCAGTTTCAGGGGAGGAAAGGCGAGGAGGTGCTGAAGAGTGGTGACCGAACCATGCCGGGGAGCACAAGGAAGAAGGATGGGTGAAGGACCTGGCTCAGATCTCTTGTGGGAATCTCCATTCTACTCAAGCTCTTCATTCACCTCTCTTTGCATTACTTTATCTGTGTAAAAATAGTAATATTGATCTTTTATTTTCATGTTGTGTTGTTTGCTGTGTCACTGCTAGCGTTGCCGTACTTTGTGTGGGGTTAACCACATTTCCTGGGGTGGTTTGGGAGGCAGTGAGAGCACGAGAGCTGCTGTCCTGTGTGCTTTTCTGTTGACCACACGGAAAGTCTGGGTTTATGCTAAAGTGGCAACAAAAGTGATGTGTGGTTTGTGAGTGACTTAAGCTGGTTACACCTAGCAGATATCTTCCTCATTGTGAAACTGAGTAGGAAGTTGCATGAGAAGCAATCAGTTGGGTGATAATCATGTTGTATGAGTTTGTTATGCATATATTTAGTCTTTTATTTTGCTTCCCCTGTTGGTGCTGGGGGGGTTTGTGCTAGCAGTGCTTTTTTGAGCTCTTCAGGTAGCATCCTCCAGCAGGATTTTTGATCCATTGCCTTCACTTCTGGATTTAAAAACTATGCAGGAGAAGATTGCTGGTGGGAATCACACCCAGCAATAGGTGGGGGTGTAGCAGCCTCTGGCTCTGCTTTGTCCTCTGGCCAAAGCACTGGTGGGCACCCAGGGGAAAGCAGAGTGGGGTTTTCCAGCAAAAACTTTTCCAGTAAAGGTGCTCCATAATGGTGCTGGAGGGATTTATTTTGTAGGAGCTCATCTAAGCCTCTTTCAAACCTATGCAAGCTTTCAGCACCCAGGAGGATGTGCTGCCAGGATTGGCCAACCACTGTGCAGATGAGTTTCTTCCCCATCTCCAACACACTACCTGCTAGTTCTTTTCCATTCCTGCTTAGCTCCTGTGTTAAAATGAGTGTGACCAATCCATGTCTGTTGATGCATAACAGCTCATTGCCTTTGCTATATCACTGGACAAGTCACTGCATATTAATGTGAAGGATTTGGGGGGTTAATTTCAGTTTAAATTCAGAAACTAATTTTTTTTTTTCTGATGAAAAACTGATGGAAGACGAGTATTTGGTTTGCAAATAGATATTGACTAATTTAAATATTAATTTCTGTGTTTATTGCTGACATGAAAGACTAAGTGGCTGCACCACAGAGGGGTTGGAGAGATCTTTATGAGAGGGACTTGAATACTGTTATACCCATGCATTCCTTGTTAAACACCACAGTAATGCCAGTGGCTGATATTAAAAAAATAATGGTGGACTCAGAAAAAACAGAAGTCAGCTTAAAATCATAAGAAGGAAAGAAGTATATACTCACACATGTCTATAGAGAGACCATTTTAGTTCTCATTTACCCTTTGGTTTTTGAGCTGCTGTTTATGCTGGCAAGCTCTTTTCCTACACTCACATGCTGTATCAATACCTTTTTATTACATTGAAAATGAGGTGCACATGATGTTACTCAGCTGGAGGGCCAAGGCTTTAAGAAAAGTAAATATGACAAGATTCTTGATAGAATCATGGGAGATGACAAGCTACTGTAGCTGCTTAAAACATCTTTGCTGGTGAAACATGTTGAATAGTCAGTTGGGAGTGGGTACAGGTAATGATTCTGAAAAATCACATTAACAGTGTTCGTTCAGGAAAATGAGCTCTTGATGGGAGGTGCTAATTGTTATTAATTAAACAACTTACAGATGATATGATTAGTATTGACCCACAATATTAAAACAGTAAATTACTTACAGTGTGGGCAAGACTACAGTATGGGAAATTGAATAAGTTAATAAATCAAAATTAATGGATGTCTGGAACAATTATAGCCATTAGTGGAACTACTGTCACTTTAAATATGTAAAGGGAAGTTCATAAAACCTAATAGTGCTGGACCTAAAAAGGGACTTCTTGGACCAAAACTGAGATGCAGATTACCCCAGGTCCCATGTAATAGAGGCATCAAATGAGGGGTCACCTGTGGTCAGGAGAGGCTTTTCCTCCCTGTAGCTTTCTTAAAGTGGCTCAGAGAAACAGTTTAAGGTGTATGCGATATGCACCTCCCCAGTGAAGTCAATGAAAATTAATGACTGAAAATATCTCTCAAGACCAGGCTTTGATGTGAAGTCCTCCCTGAGATTTACAAAAAATAAATTGCACTTAATTTAATAAGCCCAAATCCTGCTCCACACTTATAAGGGCTTTTTCATAAAGTGCTTTTTTCATGAAGTGCTCTGAAACTTGGAGAATTGCTGAGGGTTTAGAAGAAAAACTAGTGCTTGTTGGCTGCTGCTGGGACACTGGGCTGCCAGTGATTCATGTTGCTTTTGCTTTCTCACCTGTGTTGGTACAGCTGCCTTGTTCCAGTTTGGAGCTGGGGCCTCGGTCCATAAACTTTCTCTCGCCCTTCACTGGCTTGAGCTGCATGACATGCTTGGTCTCAGATTGTGGAATCTCACCTATCCCTGTGAGGTTTCCATCTGTGGAAGGGAGAAGGGCTCGCACTTGTGGGATGAACTATTTCTGTCACCAAGGGCAGAGGACCCTGAGTTCAACTTCAACATGAAGCTGTGGGTCTTGGTCCCCTCTGGAAACTGGCCACTGGCTTCTGGCCTGTGGGGTTGTGAGGACACATAGGGCTACTTTTGTGGAGAGAGAGACAGGAACACACTCTGAACCCATGTCAGGGCAAAGGAGGTAGCATGCTGTGGATCTGCTCTCCCTTGTTTCTGTTAACTTACGTGAAAATGCAGGGAAAGCCTTAACACCCAATCACCAGGAAACTGAATATCTCCAGCCAAAGCTGTACTCCATTACCGAGGCAGATTTAATCAACAGGAACCCGTGCTGGAGGGCAGTGACAGATAAGCAGAGAAATTAGTCCCAGAGTCATTGTGATTAAAAACATCTGGGTGATGTCAGCCTGCCTAAAAGGCCATTTTCATGAAGAGTTTGTGAGTACTCCTAAACCCCTCATACTAATTGGCAAGAGCAAGCCTGTGCATTACCTGCCACCCTTTTTTCTGCCTCTGTGTGTGTGTGTGCATATCTGCAATATTTTTTGGTTTGAATATTCCCAGAAGTAAAATTTCCCATTTTTCAATGTTGGAAAACCAATGCCACTTAAGAATTTAGAAGGACAAATTGATGACCAGACTTCTCAGCAGATGGAAATGTTTAACAAATCTCTACATCCACTGGAAAGAGTTCCAAGGAGGTACCTTACCCAGAGACTTCAGCCAAGTCTTTATTTGTGCATGGGGAAATGTTCTTTTTTTATATTAGAGTTTTCTTTTCACTGACACCAAGCAGAAACAAAGAAGCAGTACCTCTCATCCCCACCTCCAAGGCAACAGAGCCGGCTCTGATGAATGCACTTCAGATGGAAAATGAGCAGAGTTCAGCTCTCCTTCCCGGGCTGTAGGGCAAGACTTTTGACATCAGTGCCCTTCAGTCAGAGAATATGTCCTTTTCCTTATTATTAAATAGAAAGAAGACAAATGGGTTTCTTCAGTCCAGCACTGAAGCAGGGGTTTTCCACTGGGACACTGTGAGGGTTGAGCTGAGTGCTGGGCATGGGTAGGGATGTTGAGCTGGATGCTGCTCTGGTTTTCTCCCACGTGGGAAAATGAAGCCATGGAGAAGGAGTGGATGGGCAGGGCATCAAGTGGATGGGTCTCTCATCAAGGCACCACAGTGCACAGTAAGCAGGGCAGACTGCAGACAGGCACCTGTTCTGCCTTTCTGGGGATGGGCAGCTTAGGGACATGAAGAAGGTTTCCCTGCCAGGGAAATCAGCCAGGACAGGTACAGCCACAGGATGTTTTCCCTTTCCCAAGGTCAGTAAGAGTTTTGATGAGGCAGGACTAATATGCGTAATGTCTGAAAGGGATTTTTATTATTTTTTTTATTACTCAGTTTAATTGACGTCTGGCTGGGATTTTTATTGTTTGTAGGACATGCTTTGGCCCTGCTAAACCTCACATCTTATTGGTTTAGTTTACAGTCTAGGTGAGAGTCACCCTCAATAATGTTAGCATGAGGCTGTCAAGTAAAAGAGAGCTCAGGCCTTTTTCAGATGCTCTCCTTGGTTTTTTTGTGGAATCCAGAGCAGGGGAATGGATGTTTCAATGCAAACTTGCTGCTGCTGCAAAGACTGGTGTGAGAAGGGGCAGTGAGGGTCACCAGGAGCTGTTGCAAGACATGCCATGCAGTGAAGTGTCACTGACATCTCCATTAATGAGCTGCTGCAGGAAATAGTAATTGCACTAAAATTAACCCAGGGTATTATTTAAGCATTTTATGAGACTGATCTGATCTGCTTTTGCTGGTGTTTATAACATAACCATAGGTAGGTGGGTTATTTTTGCATGCTACAAAACTCAAACTCTGTGAACATGTTACATTAGAGATTGAGTTTTCTCTGTGTAAGCATCTCCCTGGAGCAGAGAGGGCTTGCCTTTTCTTTCCTGTACAGAAGAGTTGAGGGGTTTTTCTTTAATAAGGACACTATAATACATTCCAAGTTCATTGTGACTTCTTGGTTCTCTGCAGCAGAGAACCTCATCCTTTAGCCCCACACTTTCAGGAGCAGCCTCTAACACACGGTGCTGTGTGAATCAGGCAGGTTATTCTAGCACTGGCTCACAGAGGTGTGGAGCTTTGGTTTCCCACAGGCCCTGGTGGGATCCTCTGCAGCTCTGAAACAAGCCCATGGGCTGAGCACACCACAACTGATGCGTGAGAAAAATAGCAGCTGCTTTTGTAGATATTTCAAACAAAAGGGAAGGAAAGGAGCCACATTCTCTGACCTCTTTGCTGCAATGTGCTCACCACATTATTTCTCCTGGCCTACTGGGGGTCATGTTTTTTAAAGTGCACAAATAGCTCTGCCAGCAGCCAGGGCTATTTTGAAGACACTTTTCTGTTATTTTTCTCTCTTGAAAATACTTTAACTTTCTGCTAAATGGAAAGTAAGTTTTCTTAAAGGGATTTGTGTTGTAAGGGGTATGCACAGAAGGAAACCCTGCCATGCATTAAGAATATCTAACTGAACCATTTCAGTATGTCTTCAAGTGTGTCATCAATCCCATGAGATGAATGGGCTGCATCTGGGCAACGTCAGACATGCTGTCTTTTAACCAAGCTTCAAGACAAGTCATGTGGTGGCAAAGTCCATCCAAGCAAAGAAACAATCAGTCAGTGGGAGGCTTGTTAGCAGCCCTGCTGCCTCGTCCTGCTCTTCCTTCCCTTGCCACCCACAAAAGCTTCCTCTATGGAGGGGGTGAGAGTGTCCTGCCAGAAATGCTGCATGGCAGGGTGGAGTAGAGTTATCATCTGCCCTGCCCTCCCAGAGCTAATTGCTACCATGTGTCCCCAGGGTGACCGTGGTGCATTCTAAAAAAACCTAAGGCCAAAGGATACCCATGGGATAGGGTGGGGGAGCTTGTCCTGCTGCATTTGTTGCTACTTTGCCTCCCAAGGCAGTGGTGGATGAGAGGTGCAGGCCCTAACTTTTGTCCAGCTCTAAAGCCTTGTAAAACATAATAGACCAGATCAAAGGCCTCTGCAGCTTAATAGCCACTTCCCTCCTTCCCTCCTAGCTTTTTTTGCTAAGGCAGTGCTGGGAGTACAAACCTGAACCAACAGGTTGAGAGCAAAATCACCTGTTTTCACACAGAATGACGTTTGTGCTTCAACAAGCAGGAATAAAAAGCCTGAGACCAACAATTTGCTGAGTGCCACAGCCCACTAAGTTATTAGGCATGTACAAACCTGAGGGAATGGCTGCTCCCACAGCCTCGTGCTCAGCTGGAAGTGGGCAGGGGAGGTGGTGATGCTTTTGCAGCCCTTTGCATGGCTCATCAGCCTCAACCCTCCTTGCTCCAGCAGTGAAAACTCGTGGTACCTGCTCCATTGAGATCTGGGATCTGCCATTCCTAACAGCAGAGCACCATGGGCACTGGTGGTGATGCACTGAGGGAAAAGAGAAGAAACTGCCCATTCTTGTCACGTGGATTAACCAGAAGAGCCTGTGCTGGTGGGAGGGAGGCAGGGGATCCCTAACAGGCATATTTTTGGGTGAAGTGCTGTCTTTACCCCATGGTGTGGCTCCTGGGAGTGAAATGTATTCCATGCCTTACTGTTTTCCCTGCTCCCATGCCCCAAAATGTTATTTCTGAACAACTCAGCCTGTTTATTGGAGAAGTTGATCATACCAGCTGGTGCAGGTGGTATTGGAAATTAGAAGTTTTAAACATTGGAATGTCACCAGTATTTCCAGTTTTCTTGTCAGGCTGGGCTGCATTGAAAACAGTAGGTGAAACTTCTGTTAATTATCCGATTCTTCCTGAAAACAAGGCACAGAGCAACTTAGTCCTTGTCACCTGCAGTGCAAGGTGACAGATTATCATCAGAGAAATGAGATCAGGATTTATGGGTGGCATGCTCTATAGCAAGTGAATGTAGAGTGATGCTTCCCATGAATATTCATTCCCATTTTAAAAGTGACTTTACCTCAGCCTTTCTGGGGTCTCTGGAGACAATTACCCACTTAGGGGTGCTGGCTAATTTGTTTGCCTTGAATTTCTTAAAAGCAAAGGTCCTATGCAGTGTGTTTTCCGAGTGAGATGTTGTTTTTTACAGAGATGGGAATACTGAACACAGCCCTATGGAGTCCTCTCCCCCAGCCTGCCACAAGAACAAATCTTCCAGATGCTGGGGGTTGGGGAAGACTTTTTACTGTGGTAGTGAAGGGAACTGAGGGTAAGCCAAATTATGGCTGCTACTATCTTTCTGAATTTGGAAGGAGATTATCTTGATATCAGGTATTTTATAGCATGCCTCCAACTTCCTCTGATTTTTTTTTTTTTTTCAAATTTCATGCAACAAAGTTTTTTTCCAATTACGACATCAGAGTTTAGATTGGTAACAGTGCTGGGTTAGGGCTGTGTCCAAATATTATGCTGAGGCTGAGTAACACCACTTTGCTAAGCAGCAGTTTTGCTCTTGGTATCCAGCAGTGTGGCAGAAATGGGAACGCACACCACAGATGGAACGTCTGTCTCTGGAGGGGACTGGTTGCCAGCGTGCAAGGTTGCAGGTTGCAGCATGCAGGCTGCACGGGTTATAGGAAAAGCAGCTCCATCACTCCAGAAAAGCTGGAGATGTTTAAAAGCTAAAGGTGCTGACCATCCTTGGGGAGCCCCTCCTGGCTCCTTTCCCTGCTCCCCACAGCTGCCTGGCAGGCAGTGACAGCTCTGCCAGCCGCTGGGAATGCATTTGTTCTAAATGTTTCCGAGCTGCTGTTTAGATCGTTAAGAGCCTTTTTGCATTAGGAGACGGGAAAAGGGGGCCATGCAGTGAACAAAAGAGCTCCTGAAAATCTTCCAGTGTTCTCCAGCTTGGCTGCAGGTGAACTGGTTACAGAAAACACCTATGTTGGACTTTGTGTGACAAACAGCACGGGCCAGCCCCTGCTCTGGTGCCTGGGACATGAAAGGGGTCAGTGGGAGTTGCCAGCCCTGTCGGAGTCTGTCCTTGAACTGCTCCTGCCCCAGGCTACAGCGAGGCCAAGTGTGGGACCCAAGCATGCATGGAGAGGCAGCCCAGCAACCCCACCAGTGCATTTTTCTTGGGGTATCGCTGTAGGTTGGTTATTTGAGTTGCAATTTTTTTTTTTCTGTAAAACATTTACTGCATTAATAAAGGATGTTTCTCAGGGCTCTGCTTTTAAAAGAAAAGCCAAAGTAACTTTGCAGGGTGTTGCCAGCCCTACCCACTCAACTACTTTTAGCTTTAAAAGACCTTATCAAGCTGAACACAACTGACAGGTCATATTTCGAGGAAGCAAGCCAAAAATGTTTTCTCTATTTATTTGGGTAAATTCAAGTGCTGAGCAGTTTAACCCCAATGCACCCTCCTCATCTGCTCCCTACGTGCATTTTAAAATTGGTTTTGTAAAGGAAAAATGTAGCTTGGCTACTTATGCACTGAAGCATAAGTGTGTGTTTTCTGCAATGTTATAAATATGTGGATGATCATTTAGTAAAAGGTAACCAGGGTGGGGGACAAGGGGAAGAAAACCCCCAAAGGTGATTTCCATCAGTGCTCCAGGTTTCACTTCCACTGTGATGCAATTAAATCCAATACAGTTGATGCATTAGTTACCCAAAATGGAAAGACAGAAGGTTTATATCTCTTTCCATTATTATGAGTATGATGAAAGTACCACAGGACCCCATCCCTGATAGGGACCGCTATTGTCTGAGACACAAAGCTGAGTAATAAACACAGTCCCCAGGGGAGATTCTCAGCTGGTGTAAATTATCACAGCAATTAATGTGCTATTTTGAAGTATGACAATTTACAACAGATGATAATCTTCCTCCTGGCCAGGAAGAATTACTGATTTTACCACACAATTCTATAAAACCAGCTACAACTACAAACTGCCCTGATTTACATGCTCAGGTAAATACCCCCTTCCCTGTCACGTTCCTCTGAATTAAGAGGATTAAGTGCAACATTTAGGTTCTCCCTCTTCTTTACAACAGACACCTGTTGAGCACCCACCTTCCAGGTGCAACCAGTCATTTTTAAGGCATTGCTCTTCTGGAGGAGAGTTGTCTCAGCCTCATGAAGGCAGCCTGCTTGTCCTGTTAACCTCACCCTGCCTGTACTGTCTTCCTGCCTGGTGTTATTGGGGTTTGTTGCTTTAAAGCTGTGGGGTTGTACAGTTGCTGCCGTAAGGAGTCTCTGAAATGATCTTTGGAAATTATATGGGAATGCAGGCTTTGAAAAGCAAAACAGCAGGCAAAGGTGGTGTACTTCTGCAGCTGTGTTGTGGCCTGAAGGATGAAAAATGATGAGGTTAGTGAGAAACCCTTGCTGAGCCCCCTCCTTGCCACCATAGCTACCAGCCCTGGCTTCTCTTTGCTTTACAGGCTATACTCATCCAGCACCTTTGGGTACATGAGTATTTATCTACTATTACTTTTGTTACCCTGTTGGGGCTTTGGTGTATGTAGGACACCAACATCATGGGATAAGGTGAAGTGACCCACAGGGATCGATTCCAGCTCCTGGCTCTGAACAGGAACATCCCCAAGAGTCACACCATGGGTCTGAGTGTCTTGTCCAAATGCTTCTTAAACTCGAACAGGCTCCATGCTGTGACCACCCTGGGGAGCCTGTTTTGGTGCCCAACCACCCTCTGGGTGAAGAACATTTTTCTAATACCTAAACATCTCTGCTATGGCTGAAATACTTCTGTCTCTCCAGAAAACCTTTGAGGAGTACTGCATTTTTTAAAGAGATGCATATAGACTTCCACAACTTTTAAAGCAGAAATTTCAGAGTCTGACTGTGGGTTTAGGCACCAAAATTATTTAAACCCATCTCAAGCAAGGTTATTTTTTAATTTCCTTTTACTTTGTGGAGGTTGGATTGCTATTGTTTCCTCTCTACACATTTATTTTTAAATCTATGAATTACACTGAAAACTCACAAGAGTGAGGACCCCTCAGATGTACTTTACACCTAGCACAAGTATACACTAGATTTAATCCTGGCTTGATTTTTTTTTTTTTAAGCCTGGAAATGTTCCAGATGCCAGTGCTGTTACACGTGTGTGTGAAAACAGGATTTCTCTATCTGGTTAAGCACTTTTGGATTCTGCAGGATGTAGACATTACTATTATAATAATGGTTATGGTAATTTCCAAGGTAGGTGATAAATCTATTGCTTAATCCATCTCTTCTAATTAGACAGCAAGCATAACATCACTATCTGGGATAGAAGGAGTCTCAAGTGAGATCAGTGTTTAAAATCTAAAATTCAAATTATCCTTTCCTTTCTGAAGATGGAGTGGGGGGCACTGTTTAAAAATAACAGGCCCCAGTGATTTATATGGTATCCTCTCGTCTTATCAAAAAACCACTGATTTAAACTGAAAAAGCTTTAGTGGTCCTAATGGAGAAAAGTCTTGAGTTTAATCCTACCAGGCATTTTAAAACCACAGATTTTGAGAGGCAAAATAAAATACTTAATCTTTATCAGTTAAAAAAAGGCCACTCCAATAACACAGAAGATTATGTAACTTTGAGGAGAGGGTTTAAGTGGTTACTGTAGCCTAAGTAAACCGGGATCCTGGGAGCTGGGAACAGGAGATGTGAGTGGGGGGGTTGTGTTTGACTCAATGTCGAGGGGTCAGTGCATGTGAATTCTAGACCTGACAGTGTAAGTTGAGATCCTGACTCAGCCAGGGCCCCCCTTATGCAGGAAAAGTCCAAAATGTTTGAATTCCTCAGAGGAGCAGGATGAGCCGTGCATGTCCCTGTGATGCTGAAGCAAGGGCCAGAGTGGTGGCTTGGCTGGTACAGCTCGCATGGGAATGGATTGCTGGTCACAGTCTGTGTTGCATTATACTGACCTCATTTTAATCTGCTAAAAATAGTTCTTTTGGAAAGGTTTTGCAGCCAATTTTACTGGTTCAAGAAACCTTTCAGGTGCTGGCTTAGAGGTCTCCTGCCCATGAACTGGAGCTTTTGTAAAGAGCTCTACTCTGCTGCCTGTAGCTTCTGGATTAGGGCTGTTATTATTACAGTGCACTTGGTATCAAACCCACATGAGCTGCTTTCCAAAAAGCTTAGAAGTGAGAATAAATTTCAGCTTTTGCAGGAAAAAAAAAGAAAAAAGACAAGTCGATCAGTTGAAAATTTCACCCAGTGTGAGCTTGCAGGTGATCTGCCAGTGCTATGTAACTTTTTATTCCATGAACTTTTAATGCAATCCATTTGAAGCTAGGATGTGGCCACAGTTCATCCTTTTCCCTCTTATTTTTTACTGCTCTAAGCTTTTTCTTTCATTAGAAAAAACAAGGTGCTTCCTACACACAAATCAGAATGTTCTGAGTGCCTGTGATGTAACAGGTGGTTTTGAGAAGAAAAATGTTTGTATTTAGGGTATTTTTAGCTGATTTGCAGCATAACAAGCGGCTTATGTCTGTGGCCCTAAACATGAGTGGCAGGGGCTTGTCACTCCATAAAGCCTTATCTGATGCAGAAGTTTTCCTCCATCTGGAGCTTCTCTGTTCTGCCAACTTTTATCCTACTGTGGAGAAGCTATAAGGATTGGATCATTAATTAATAGTGGTATCCTAAGGATATTGTCTTAATCCAATGCAGTAAAATAGCATTCTGATTTATTGAGTTGCTTCCTTCCCCTGCCTTAAAAGACTGAAAAAACTCCCTCCACCCAAAAAACCAAACCCCAGAAGTGGAGTTTTTTATAGTGGCAAAATCTAGACATAGTGAAACTGCTGCATGGGCTGGAGGATGGGGAAGAAGGAAGAAATTTTTTTTTCATTTTACTTCCCCCTCTGTCAGAAACACAGTGTGTATAAAACAGCTGAAGTAGCTTACAAAGAAAAGCTCTGCAAACAAGGCTGAAAGCAGCATTCACCCCTGCCTCAACAACAGCCCCTGGGATGTCCTGTGTGGCCTTGCTGGCTGGGATGGACATGTCCAGTCAGGGTCAGTCTCTGCAGAAGCACTGCTTTTGGAGGAGATGTGCAGATTAATAGAAGCCGTGGACGTTCCCCCCGCCAGCCATAAATTCTTTTTTTTCTTTTTTTTCAATTTTAATTAATATTGGCTTAGCTCAAAACTGGGACCCCTGTGCCAATAAAGCCACAACCACTGCCCTGATGGGATATGAATTGGTGGCCTTTTACTTAGACCTGCTTGCATTGGCTTCATATACCAACATAATCATCTGGCATTAGCATCCAGATGAGGGTCTTAAAAAAGGAAAATTAACGTGACATATTGGAGGTGACATTCAAATAGGAAGTCCCCATCATTTTGTTGACTAGAATTCTGCAATTATGAAAAAATGAGCCCATTACATGCTGGAGGTTGTTTCAGACTGCAGGACAGCCTTGCAGGCAGGGAGTGCAGCAATAACACAAACCACACACAGTATTTGACAGCATTAAATATAACACAGGCTCATCTAACCTTCACATCTCCATTCAGATACCTGGCAATAGCAGCAGTGTTGTTTTGTTATGAAGCGCATCTTGAGTGGTTTTCTTTGCCCTTCAGAACATCCTGGAGGGACCTAGATACCCCTTTTTTTTGGTGTATTGAGGGAGCTGAGGTGATTCTCTTAACTCACCCATCTTTCCCATGGCATGGACAGCCAGCTGAGGGGGCTCAGCATGTTTGTAGCCCTGTCAGGGGCCAAGCCTCCTGCTCCCAGTTCCAGGGCAGCACTGAGTGCTTGGTGAGTGGCAAGGAGCTGTGAGGAAGGGATGGGAAATGAAGGAGCAACAGATCAGCCACGCTGGTACTGTTTGACTTTTCACACAATCAGCAGCAGCATGGAGGGCATGCAGGGTCTCTGGCTGTGGGTTAATCTATCCTGACAGCAGAGCTGTTAAGGTATCTTTGCATAATGGGACCTCGAGATAATTAGATTTAGCACTCAGGGCCAAGCCGTGAACTTCTGGAGTGAGGGTGCTGGTAATTGGGATTTTTCCCCCCGTGATGGGGTCAGGGTGTCTGCCTGGCTGGAGTGAAATCTTTGCTAAAGGCCCCCTTGTTTTTTGCTGAGCTTGGGATAACGAGCCAGAACCCACAAGTCCTTCCTCAGGGAAATCTTTATTTTGCTCCCCCTCATCTCAGATGACTTTCCTTCTCCCCCAGTGGTTAATCTCAAAGGAATATTTTGAGAAAAAAAATATATTGATATAAAATAGTTTCTTTTTTTAAATCTTAGTCTTATACAGCATTTCAAACCATCCTTAGGAAATAATAAAAGTTACAGAAGTCAGAGTGAAAAGAAAAATGGAGCACAATTATGCCAAAACGTAATTTAAAATGCAAATTTCCCGGAGAAACTACAAACCCATAATTGTGGTGTTCTCTCTTATCATTGCTTCAAAAGCTCTGTGTGCTCCCTTCCTCCCTCCGGGAAGGGCCTCAGCCTCGGCTGTGCTGCCACACTCTGACCTCTCCCGTGAAATACGGGTGACCCAAAATAAAACCAAGAGGGGAAGGGAGTGGCTGGGGCACCTGCACCCCCGGGACTCAGGGGTCTGCAGCGGGTGCCCCAGGAGGGGAGCTTGCAACACAGATGGAGAGGGAGCGATGATTTACAGGGAATAGTCCGTGAACATGTAGGTCTGGGGAATACCAACCTGCTGCCTGCACCTTTGAGTCTGTAATGCCAAAAAAACCCCCCTAATTGCACTTTAAAAGAAGCTTATCTGAGAAATTTGAAAATACTGCAGCTATTGAGATGCTTCTTCACAGAGCCTGGTAAGTGAAATCTAAAAAAAATATACAGTTAGTTGTTGAGCAAAATGTTTGTAGCTCTTCAAAATTGTCCTTGGTGGTTGAAATCCCTGGCTGGACTATGTAGCAGACGGCCTGATGTGCTCTAGGAGGGCACCTTTTGCCTCTGGTTGGGTGGACGGAGGCAGAGGGGCCTCTCCTGTGTCCTCTCCCTGCCTTCGTGGGCTGCCACTGCTCAGTGTTATGGTAGAGGTCCCAGGGTTTGCACATGGACCTGTAGCCATACTCTGGTCATCAAAGATGTCCTCAAGGACAACACAGAAGCAATCACACCCCATGGTCTCAGGCAAGCTGGTTTCCTGTGAATATCTCCAATCACTTTCAGAAGATGTTTGTGTCTTAACCTTTGCATTAAGTAGCCCCCGTGGTTTTACCTTGATTCCTTGTGTGACATTGGAGGATCTTTGCCAGGCTTTGTGCTCAGCATCTCACAGTGAATTCAGAAGAACTGGGTGTTTATACCCCATTCAGCCTTTCTGTGGCTTTTTCTGCTTGTGGTCTGTCTCACTTTCTCTTTAGTTATGCTTTATATGTGAACTTGGGATGCCCTGAGAGCGATTACTGACAGGCGCGGAGTCGTTTTGGAAGCTCTGATCACTGTGGGAGGGACTGATGCCTCCATCTCCCTTGCACAGGCTGCCCAGGGTGGTGACAGGCACCGGGGTGTCACCCTGCCTGCCGCAGGACTGCGAGGTTTATTTCAGCACAAGGGGAAACAGCAGTCAGAACTCCACTGAAAGGCACCAAGCAGCCGGGGCCTCACAGAGCCACAGATGGGATTTGCTGGCCGTGTACTCACCGTGGTTGCAGGACACATTTCCCTTTCCAGTCCCCCCCACCGTGCTCTAGAGTGCTGCGCTTTGCCTAAATTTTGGCAGTGCACTGAGCTGAAGCACTTACTTTGTCTTTCACTGGCAAAGTTTCTCAGAGGCTGGGGCACATCTGGGATGCAGGTCGGATGTCTCTCTGGTGTTTGCCAGAGCCTGAAACTGTGGGGGGTCTGAGGGTGCTGGAGTGGGAGGTTTTTCTTGAGCCTCTGACCCAGCAGGATGCTAATGTGAGCAGTGGAAAATCCATTACCTTTTTAACAGTCCTAGATGGCATCTGGGAAGGAGTAGGTAAAAAAGAGGATGAAGGCAGGCATAAGACACTGTTTCTACTTGCACAAGGGGCTCAGGAAATAGTCAAATGGGTTGTGCTGCTTCAAACAGTCCTGCTTTCAGTTATCCCTTTTTCCCATTGCAGCATGAGGTAGGAAAGCCAAATCAGCTCATTTGGTGATTCGTGTTTTAGATTAAATCCACTTCCATTGGTAATATGGACTCAGATCCTTGCACTGAAGTGTCTGAGCTGCATCCTGCTGGGCCAGCATCCAGGGTAGGAGCTGCAAGATGACAAGGACTTGTGGGCCCAGCTTCTGGGTAGCCACATGTAGGACCTGCTGCTGCAGTGGCTCTTCATTGCTGCTTAATTTTGCTTATCACTGCTCTGCCTTTTGCAGACTCTGGCCTGCTTTTTAGGATTGCATCCTGCACAGCTGCTCTTCAGCCATGGGGAGCTGAGTTCCCAGAGTTCCCACTGTGATTCCCCATCAAAGGTGTATCTAAGCATGATGAGGATTTCACAGCCTCTGTGCTGGCTCTTATGGGACAGAATGGTCATGGTGAGGCATTTGGGATGTTCTAAATCAGTAAGAAAAGGGTTTCTTGGCATGGTTGCTGGCATCTCCTCTGGGCAGAATGGTCATGGTGAGGCATTTGGGATGCTCTAAATCAGTGAGAAAAGGGTTTCTTGGCATGGTTGCTGGCATCTCCTCTGGGCTCGCACTGGGGGACGCCTGTGGCACAGCCGGTCACGCTACTTTTGTCTGCCAAAAGAGGGGACAGGGCTTGGCAGGCAGGCTGGCATGTGTGTTGCTATCCATGCTGGTTTGGGTAAAATGGCTATTGCTTGGCACATCCAGCACCATTTAACTGTGTGCACAGCTTGCTGGCAGGTAAGGCACCATAGCTGGAAACATAGCTACAAATGTAAGCACAAAGAAGAGGCTTTCGCTTCATCTGAGCATCAAACTCTGACTCTTAAAGGCCAGCATGTTGTTTTTCCTGAGCTGGAATCTCGCATTATTAATGCATCTTTTTGCTAGAGATATGTACTAGATGTGGAAATTTTTGGCATTTCCACTTGTTGGTGACATTTCTGAGTTGGGTTTTGCCAATGTCTTTGACTTGATCAGTACTTTATTGAATAGTGTCCTGCATGTTCTCTGAAAATACTTGTACAGTGCTACTTACCTTGTGGCCTAATGACATGATTTATTTTGGCACATCATTAATGCTGCTACTCTTAGTGTGTCCTCAAAGCACCACAGCAATGTCTCAAGCCCTCAGCATGCTGTGGCTTGGCAGGAGGGTGGCAGCAGCACTAGCTGGCTTACAGATCCTATAGCATCAAATTAAATTTCAAAATGAGCTTCCAAATGTTATTCCTGCCCTGAACCTGGATTGGATGCTGTGCCCATTCAAACACAGGCATCACCCCACTCCTGAAATCTCCTAATGGCTTTCATTCCAAAAGCCTCAGAAATCTAACCACAATGCATAAACACAAGTTGAAAAGATGTTTCTAAAGTCAAAATGTTTCTAGAGTCATCCTTAGTTCATGTAGATGGATGAAGGCAACAGGCTCTTGCTCTCGTGCTAACTGCAATGTGACTTTCAAATTTCGGAGCTGGAGGAGGCTGGTGCTTACACACCATCCAGGGAGCTGCAGCCAGTGGTTGTGGCTTGACAGCAGCAGAGCTGAGCAAAGATTATTTATTTCCACCTAGCAGAGCCGTAATAAAAAACTTCTTGCCTCAGACAGGCGCAGTGCTCACCTGGCTCCTTCTGTGCTGATGGATGGGAAAGCAAATGAGGTTTTACTGGCCTGTGGAAAAAAATATTCTCAAAGAGAGCCAGCCTGAGTTCAGCTTGTTGGAAGAGCTGCCAGGGACTTTTAAACCCATTTTTGAGGGTAGGGCAGTAGTGCAGTAATTATTATCTGAACGCAGTAAAATGGGTATGTTTTCTAAATGGTCTCTTAAAGCAAAACTGAGTAGTAAGTAGGAATGCTTCCCTGCAGGCTGGCAGAAGGACACAGTTGGTATCACACATTTTAGCAGCTGGCATGTTAATGAGGCCATTTTTATTGAAATGAGATAAATACTATTAACATTTGTGGACTCCCAACTGATTTCTGAAGCATTTATTGAACTTCAAAAACTGCCTCAAGAATCAATTAAAAATAATTTTTTAGATTTGCTAGAGAGAAGACGAAAGAAAATTGTGCCATCACGTTTGTGTTTATCTGAACAGATCTTACCTTTCTGTCGCTGACTTTAAAGAGTTTCCTCTCTTTTTCCCTTTTTGGTGCTTAAAATACCACTGAAAAATATCTCTTTGGAGAAAGTGGTAAGGTAGTTTGTGGTCAAGATGATTTTTGTTGGTGTGGGTTCTCTTCTGCACAGGAAGATGGTTGGTGTGTGGTTGAAAATGAACATAAGGCTCTGTTATATAATGATGGCAGTTGGTCACTTTTACCAGTGATGTAAAAGTGTATTTAAATTATTAATTAAGATACTAAAAAGTTTTAGAAAGGAAGAAAGCAATGAAGAGCAGGGCCCAGCATTGTGGGGGATTGGATGACAAGCAGTGCTTCCCATTTATCCTTTCACCAAGCAGATCTGGGGGAAACCCTTGAGCTCTGATCTGTTTTGGGAAGCTGGAGCAATGGTGAGGAGATGCTTGTCCTCACCAGGGCATCTGGTGGTCCAGCACACCCAAACCCACCATGGCACAGGCAGGTGAGGCCTTGTTGTCTCCTTGGCTGCTTCCCTTGGCTTTGGGAGAGAGCTGCAGCCCAATATTTAGAGCATTGTGACAAGCTCTAGTATCTTCAAGGCAGAGTCAATTATTTGATGCTAAGGTGAGGGACTTGTTGGTAAAGACAAATGTTAAAAAGAAAAATCAAGCCACATTCTTGAAAGCGACATTAATCTAAGCAATGTGTCAGCCTGCAGATGCTGCTGGAGTCATTATCCCAAGCTGAAACAACAACCTATGCAATTTTATTTCCCTTGTTTTGTATTTTTTGTCACAGCAGGGATTCATTGCCTGAAAATACAAGTGATGTTCATAAAAGACAAAGGTTGCCCTAAGCCTTGACAGTGCATTTAGGGTGGCAGGAGCCAGGCACAATGTGGTGGCTGAGGGCACCCCCTGAGCCTGTGTCCTGTGCAGCTGCTTCAGGTGGGGGCAAATCCACAAAAAGAGACGACTGGCTGGTTTGTTGAAATAATCTGGGTAAGAATGGCTGGGCCACCATTTGGCCTTCCCCCAGGGACTGCAGGGCTGTGGTCCTTCCTTGCTGCCAGAGGTGCTTTATGGCTGGGGCAGAAAACCTGCTCATCAGCAAGGCTCCCAGAAAAGCATTTTGTGCCTTGAACACTGCTGGAGGGACCAACATAAGAAACTGGAATGGAAACTTTAGTCATTATCTCAAGCACATCTTGCCCATTTACTGATGAATCCAGTCTGTGGCAGAAAAATCCTCTTGGCTCCATGTAACAGTTTTGGAGAGGAAGGCAGAGGGTTAGAGTATGATCTACAGTTATATACCAAAAAATACAGGCTGTTAGGTCTGCTTGTGGTCTGTGAGACCACAGCCTGCCACAAAAGCACAACTGTGCAGCAGCTGAAATGAGCAGCACTTCTGTTTCTGTGCTCCCTCCAAAAAGTTGTATCATTGCTTCTAATTTTACCTTATATCTAACCTGAAAATTACTAGCCACTAGGATGACGATTTTTCCCATTGGTTTCCTTTTAAAGAAAAAAGACAACAAAACAAGCCCTCAAAACAAGCAAAACATCCCATTATGAAAGCACAGCCTGTGCAAAAATAAACTAGTAGGAAAAAAAAAGAACAACTTGTTTTATAAATATGCCTAGAAGTGATTTTTTTTTCATCTGACTTGAATACTTTCCCAAACTTTAAAAATATCCTCATCCAAAGGAAGAATAACGAAACAAGAAGAAACAGCCTTTCACCCCAGTTCTTTTAGCAGTGAACCTGTGCTTCCCCAAGCTGCCAGGCCATTGCCCAGCCCACACTTAGGTGGTGGAAGCATGACACACAAGCCAAGGAGACCAGAGCTCACCCTGAGGTGAAGGAAGGAGCTTCTCCCACCCTTAAGTGCTATAGATGAGATGAGTCTGGTAGGCCAGGATGGTGTGGAGAGAGAGGAGGTGAGCATCTGTGGTGCAGGCTGGAGCTGTGGCAGCAGCATGGGGAGCTGCAGGCTCAACCCACCAGCAGAGTAGCATCCCTGGCTTGCCCCCTTCACCCTTCCTTGTCAATGGCATCCCTTGCATCCCTTGTGTGTTCATGCTTCTGGCTGTCAGGGGAACAAGCTTGAAACACTCTGCATGGAGGCTTCAGGGACTTAGATCATGGCTGACAAAGTCAGCACACTACAGCTGGAGAAATTACTAAATGTACATTTCTTCACTCTTATGAGTTCAGTTCTGTCATGTGAAAAAGAAACCTGGATGATGCTGTTGCCTAAGTACTTGCTAAACACTGATTTTTGTTATTTAGCCCTGTGGCAAAATCTGGTTTAACTGTTTGTTGTCTCTGAGGCTGCACAGGCACTTCAAGCCTCATCCAGGAAGGACTTTGTCCTTAGTTCATGTAGATGGGAGAAGGCAACAGGCAAGTTCCACTATTGTGGAAATTATGGACTGTTTCTCAGCATGTGATACAGCCCCCTCAATGCAGTGGACACAAACACATGTGAGCACCCAAGATGGGCTTCAACTTCTCACTGTTCTCTCTGTGAATGATTTCTGTATTTTTATATTGTTTTTATTTAGAATCCAGGGTTAGTGATCTGTCTGGCATAACTTAACCTTTTTTAAGACCACTTTCATTCTGCTGGTACAGTACAGCTGTGGATCTTGCTCATTCTCTTGAAAATGCAGATTCAAAATACTCTTAAAATGCTTTCTGATCGCTTTTTGAGTCACTAGAAAGCCTCTTTCAGCTCCTTTGTGGTGAGGTTCACATTACCCACTCAGTTTCCAGGAGAGGCAGCATGCAGGTAAGCCAGCTAAATGGAGGCCATGAGCATCAGTATGGCAGAAACCCAAAACGAGCTTGTAGTTGTTGTGCAATTACAACACACAAGTAATTAACACATTTAAATAAAGACCCCCAGCTGAGGTATTTGATAATAAAGGCAAAGTTCAAAAGCTCCATCAGTTAAAAACCTGGGAAGGGCTGGTATTCCACAAGGCCAAGGGCTGCAGGAGGCTGTAGGTTGGGCAGGGGTAAGGGTTCTGCCCTGGCATTGTGCAACCAGGCACAAATCCAGTGGGTTATTGTTGGTTGGTTTTAACATTGCTTAAACAATTTGTATACGTCTCTTTAGATGCTGAACAGTTTTATGGCAGCTACTGCCTGGAAAGCTTCATGTGCCAGGGCCCTAGTCCTGAAATAGTAATCTAGGTGCTAACTCTAACTAAGATTAGTAGCTCTGTTTTACTGGGATGGGGTTGTTCCCAGTAGTTAACCATGTGAGAGTTTGCTGGAAGATGAGCAGCCGAAGATCAGAAGTCAGCGAGAGGATGTGATGACTGATAGGTGTTGAAGGAAGCAGAAAGGATAACTAAGATGATGGCATTAGTGAGAAGAATTTCAGTATAATTCTTCTCACTGCCATACAGCTTCTCTTATATACTTCATCCTTGCTCCTGTTTCTGTTTGGTGTTAGGGTTTTTGTTTGGGGTATTTTTTGATTAACTGGTTGGGGCGGTGGTGGTGTTTGTTTGTGTGTTCTTTCTTTTTGACAAATCTCCATTTTCACCTGTTATTGTTCAGGGAAATCCACCTTATCCAGCCCCTGCCTGTCTCAGTGCCTTTGCTGCTCTAGGGATGTTCCCGCTCCTCTGCCCAATTTGGCCAACGAGGAGCACTGGCAATGTGCCTCCTTGGGAAGCTTTGCAGTTTGGATGCTATTGCCCTTATATTTTCATATAAAAAATTAAAAATGTACCAGCAGCAGGAACGTTGCCCACAGGACTCCAGTATGCCAAAATGAGCAGAGCCAAATGGCACTGGTTGCAGCTTCCTGTTCACACTGTGCCACTGGATCCAAGCATCGTTTGCTGAAGCTGGACAGGCTCTGGGTGAGATTGCTAGTTCTTATATGACACCATGAGAAGTGTTAAAAAGCAAGGCTGGCTCTTGCCTACCTGAAAGTAGGTGATGCTGAACAGCAGCAAGGAACTCCCCCAAAACATAATGGCTGTTTATGGCCTGAGAGGGCAAATGGCTATTTTCCCTGCAAATGAGAGTTTAGAGTTGGCATGGGTAAAGTCTGTTGTTCCCCCCTGCCTCCTGTGTGTGAGTCTCTGCCTGAGTGCAAGTCTAGGAGGAAAGGGTTTGCTGAGCAGGGCACCTTTACAGGCACTTGAGATGGGAAATCCCAAAACAAGCACCATGGCTAAACCTCTCTCCTGTGGGCTTGGCTCTGCTTCCGGATTTGGTGGGAAGGTGTCTGCCTTTCTGGATAGGCAGCCTTACCCACCACGTGTGACAAGCAGGAGCTGCAAAGAGTTACTGAGATGAGTGAGCTCCCTGAGTGCCAGAATAAAAAATGAGTTCAGACGGGAGCTGGCATCTCCGTTATTACTCACTGAGTGACAGCATCAGCCTCAGCTGCTGTGCACAACCCAAAGGCTTTAACTCGAGGTGACTCATTCAGGAAATAACATTTTCCCTCCCTCCTCATCCAACCATTCCACTTTTCCAAAGTGGTGATGCCCTCTCTGTCTGCTTGGCTGTTCCCCATCCCAGCACAAGGGGATGGATACTGGCAGCCTGGAGCTCACCTGCCTGCCTGTGCCTGCTGGGGGCTTGCCCAGGCCAGCAGCAAGGAGCCAGGAGCTGCCCTGCAGACGTGCAAGGGACACGACTGTCATTTGGCAGAGACTTGTCCAAAGCCAAGCAGGCTTCTCTGTGTGATGCTGCTGGAATTAGCCTCACCCCACACTGGGACATGTGCACAGTGCTGAACTGAGCCCCTGCTTTTTCCAACTGCACTTGGTTGTGTTCAGGAGGCATCTCTCTGCCTCCCTAAAAGCAAACAAAAATCCAACAGAAAAAAAAACAAAACCAAAGCCACTTTCCTCCTTTCCACCCCCCAACCCTGGCTCTGTGAGATAGAGAAGAAAGGGTGTTACAATGAAATGTGATGGAAGTGTTTTCTTCTGAGCTCTGTTCTCTAACACTGCAGTGTGGTCAAAGTGAAGAAATGAGAGGTCAGATGTTTTTAAGGCTTAAATAATTATTTTTTAGTGCAAACAAGGCATAAGGGCTGACATGGGACTAGACTTAATGACTCCTGATTAGCAGTGGGTGCCGTTAGATGTGTAAAACCAGGGAAAATGGGACTATTTGAGGAGCTGGTACAGTCTGTTGATGGTAAAGCTGGACACAGAATTGGCATTCAGACCAAAATCAGTGCAATTAGTAAAAAAAACTCTTCTCGAAAGCTCAACATTTTTGCAAGCACTGTATCATTGCCACCCACTCATCGTGACGAGCATGAGGGGGCTGCCTTCTGAATTATCTATTTCATTTATATATAATCACCTTGAAGTCATGTGTTGGTGCTGCAGCCTTCTCCAGAAAAATGCTGTTTCAAACAGAAATCTCTCTGCCTGTAGAACTATTAAAAAATGTATGACTGTAAACACAAACTAAAAGGGCTGAATTTATCTTTCCTGTAACTTTGCTAAAGCTGATGGTATGATCTGTGTCTGTATGAATGAGATCAGCCTGAACAGCAAGGGAACCAACTTTATACCAGATTATTGAAAATGTTTGCAGCTATTCCACTTTGCTGCCAGAAGTGCATCACTGTCACACAGATTTTAATACAATGTATCACATAAAACCAGAAATAGGAAGCTCTGGTTTGTTAAATGACTGAATATCAAGTATTTAAACATCCCACTTTGTGAGACATTGGGAAACTGCTATTGCTTATATATTTTAAGAGCCCACTTGCAAACCAGGAGTCACTAGGAAAACAGAGTCTGAACCTTGGTTTTGTAGTAGAGTGCTTTAAATGGTTAGATTTGGTGAAATTTTGCCTTCTGGATTGTAAGCAAAGTTATTGTTCTGCTGCTGTCTCTTCAGGAATCATGCTGGTTTTTTTCACTTCCCTGTGAATGGGAAAAACATAAAGCAAGCTGGCGTCAAGGACTGTGCTTTGTAAGAAAGGAACGAGGAAAGATAAAATGGCTACATATGGCAATATGGACAGTTTCCAACTTAATGGAAATAAAAGAGTCAGATTTTTGCAGCATATAGTGAGAACTGAACTGTATTTTTATGCAAATGCTATAGAAAATGCAGCTCAGCAAAGGCTGTTTTCCGACTGTTGGCTGGAAAGCATTTTGAGTGCCTAAAGACTTATATTTTCCACAAGAACTTGGTGTGAAAGAATATAAAGGGGTAATAGAGCATTTAAAGCCCTTACACCTAGCAGAGGTTTCTCTTCTTAAAAATCTAAGAATCAGAAAAGAGGAGGAACCACTACTGAGCCTTTAACAAGCCTAAATACTGATTCGTCCTTGCTATTATGTTTGTTTCTTTGTTTGTTGTTTTTAAAAGCAGGTCAAACCCGAACTTGTTTATGGAGTAAAACACCAGGAAAAACACCAGGTGTATGCTTGCGCAGCACACTCCAGCCCTGAGGGCTGCCACAGGAGATACTTTAGGTGCAATGTAACTTTGATAGGGTGGAGCTTTATGTCTCCTAGAGGAAAACCAAAGTACAGCAGCACAGCACGGCTGTGCAGTGTGGACCCAGCCTCATCCAGGCTCTTCTGTACTGAAGGATGCTGTGCACAGTGACTGAAAACTCACTGCATGTGATAAATAAGGTGGTACACTATCAGAGGGAGCTCCACCATCTAGAAAAACCTTTGGGAGAGGGTAGGTGGTAGTTGCCTTGGATGAGCATGGCTCAGAATGAGGATGCCCCTTCAAGTAAAAGCTGAAGGGTCCAAGCCCCTTTTCTGGCATGGATGGGGTGGGCTGACTTCCTGTGTATCCTGTTACTGTGAAAACAAACCATGTGGCGTTAAGCCTGGGAGGACTAGCAGAGAAAAATTTCTTGAGTAAGTGTGAAGGAAATTAACTTCCTGTTAGGTGTCCCAGAAAGGGGAGAGAAGGAGTTTTAAGCTGTGTGGTTGTCACAGTTAACATCTCTGTGTACCTGTGTGCCCTTAGAGTTAACTGGGAGTGCAGGGGACAGTCCCCTGCTGATAGGCAGAAAATGACAATGTTTTTGAGTGTAAACCAGACCAAAGAGCAGCACTCTGGAGACTTGCCAGGGAGGGGGAGCCAAGAGTGAAAATGTAGAGGCCTTTGTAAGGCAGGCATTTGTTTCCTAAGTGGCACAACAGGAAGGCTGGAGGAGCAGGCGATGCCATTTCTCAGTTGCTGCGGGTGAGACTGGTGCCATTTGTGTAGGGGAGGGTGGCTGTGGAGAGGGGGCTGGATAGATGGGAGAAGCAGTGGGATGGATTGCAGAGCCTGAGCGTTGTTTCACCGGCAGATCCCAGGGCAGCAGCTACATCAGCCAAACGTGCTCCCAAGACTGTGTAAGGATTTGTGGGAACTATAAAGTCACTGTAAATCCTCATTTACAAATGGGTCAATACCAAATTCCTACACCGTAAGATTCATTCACAGCAGTTTTGAGAAGGGGGCAGTTCACATCTCCCAGCTGGTCCTGGGTCTTCCAAAATGATTTGATGATGAAGATACTCAAGGGGCCATTTACAAACACGTCAGTAACCCTTAGAGTGGCCAATCTATATGCCACAGGATGAGGTGTGGGAGTTACCTGGGCTTTTTGGAAATGAACGGGATGAGATCAGAGGAACAGCTCTAAAAGTTGGAGGGAACACTAAAGAGACTGCAAATATATGGCTGTACTATTAAGAGAAGTAGGCTCATTTCACTTCACCAGAGTTATTTGCACTCTATAAGAGCAGGAACAATCTGATTATTAAAAGGGAAAAGAGAAATAATTAAGAATGTACTGGCACTACAGAATACTCTTTCTGGTCCATTAAGCTGGTATAGTTTAAAAATTTTATTCAAATACATTAACCTTGATCAGTTTGATGTCTGGCTTGTTAAAAAACTGAAAGAAAGTCGTCATTCAGAAGAGGGAAATTAGGTATTTTGGCAATCAAATAGCTTCAGCCCTTTGTTATTTATATGCATTTTATTCTTTAGCATTAACATTAGTACCTGTACTGGAAGGACTGGTTCCTGAAATTTCAAACATCTATTAAGAGATGAGTAAAAAACCCCCTGTATTGTTATCTTACTGGACATCTCAAAACTGGCCATCATTCATCTTAAATAATACTGTTTTGCCATGCTTCTTTCACTAAAAAACCCTTTTGTCCATCATTTGCAGATAAATGCTAGAATGACTTGTTGGGGTGACAATACTGTCCTCATCACCAACCCAAAGCTACTGCTGGAAGCATTGAGGCTGAGAATATGTGGCATTTTTCCACTGGTAGAGGCCAGATAGCAGACCCTGAGTTTTGCTGGGTAAGCATTTTACCAAAATGCCTTTTACCGTAGACCCTCAAAAATGTTTTCTTGTACTCATGGAGGGAAAAAAAAAAAAAAAGAAGGGGTTTAGTGTACATTTTCTAGTCTACAGACCTCTCTTAGCAGTGCTAAAGAAATTGTTCTGGAAACAAGAAATTATTTCATTTTGGTTGTAGTTGTACACTCTGGACTTCAGGGATGGCCACATTACATCACTGGTGGCCAGCTTAAGCCAGAGTGCTTTTAGAAAATTGATGTTTTCCTTAGGTCTTTGCCAGGGGGAATACTAGGGACAATAAAAAAATCTTACAAAGAGACACACTGGTATAATTACCTGAGTAGTACCAAGAGACTGTTAAATTGAAAAGGAGGAAAAACCTCATTTCGTGTGCCTGCTGCTTTCCTGCAGAGCAGATGCAGGCAGCAGTTTGTGCCCTCACAGCAGATTGTGGCACTTGCAGAGGCTGGGAGTGCTGTTACCTGGGGATCTGTGCTGTGCCACCACGTGTTAATTTTGCAGGGGGGAGAAAACCTGCTGCTTTCAGTGCTGGCTGGGGCACATTACTGGTGCCAGGACAGGATATGAGGGATGGGAACATGTGCTGTAAAACACATGTAAAACAGGCGCTTCATGAAACAAAATTTGCTGAAACCAGAGCCAGACAATCCATGTGCTGACCCCAGTCCTGGGATGCCCACACTGCCAACCAGATCAAGTGCTTCATGAGGGAGTGGGACAGTCCTGCTTTGGTGCACTGCTACAGCTTCCCTTGGCTTGCACAGGTTGGCTGCACAGAAAGTGTCACCAGGTGCCCCTGACATAAAACATTCCCTGTGCTGAAGTCAAGCAGGCTTAAAACACCTGGCAGTGGAAAAATTTTCTCTTCTCTCTTCTCCCCAGTGTAATGTCCTAAGTGTCTGCTCAGAGCAAATGGTGCCAGTATGCTATTGGATGGGACAGGGAAGTTTGGGAGAAGGCATGGTAAAACAGATTTTGTTGCCAGTGACTTAGGAAGTAGAGTTAAAGGGGGTGTGATGAAGAGATGTGCTGATTAATTGAAAAGCTTGGAGCAGATGTAATATGCTCCAGAAATCAATAAAAATGGCTTCAGTTTTACAGATTTTTTGTTCTTCCAGAAAATAATACCCAAGGAAAGCAAAGAATGGAAAGATGTGTGGACTTGCAGAAGGAAAAGGCAAGAGAATAATTAGATGTTATGTTCCCTCTCTGATGCCCTGCACTGACCACTGAATTCAGACTTCTACCTCAAGGTTAGGCTTGTGATTTATTTTTCTATTGGGGATGTCACTGGGGTAATGTATGAGGGAGAAACTTGCTGTATTGACAAGCTGTGCTTTAAAGCTTCTGGGGATGCTGATTTCTAGTTCACTGGGTAAAAAGCATCTAAGGTTTTGTTCTGTTTCAATTATTATTGCACAGGAGGATTTGATAGACCTTCTCTGTCCACTTCCTCTCAAGAGTCACTGGTTCTTAACTTCTTCAAGTATATCAGCCATCTAACTGGAAACAGCTTATAGAAATGAATATGAAAGATAACAGCAGCACTCTAAAAAAACTGTGGAGAAATTAATTGGAAAAGCAAATTGCAATAACCTCATTTAGATTTTTGCAGTGGGCAGCACAAATTACTTAGAGCTGATAATATTCCTCATCAGATAGACTGCACCTCCCTCACTTGGAAGACAAACACCCACAAGCTTTTAAGAGTCGGGTCCCTGATAGACTGGGAGGACCCATCCTTCTCTGTGGTGTGACTGCTCTCTAGGGCATGAGCCAAGACTTGGCCCTGGTAAAGGGGTACTACCCAGGTGATGGCCCAGAGGGAACTGGGCCAGATACTGACATTGTTGGTTTGTTGAACCCCCAGCAAAGGCAGGAGAGGAGCTGTGTTAGGACCTCTGCGCACCAGGTTTGGTGCATGAGCAGAAGGTTGAGTGTGGCCCTTCCCCAAAGGCAGAAGGTTGGCCCTGGAGAGCCCTTCACCTCTTTCTTTAAGGGCTAAGCCTTAAAAGAGGTGTATACTCCACCTGCCTGCTTTTACAGTCTGCCTCATTTTTCTACTACATGATTTGAAAAGGAAAAAAAAAAATAGATTATACTTCTCAGCTTCCTCTTCTTAGAGGGATAAAAATTTGCTCCTATGGAGCCCATTAGTATTGCCAAAGGTTGCTTATTAAATGCATACCTCTTATGGACTGTCCCTGTAAGCCTCAGAACTGTCTAGCTATACCTTTAGCGATGCTGTATTACAAGCTGAAGGGGAAAGAACTTTCCTTGAAGCTTTAGCTCTGGCATTTGTGTGATTAAACATGGATTCTTATTTTCAATTGTAAAAAAGTAAGTTTCCAACTGCTGTGATTGCAAAGAAAAGGTTGAAAGTCTAAGCCCAAAATATGCAAAGCAAGAGAAGCAAATAAAAAGGATATGAGGAGGTTTTTTCATTTAGTCCTATGTTTTGAACTATTCCTTTCTCCAGGAGGCTGATTCATTCTTTTGAATGAATTGTGCTGGTTGTATGGTATTTTTTTCATTCCCAAAAGGGATAACTTCAGAGCTTTTCTTCCAAAACTTCTCTGCCCAGTTTAGACATCTCGTGGAAAAACTAAATGAGAAGGAATTTGTAAGAAAAATTAATGATCTACTATATAAATTTTTCACAACTTTGTACATGGATGGAGTGGGTTTGTAGAATTAGAGAATTGCTGTGACTAATAATAGTAATAAAGTATCTGATTGTACTATGCAGTTAAAGATAGTCATAATAGTCTCATTGTCTTGTCTTCCCACTCCGTGCTGTGACATCAGCCCATCCCAGACCATCACATCCTTCTCATGGCTGTGTCTTTGTTGATAAATAGTGAGTCATTATATGCTCTGCTCTATGACTCGTACAGTTGTATTGCTCAATTTTCCTCTCTCCAGAATGAAATCCTCCTTTGCAAGGATTTAGTATGCCCTTAAAACAGGCAAGTTTGTCTTGTGACAAATGTGCACTTCAGGAGAAGTAGGAATGAATGAAATAAGGGCTTATTTTTTTTCTGTCTGATACCTTAAATAGGCTCACCTACTGTAAATGATATATTTTTATTAATGACAGAATTCCACCACTACTAGGTACTGATGGCACAATCTACCACATGCTGAACGCATCATTTCCATGCCTTGTCCCTGCAGGACACATTTGACCTGTAGAGCCCTGCTGCCACACAGGCATTAAACTCTGCTTGCAGTATTTGGATGCTTACATGTAAACAGACACGTGGAAGTTACATGTTTTTACCACAAATACCAAACTGATTTAGTAATACTGAAATCAAAACTTCTTGCTCTCCAGCATGCTGCTACCTACACAACACCGTCATGAAGCTCTTCTGAAACTAAAAGGATAACAAAATCCTTTTTTAAAGTACAAGAAATAATCTGAATTCTCTCTAAAAGGAAAAAAAAATATGCTCTGACACTGAGAACATTGAAGAAATACCATGATCATTCTGGCACTCTAAATAGCTGATTTGCATAGTTGGGAGATAGTTGTTTTCTTTCAATTTAAATTTAAAAGTATGATCAAGCATGTGGCACAGCAAACTTTGAGTTCTGCAGGCCTATTGAATTAATATGAATTTCTTATCAAGAAGCAATGAGCAGTTCAGTATGCCTATCTTGTACAGATGAGTTGAGGGGAATGATCCAAAGGTGTAACATATCCTCAGTGAGATACACCCTGTGTTAAACTTGTTGCATTTTACTTGGTTATTTTGTAACTCACCCTTGCAAAGTCTGAGAGACTGGATGGGCCAGGGCCTTGCACTGAGTATTTATGGGTAAAGGAGGGGTAGTGGAAGCCAGGACAAAACATGCGGTCCCTGGAGTGGATGGATGATGGATGTATGGATTGTCTTTAAGTCCTACTCTCAGTGCTGTTGCCTTGCCCTCCCTTTGCTTTCCCTAGGCTGAGGATCCCAAGCCCCAGCCTGTCAGCTGCCAAACAAGCTGCACATAGTCAGTGATCTGGTGTAGATTAAAGCATGGGCCAAAACCTTGGCTGTAAATCCAGCTGTTTTGGTGACCTCCCGTGGGGCTGCACCTGTGTGCCTCAACAACCTTCCACTGCCCTTTCCCTGTGTGGAAGCCCAGAGCTGTAACACCTGTGCCAGGAGCGGGTGAGGTGGTCAGGTATTGCGTGGGTGTGCTGCTATGAAGCAACATCTACCCTTGGGCAATGTTGCAAGTGTGTGTTCAGAGGCTGCTGTATGGAAAACCATCACCTCTCTGGCAGAGCTCGTGTGTTGCACTGAGCCTGCACTGAGCTTCCTTAAGAGCATCTCTTTTCCACTAGACCTAAAGTGATCCAGGAAAGTCCTGTCCTGACTCTTTCCCAGAAGGATCCTGAGTGAAACTTTCTCACCCCTGCCCATTCGCCACAAGCTGGCCTGGGGCAGGTGGCAGAATGCTGCTCTTACCTTGCCAACAACCCTCCTGCAGAAATGAAGGTGTTTTCTCTGCACAAAGCAGTGTATTTTATTGTAAAACAACTCTGTTGACTGCTTGCACATCTGTTCCTCTCTTCCCTGTATCACATTTTCCTCCTTTGGGTTTCTGAGTGCTGGGGGCACCATAAAGTACTGCTCGTGGTGCACCAGATCTGCACAGGGCATCCCCTGCTCCCTAGTCCTAATTAAAAAGCCATTCTTGTGCACAGGATGGACTGACTTTGGATAAACAGAGAAGAGCCCCTGCAGCCCTGCATAGGAGATTATTCAACTGCCCATTTGCTGCCTCTTCCTTTCTTTCTTTTTCTGTTCCTTCTGATGTATTTTTGGGTGGAGGGATTGAAAATTTGATTTGTTAAATAGATTTAAGAAAATGTAAATGATAATTATAAAATTCCCTGAGTCTTTTTTTTTCATGATAGATTTTATGTAGCTGGCAGTTAAAATAAGTGATTACCTCATAAATATCATTTTAATAGCCTAGTCAGTGGTATAGCCTCTGCTGTTCTGAGATTTTTATCTTGGATAAGGGAGGGAAAAAATCCTTTCCCGTGGATTTATATTGCTGTAGTGTCTGCTGCTGCCGCTCATTACTTGCTGAGTAATTTGAGGGGAGCATATTCCTCTCATGCAGGCAGACACAGAGTGAGTGAGCATGGATGCTGCTGGGGGCTGGCCAGCCTGTGGCCACACAGCCAGCTGTGCCCTGGCCAATGGTGGCCCGGCCAGCGTGTCAAGTGCTCCAGGTGAAGCTTTTGGGTTAACAGCCTACTGCTTTCCAAAGCCACTCATTCCCGCACATGAGCACCATCCTCCTCCATCAGCAACAGGCAAGCAGGCCAGGACTTTGCCCGCATTTTTGATGCTAAACTGGAAAGAGATTAATTTGGTGAGAGCACTATTCTTTGGACAAGGAATTGGCTGGATGGCTGCTTCCCAGTATTTTGCAGTCAATGGCTCAATGTCCAAATGGAGATTGGTTACAAGGGATCTCAGGGATCTGTATTGGGTCTGGAATTGTTCAATATATTTATTATTGCTACAGACGGTGGTCAGTGCTGCCTTGGCAGGTTTGTGGATGAGAGCAAGCAGAGAGTGCAGTGGATGTGTCCGGGGGAAGGGAAGGACCTGGACAGGCTGGAGGGGTGGCCCTGTGTGAACCTCATGGTGTTCAGTAAGGGACACCTTTTCAGCTCCTTTCAATATATGTGAAGGAGCTTGTAAGAAGGACGGAGAAAGACTTATTTCCAAGACCGGTAGAGCGGTAAAAGCTCCTTACAGTTTTACACTGAAAGAGGATAGGTTTAGGTTAGACTTAAGCAAGAAATGCTTTACTCTGCGGGTGGTGAGGCACTGGAACAGGTTGCCCAGAGAGGCTGCGAGTGCCCCATCCCGGAAACGTTCGAGGCCAGGCTGNGTCCCCCGGCGTGACGGAGCGGGAGCGGTGCCCGCCGCCCCCGGGTTAATAATAGAGCGGTAAAAGCTCCTTTGTGGCGGTAATTGGCGCACGTAGCCCTGGCGCTGCCGCGTGCGAGCGCTGGCGTCATTCCCGCAGAGGCGAGGGATGCCTCGGCTCGCTCGCCGCGGGTCTCCGGAGGGCAGGACGGGGATCCCTGGGATGCGGGCCCTCGGC